>CM053582.1:550612710-550724017 GCA_028627135.1 Pseudochirops cupreus | reverse complement strand
ATTTTCCAGGTCAGTAGTTTTTCCAATGATATATTTCACATTGTCTTCTATTTTTTCATTTGTTTGGATCTGTTTAATAGTATCTTGACTTCTCATAAAGCCATTAGCTTCCATTTGCTCCAATCTAATTTTGAAGGAATTATTCTCTTCTTCTCTTTTGAAATTCTTTTTCCATCTGGCAAATTCAGCTTTTTAAGGCATTCTTCTCCTCATTGGCTTTTTGGACCTTTTTTGCCATTTCATCTATTTTTTAAGGTGTTGTTTTCTTCAGTCAGATTGTTGACTCTCTTTTCATGGTTTTCTTGCATCATTCTCATTTCTCTTCCCAATTTTTTCTCCACTTCTCTTACTTGATTTTCAAAATCCTTTCTGAGCTCTTCCATGGCCTGTAACCATATTTTTCTTGGAAGCTTTTAGTGCAGGAGTTCTGACTTCATTGTCTTCCTCCTATTCCATGCTTTGATCTTTTTTGTCCCCAAAAAAGGAATCTAAAGTTGGATTACTGTGCTTGCTTTGCTTCCTTTGCATGCTCATGTTGCCACTCAGTTAGTTGACTTTTGAGCTCTTGGCCACAGCAGAACTCTGCTTCCATAGGGGAGAGCCTTGTCCCAAATTGCTGAGGTTTTCACAGCTGCCAGAGCTATTAGGGGGGACGCTGTCTCTACAGCCCCAACCAGCTCTGGCTCACTGATCACACACCTCAGGACCACCACCCAAGACTGTGATCCAGATCCAGGCAGGTTAAAGCAGGAGCAATTACCCATCTGAATGGTCGCTTGGCCCCCACTATGATCTGCAGGCCAGGAGCCTTGAAGCAGCTACAGAGAGTTGGTTGCAGGGCCACAGCACCTCTGCCACTTCTTGCTCCAGGGGCAGAGACTGGATCTCACTCCGTCTCCCCCCACTTCCAACAGAGTTCCACTGGCCTTTTACTTTGTCTTTGGCATTTATGGGTTGATATTTCTGGAAACCACCAAAGCTGCTGGTGATCCACTCTCCAGAAGTCTGCTGCAGCCGCTGCTGGTCAGGGCTGCCCTGGGGCTAAAACCGTGGGCTCACAGGGGGCTGGGCTTGGCTCCCAGTGCTGCAATGGACCCTTCCTGTCCACTTGCTGGGCTGCCTTCAGTGGGAGATTTGTTTTTCTCTGTCACTTTGTGGGTTCTGTAGCCCTAAGATTTGTTTAGAGTCATATTTTATAGGTATTTGAGGTGGTTATGGGGGGAGCTCACAGAGTTTTCCTGCTTCTACCCCACCATCTTGTCTCCGCCCCATTATGGAGTCTTCTTTAGACTCTCTGGTTGGTACAGCCATCTCTTGGTTGCTCAGTTGAATTTCCAGTGTCTGCTCTTCTCCACAGCTCTCCTCTTGATTTCCTGGGGAAGCACTTTATGAGTCCATACATAGCTGGCTCTCTTCTGTGCTGTCAAAGGTCTCACTCCTTTATGCTGCTTCAGAGACACCACCTCTGTATCCAAGTCTGTCTGGAATCTATGTCTCTACCGACCTCAACTGTGCCTCAAAACTCTCTCCAACTGACATTTCAGTTGTGTAATAAGATGTCTACTTTTGAAACAAACTCAGATACTAGAAGCTATGACTGCTTATGGGAAGGGAAAAGAGAAAATCCTCTCCTACACTCTCCAAAGGTGAAGAGTTTGGTTTTTCTTTAGCTGTTGGCTTTCTTCATCTCTCTCCAACTTTGTCTTAAATGTGGGTTGTTTTTTTTTTAATTTTAAAGACTGGTCCCTTTATCTCTCCCAGTACTCAGGACTGAGGATACTCAGACCTTGTCAGCATAGGAGCTTTGACCTGCTCCATTTTATAACATAGGTTGATTTTCATTAGGCAGTTTGGTGGCCCCTATTTCCCAAGAGCTCATCATATTAAGACTAAATTTAGTGCAGACACCTATACTGCAGCTCAGAGCTCCTGAGCTCAAGATATGGTTCTGCATGCCAAAATATTTCCAACTCGCATACTGTTGACCATCTTTGACTTAACTATTTAGGGGGCATAGCTAATTTTCAGCCCAGCCAATTTCATTGCCCCTTCTGAATTAATCAGAATGAGAGGTGTTCAAACGTCATAAAGAAGTCGCCAGGCATGATAATGCCTTGTTAACACATCAACATTTAGTCTTCAGTGCCAAGATGCCTTGGCAACAGCAACTGGTCTAGGGCAAGGCAAAAAATCAAATTCTCCCTCCCCTACATTCTCCCCTCCGTTAAATACTTAGTCCCAGCAAATCAATGAGATGCTTTGGGGCAAAGTTCACATGGGGCAGCTCACCCATTCTTCAAAAGCTTAGAGTCTTACCATACTTAGTGGACCTGGAGATTATTCTCATTTCTGAAATAATCCAATTGATTCTATGTCTTTTAAAAATTGATTCTATTTACAGTTAATTGATTTTGTCCTATAACTGCCTGTCATGATTCTTTGTTTCTCAACTTAGTTCAGAAATTCAATTGTTTTATAATGTTTAGAAACCCAGTTTTCTTGTTAATCACTCTTCTACTCTTGTGTTGAGTAAATCTGTTATCCTTGAAGGATGCAGGTGAATACCAGGGAGTCTGCTCTAGTATCTTTACACCACTAAGCTATCCTTCAAAGATGCCTAGTTTGCTATCCAAAGAAATCTGGTCCACCATTTGTAACCTTGCAGGTGGACTTCAACAATGAACACTTCTTAGTCACTACTTAATGTACTCTTCTTAGTGACTCTCCATCACTACTTGAATTCTGGGTCCTTTGTGGTCTCTTGATAGAAAAGGTATTGGATAGGGGCTTGAGGGCTCTCTACATAATTGTCACTACTGAAAGACCTTAATCTGAGCCTGGGGTAGCCAAGTGCTTTAGAGTTGCTAATAAATTATTTATCAGAAGAGTAAGATAAGGAAAATGGGGCATTTGGAAGAACAACTCCCACTTCCAAGACACTCTGGAAGATGTATTTCTATAGGGTTACCTGTGTTGTCCAAGCTGCTTGGGTAAGATGTGAGTAATACATTGTCATTACATCGCAGAGTTTGTCCAGTGCCTCTCACATTTGCACCTTACTGTGCAAAGCTTTTCCCTGATCCAAGCAGCTAAAACGAAAATGTAACATCCAGAGAAACAACTATGGAGTCTGAATGCAGATCGAGCATACGGTTTTCTCTTTTTTATTGTTTTTTCTTTCTCATGGTTTTCCCCCTTTGTTTTGATTCTTCTTTCACAACATGACTAATGTGGAAATGTATTTAATATGATTGTATATGTGTAGCCTCTATCAGATTGCTTGCCCTTGCTTGCCAGGGAAGGAGAAATAAAAAATTTGGAATTCCAAATCTTATAAAAGTGAATATTGAAAACTATCTTTACATGTAATTGGAAAAAATAAAATACTAGTAAGTAGAAAAAATATATATAAAATCTTAAATCCTAAAAAAAATAAAGTGAAGGTGACAAAGAATTTAGAACATCTCCAACCTTTACCTTGGATCAGTTGATTCACAGCTCAGTCACAGCTCTAAGGTGAAGCCCATTTTCAGAGCAATAATAGGAAGGGGAAGGAAAGAGAAGTCCCTTTCTGGATCTTGTTATAGGAAACTGACAATTTACAGTAAGAAATACCTACATCAGGGGTCTGTGAAATGGTTTTTTTTTTATATTTTGATAATTATATTAATTTCTTATGTAATCCTATGCATTTTATCTTAAAAATTTAAAAACTGTAATTTGAAAAGGGCACCATAATCTTCACCAAATTTTCAAAGATATTCATAATTAACACACTAAAAGATTAAGAATCCCTGGTCTAAAGAGTATTATTTTATGTGAATTGTTGTGGTGGTTTTAAAAAAAAATGATGAGTCCACATTTAAAAAATATGAAATATAAAATGCATATGAAATCAGATACTTCAGTATTAGCTACATTTAAAAAATGTTAACTTTAAAAAAACAACTTAAAAATCCCTGGTCTAGAGAAAAATCAGTCACTTCAGCAGGTCTTTTAAACATCAAGACAAACAATTGTAAGAAGCCAGACCAAAGAGTTATCCAAAGACTTGGTTATCACCAGAGCTAACTGGTTCAAAGTGGAAGCCTGAGATAGGGAATCAAACCTGGTCCATTAGTCAACATGGTCCTGGGTTTGACCTCTTCAAATATTACAGCTTTTAGTGAAGTGGTCTGGTAATCTGCAGAAGTTCATTGATGGTTCTGGAAACATAAGCTTTTAAAAACCTCAGCCAAGCCCCAACTCGAGGAGGGCAGCCTTGCTGGACCATGTGTGGATCCCAGCTTGAGCATAGTCTCAAGAGTGACTTCTCCCCATTTCAAGCATATACAGTCTCAGTGCTGGAATGTACTTCATAGGCCAACAACACTGAATTCAGAGTTAGTAGACCTGGGGTAGTATCAGCTCTTTCACTTACCTCTTATCTAAATGATCTGGGCAGGCAGCTAGGTGGTGCAATGGTTAGAACAACAAGCATGGAGTCAGGAAGATTCATCTTCCTGAGTTCAAATCTGACCTCTGACACGTAGCAGCTGTGGGACTCTGTGTGCCTCAGTTTCTACATCTGTTAAGTGAAAGGGGTTGTTCTAGATGACCTCTGTGGTCTTCTCCAGCTATGACTCTATGGCTCTATGATTCGTATAGTCTAACAGTTATGATCTCCTCTTTGATATCCCCTACCGTCTGTGTTTTAAGCTAAGATCAGTCAGAGCCAGTTTATTAATATATGAGCATCTCTCCTTGGAGAGAGGTTCAGAGGGAGAGAGTGTTTCCTCTGCCAATTAGAATTCTTTCTGACTCAAGCAGTTTTCTCTTATGTTCTATAGTAACCATGAAACAAAAGACAAACTTCCACAGTAAAGGAAGGTACATGGGTTTAGGATCTGTCATTTACTTGAACAGTACCATAGAATGTTACTGCTGGGGCATCTTTAGAGAAAATATCTTCCTGAAACCAACTGTGTCTCTTTGTTTCCTGCTCCAATCTGGTCAAAGGTGAAGAAAGATACTTCTGTTAACTGGATGATGAAAAAAAATATTCCCACTCCAAATTTGGTCTCCATAAATGAGACTTTCTCTTTGTTTCATGGTAGGAGATACAAGGAAGGGAATAAGCATTTATGTAGTGCCTACTGTGTGCAAGGCTCTTTGCTAAGCACTTTACAATTATTATCACATTTGATCACCCTGGGAGGTAGGTGCTATTATTATCCTCATTTTCCAGTTGAGGGAACTGAGGCAAACAGAAGTTAAGTGACTTGTCCAGGGTCACACAGCTAGTATGTTTCTGAGGCTGCATTTGAACTCAGTTCTTCCTGCCTCCAAGCCCAGCCCTCTATCCACTGTGCTGTCCAGCTGCCTCTAAGGAACCTTATCATATAAGATGGGACCTTTAGGGGATGGCAGGGACAAGTTTTTTAATGATGGGGAAACTTGGCCGTGTTAGGAGGCAGTAGGAAAAGAACATTTAGATAAAGCATGCCTAAAAAACTAATCATTTCTCTATTGAAGATTAGAGAAAGGGGGGGCAACAGATCCACAGGACAAATTCCTGGAGGAGATGAGAGTGACTGGGATTAAGAGCATGACTTTGGCAAAGAGAAGGGACAGATCTTTACCAGAGACTAGAGCAAAAAGTTAGAACTGGGGGAATGATGAGAAAGAGTCTTGAAGAATCAAATTGGCAAAAAGAGGGAGCTCATGATAGATCACCTCCATTTTCTCAGTAAAGTAGGAGGTGAGATCTTCTGAGAGGGGGAGGGGAGAGGCCAGTGGAGGATCTGTAGTTTGAGGAGAACAAATCTGGAACAGCCTCCATGGGCTGTATGTTAGAATTTACCAGGGAATAATTACAGTTTTGTCATGTGGGATCAAGGACACAGTTGGGCTTAAATCATAGAAATGTGTTCATATAATTGTATGATCACCCTTAGAAGTAGGTGATCAGCAGCTTTGAGTGGAAGCAGAGAAGGCAAATGGTAGGGGTAGCCTAGGGTTAGGGTTTGCTAAAGCATGATCAGTACTAAAAGAAAGGCAGCAAAGGCTCCCTGGGGAGATGGGAGGCTAAAGTTGACTTGGTTTAGTAGATAGGGTTACAATTTTGAAGGGAGAGAATCTAGGTGAGAGCAGGGACGATGGGCTGGGAGACAAAAAAAAAGGGATATTGAGCGGCTGGAGCTTGTACCCAGAATAGATTTAGTGGTAAGCGGAAGGGGAGATGGAAGTAAAAGAAGTCGTGGTCAGAAAGAGCAATTGCTATTGGCAGTTCTCCAAATATGTGAAGCCAACTATTGTACCTTTTCTCCTCAACCAGATCTCATTTCTAGGCTGCATTAACCCAGTTCCTACAGCTGGTCCTTGTGTGGCATGGTCTTGAAGCTCTCAACCAACCTGGTTGCCATCCCCTGGATGCTCTCCAGCTTCCCAGTAGTTTTCCTAAAATGTGGTACCCATCACTGGACTTGATCCTGCAGCTGTGATCTGACCAGGACAGGGGACAAAGTGATCCTCTCTGCCTTTGTCCTGGATACTCAAGGTCAAATGTCCTCATCTGGAAAATAGAGCTGGCAATTAAAGGCCTCCGAAGCTGTGCAGGACCAAAGGCACACTGGCTTTGTAGATGCATTAAGAAGTTTGAACCCACGCCCCCTGACTCTAAATGCCACTCCACGGCCCTTTCCCTGCCTAGGCTAGAACTCTAGAACCTCAAAGCTGGTTGAAAGTCATCTTATCCAGACTCCTGCAGCATCCCTGACGTGGTCATCTAATACTTCTGGGAACAGGAAACTCACTGTGATCAGTGTGAACCCCTTACCACTTCCCCTTTTCCTCTCCCCCTTCTCTTTAATACCTAGCAGGAGACTGACAAGTCCATCTTGTGGATAGCTCTAATTGAAAGAAGAATTTAGCTTTATAGTGAATCCAAATTTTCTTCCTTGTAAGTGCCACCCAATGGTCATAGTTCTGCCTTCTGAGGCAATAGAAAAAAAAGCTTTCACCCTTTGTCTACATGAAAGTCTTTCAAATATTTGACATATTAACATGCTCTCCAGCCAAGTCTCTTGTAGAGTGGCATCATCACATTTTGGAGCCGCCATCTTCCTTTCATAAAGAGAGGCAGGACACTATGGTGACAAGAGAAATTTGGTTTCAGAGGGTCTGGGTTGAGCTTCTGACAGCTGCTGACTTTCTGTGCAATCTCAAGTGAGCCGCAGGTTCTCAGGGCCTCTCTTGCTTCATCTCAAAAAGAGGAGGTTGAATCACTCTAACCAGCCCTAAATCTGGGATCCATTTCTGAATGCTGTTGGACATACAGAGGGAGCCCAGACATGGTCTCATCTGGGATCTGGTCATACCACTTTGGTAGTTGTTTGGAAGGTGCATTGGAGAGGATGGAGAGTTGAGGCAGGAAGACAAATTACGAGGCTCTTGAATTAGTTTAGGGAAATGATAGCCATAGGTGTGAAGAGACTGATGGGAAAAATGTTGAAGAAATAGAATCAATATGATTTGATCCCTAGCTGGATAGACTCCAAACCCCAGAGAAAGCAAGTGACTTGCCTAGGGTCATACAATATAGCGTTTTAAAGTTTGCCAAATATTTTACATGATGTTTCTACTAACTATGATGTTTGTGGTGTACAGTGAGTGTTCTGTGTGCCTCCCAGGGAGATAAGAATAGCTATCTCTAGCAGCTTCTTTCCCCAACCTTTTCTAAATGAAACTTTAATTCCTGGCAGGAAGGAGCGTGGGGCCTGAGGCTGAACATTCTGTACTCTCTAGAAAGAGGAGCAGAGTGAGGGGATACTAGACTAGAATTATATCCATCTACCCCCTTAAATAATTAGTCTAGAACAGAGGTTTTCAAACTTATTTGGCCTACCACCCTCTTTTTAAAAAAATTACTCAGCACTCCCCTGGAAATCTCCTTTCTTTAACCCTTTAATGGTGTTTTTTTTTAAATGTGTAGCATTTCAAAAATATATGAATTTTTTAAAAAGATGACACATCTTAAATTTAATAATTTATTGTAAATTTGTGTTTTTTCCTGTATTGGAATTTTGATGATGCAATGTTGTGTCATGTAATCGTATACCATCATGCTGTAAACAAGTTATTACGCACACATAGTCCTCCCAATGTGTGCTGGACTTCCTGACAACAAGCTTACCTGCCAACACCTACTTGTTAAGACCTGTTGGTGGACTTGACCACTGGATTGGTTATAACTTGCATTTTGTGTGTTTATTTGGAAAATAATGTAATCACTACAACTTTGTTACACAACAAATGAAACATGTATAAACAGTTTTTCAAAATTTTCTTCTCCTTTGTCCTTATGCTTCTACTGCCCCCTTATTTTTATTCAATGTCCCCAAGTTGCACTTGAAGCTACTACCGCCCTTCTAGATCATTCCAGCACCCTTCAGGGGGTGGTATGGACCACTTTGGGAACCTATAGTATAGAAGATGTAATCTTTAGATTCAAGCTAAACTCCTGATGTCTGTTCATTAATGGGGAGATAGAGGCCTTAAACCAGCAATTCTCTACCTGTGGGTCTTGACTCCTTTGGGGGTTGAACGACCCTTTCACAGGGGTCACAGGGGTCGCCTAAGACCATTGGAAAACACATATTTCCGATGGTCTTAGGAACCAAGACACCACTCCTCTATCTGTCTCCAGGCGGGGCTGCCCACATGCAGATATGCCCACATACAAGTATTAAAGGGTCACAGCATTAGGAAGGTTGAGAACCACTGCCTTAAACTATAGAGCCTAGGTTTGACCCTTCCCACTAAATGCCAAGTCCACAATAAACACCCATAGCATGTAGCAAAAAACAAAAACACAAAAACCATTTATTGAAGTGGACAGTGAAATGAAACCAGAGAAAATACACATAGGAGAATATACATCAGACCATACACAGAGTAAATGAGTGCTCCCATTGGAAGTGACAATCAAGAGAGTCCCAGACCCCACCAAAATTCCCCAAAATCTCCAGTATAGCAAGCTACAAACAGGGACAGGATCAAAGTTCTACATTTCAGCTTCTTCCCACTGGTTTTCTCTTTTCATGACTCTGAAGTGAAACTCTAGACTCCTTCTCATCTTCTTTCTTGATCTTGGAAGCCAGAAGACCCCAAAGAGACTGAGAAGATGGTTGTCTTTCTTCTTTTCCCCGTTCTCTCCAATCCTACCCCACCCCTCACTAAGGTAAAGGGCACTGATTTCCACTGAAGAAGACATAGTCCCATACCATTTGGGGTTTGAGACTGGGTTTTCATAGAATTGCCTGAATTTTATTGATGAAGAAACTGAATCTCAAAGAGACGAGGTGACTTGCTCAGTAGGTCACAGAGCTAACGATGACTGTCAGATCTCATAGGATTTGAACCCAGATCTCACTGGTTCCAAGTCTAGACAATTTCCCATTAAACCACTTATACTAAGTGGAAAACTGTTCTAAATGATCTATCCAGCTTAAAATCCTATGATTCCACCCTACAATTACCCAGCACACAAGTACAAGAGGTAATGTAAAATAAAAATTACAAAATTTATAAATTATAATGTATGAATTTTAATTTATTTAAATTTAATATGTATACATTATAAAACTTATAAAAATAAATAAAATTGTCAAAGGTTGATGTTCAGTTATGTCTGATTGTGACTCTTTTTGGGGTTTTCTTGGTAGAGATACTGCAGGGGTTTGCCATTTCCTTTTCCAGCTCATTTTACAGATGAGGAAACTGAGGCAAACAGGGTGAAGTGACTTGCCCAGGGTCACATAGCTAGTAAGTGTCTGAGGCTGGATTTGAACTCAGATAGATGAGCCTTCCTGACTCCAGGTCTGGTACACTGTGGTGCCCCCTAGCAGCCCTGAATCAAAGAACCTGGGTTCAAATTCTACTTCTGCCATGACTATTTTTATAACCTTAGTCAAATCACTTAACCTCCATAGGTCTCAAGTTCCTCAATTTGTAAAATGAAGGGACTAAAGGGGATAGCCTCTGAGGTCCTTTCCAGCCCTAGAACCACCCCTGAGACCAAGGCCTGTTTCCTGTTGTGTATTCCCATCACCCGCACGAAGCTTGGCGCAGAGCAGCCATTTAATAAGTGCTTGTTGATGGGTCGTTAGAACACTCACTTTGGACCTCAGGGGCTTCCCAAAATAGAAAATATTATCGTTATGATTGTGATTGTTATATAGCAGCTAACACTTGGTCAGCAGGGATTAGAAGCCGCAAAATGCTAGGAGGAGGTGAGAGATGGGAAGGGAAGAGTTGGTCCAAGCCAGAGGACTTCTGGTCAGCTTCACCTCGACCTGCCACCTGCAGTGGGAAGGCCAAGCTTGGAGGTTTGACCAGTAGGTTTGAGCCTGGGGGTGAGACTGAACTCTCCTTCCCTCTCTTTTCTGGGTCACAGCTTCTCTCCCTGACCCGTAACCCAGAGAGCTTGTCTTAAAACTCTCCAGGCCTTCCAGGGAGCTGAGGAGCAGATGTATTTTTCCCCTGGTCAGTGCCTCTGCCCTCACCCCAACTCCTCCTCCCACTCCTGGAGCCTCCCAAGCTGACCCTGAGCTCTCAGTTCCTTGCTAAACCTAACAAGCCCGTGCTGGTTTGGGAACTATCTGGGTGTGGCAGACTGGGCTTCTAGCCTAGAAAGGCTACTGTTTCCACTGGACACCCCCAGAGGCTTTGCTTTGAGGTCAGCAGCAAAGCCAAGGACAGCTTTTTTCATTTGGGTCATCCTGGAGGCTAGTCTCTGGTGGATGGCTCACCCTGACTACAGTGGCTTTCTTCCAAACAACCCTGGGAGGTAGTCCAAGAATCCCCATTTCACAGAGGAATAAACCAGGGCTTAGAGGGATAGTGAGGTTTGCCTGATCATAAGGCAGGATTCAAACCCAGGTCTCCTGATTGCAGGTGTGGGGTTCTTTCTCCCACACTATACATAGTCTCTTCCTTGGTTGTGTGATCTATACTCTGACAGAGAAAGAGAGTTGGGTCAGAATCTTTGCTCCAAAATCCCCCTTTCCCTTCTTTACCTCCCCATGTCAGGACTCACACTCCCTTAAGGATTCCAGCTAGGTGTCCAGGAAGGCTAATTGAACGGGTTCACACCAAGGTGTGAATGACTTAACTCCCCCAAGGGTGTTTGCATTTTCAAAACAATTAACCTTATTGTCTAATTGGTGGAATTTTAAGGACTTCCAGGGAGGTGAGCTTAGAGGTGAGGGTTCTCACTACCCTGCTCAAAAGTCTTCACTTCAACAATTTGCATTTATTAGGCACCTACTGAATGCAAAGCATCATTTACTCACTTCCACAGGAGTTGGGAAGGACCGGTATTAATTATGACATTCACAGAATTTGAGAGTTGGAGGGACCTTGGGGCTATCTAGTCAAACCAAGACTTGAAGGAATCTGAATGTGTCTGTTCAGCTTCTGATTGGTGACCTCCAGGGTGATGGCACCTCTGGAGTATACTTGGCCCGCTCTCTGAGTATGCCTATGATCATATCCAACTCCTTTGTGTGGCATTCAGGGCCCTATGAGCCCAATCCATTTTTCTAGTCTTAGCCCAAACTACTCCTTACTTCCAGCCAAATTGGACTATCCAATGTTCTTGGAACACACCTGGCATTTTCCCACCTTGTGTCTCAACTCATTCCCTTCTCTACCTGAAATACCCTTGCCCCATAACTAGCTACCAAAATCCTCCTCATCTTCCAAGGCTCAGCTCCAAAGTCTTCCTCTAAGAAGGCTCCCATGTCCCACCTCCATTCTCTGCCATGCTCAGAAACATATACCCAGCCTTCCCTGAATAGAGCTGGGATCGAAGGCCTGGGTCTGCCTTTTGTAAGCCCTGTGACCATAGGAAGTTATGAATGGTAAGTCTCAGTTTCTTCTGCTGTAAAATGGAGATACTCCTACTGTCTACTCCTCTCCCAGGGTTGTTGTGACGAAAGAACTTTGTAAAGCTTGGGAGTGCTATAGAAATGTGTGCCTCAGTCAAATAAAGGGGGTTGGATTAGATCTCTAAGGCCCTTTAAAAAGTCTATGAATCCTAGATCAGCCTGGAGTGAATGAATGAATGAATGAATGAATTTAAGGCAGTGCAGAGAAATTGTGAGGGCAGAAGGGTTATTCTACTGTTCCTTAAATTCCTAAGACTACATGCTGACTCAACTACCAACAGGTAAGCCACTATTGGGTAGTTTGTGATTTTCCCATAATTCACCTGTGACTCTGGCTCCATGTCAGACAACACAATGGAAAAAGACCTGAGCCTGGAGTCAGGAAGATTTGAGATTAAATCTGTCCTCAGATACTTATGGGTGAGTGACCCTGAACAAGTCACTTAACCCACTTTGCCTCAGTTTCCTCATCTGTAAAATAAGCTGGAGAAGAAAATGGCGAATCACTCCAGTATCTCAGCCAAGAAAATCCCAAATGGGGTCATGAAGAGTCAGGCATGACTGAAATGACTGAGCGACAAAAAAACCTACCTCCTGGCATTTTTGTGTAACCCAAATGAGACCCGATTGTTAAGCATTCATAAACTTTAAAATAATATGCAAACAGGATATAGACATTCCCACTGATACTGCATTTGGGACCTGACCCACTGGCACCACTTGGAGAAGAGAGGAACCTGAGACCCAGAGGGGATGAAAACTTTCTTAAGTCAATCAACAAACATTTCTTATGTGCGGGCACTATGCTGAGTTCACAGAGGGTTTGATACCAGGTCCTCTGACTCCAAAGACTGTATTCTTCCTGCTGTAACATGAAAACTCTCTGAACTCCAGTTTCCTTATCTTTATAGCTGGATAATAATAGTATCTATCACACAAGATTGCTGTGAGAATCAAATGAGGTAAGATTTGTAAAGAGCTTGGCGAACCTTAAAGGGCTCTCTGGATGCCAGCTGGTGTGGTTTCTGTCCTTTACTAGCTGTAGGATCTTGAGGGTCAGTTAGAGTGTGGCAGATAATGAGCCAGCCTCCAACAAAAAAGTCTGGGTTCGAGTCTAGCCTCTGACACATATAGGCTGTGTGACTCTGGGCAAATCCTCAGCCTCTTAGTGCTCTGACTCTCTAAGATTATAAGGTGTGCTGAAGGTGCCAACCTGCTTCTGTAGAGGGAATTTCCACCCCTGGGAGTATCATTGAAATCACAGGCCTGGCCCTTCTCCCTGTGACCTTGGCTAAGTTGCTAGTCCTGTCTGGGCCTCAGTTCCCTTCTCTATAAAACAAAGTGGAATGGACTAGATGGGCTCTTCCTGGTCTAATTTGTACCTTTTCTTGGAAAAGTCCTTTGTGAATTAGCTTGGAGGGAGGATTATAAATGTGATGTTCATGGCCTGGGTGGCCTACAGATGGCGACAGAGCCATGGTTATGAACAGACTGGACCCTCATGGCAGAAGCAGCTGTGTCCACTGTACAGTGGCCTGCCATGATGCGGAAAGACACAAGCATGAAACTGACATCTCCGTTGAGCCAGCCTTGGCTCCCAGAATGATGGGGCCAAAAAGAACTTTCTTCTAGTCTGAAGCTGGTCATTTTTTAGAGAAGGAAAGCAAAGCCCAGAGAAGTAGGGACTTCACCCAAGTCCCCACACACAGCTGGCTGACACTCAAACTCAGGCTTTTCTTCAATGCATAAAATTACCACTGAATACTGTAGGCCAGAAAGCCATCATGTCTTGGGACTTTTAATTTGGGCTCTGTAAATGGATTTCATAAAGTCTACAGATTTGGATGGGGAAATGTAATTATTTTCTTTGCAATCCTTGTACTCTATTTTATGCACTTAAAGACATCTTAAGAAGGGGGTCATCAGTTCCATCAGAATGCTGCCAAAAAAAGGTTGAGAACTTCTGATCTAGATTATCCCTATCTTTTTAAAAGATAAACGGTGCCAGAGAAGGAAAGTAACCCAAGATCACACAGCAAATTCCTGACACAGCTGTGTTCTCCTAACCCTCTGTTTGGTGCCTGGTCCTCTGCACACCCCACCAACAGGTATTTTAAAATCATTTCTGGGCCAGATATGTTGGTGCACACCTGTAATCTTGCTTTTGGGGAGATTGAGGCTGATGGATCAATTGAGCCCAGGAGTTCTGAGCTCTGGTAGGGCTAAGCTGATTGGCACCAATTTGGTGATGCCCTGGGCAGGAGTCACTACGATACCAAGGGAGGAACAAACAGGCCCAGATTGGAAATGAACTACCTATGCCGATCACTGGTGGGGTTCAGGCCTGTGAGAGCGGCTATTGTACTTTAAGCCCAGGCAAAATTATGAGACTGGGGCTAAAAAAATTAAAAATAATTTCTGCGCTTTCTAATTTCTCTTTTTATTGACCACTCTTATGGGGGTGCTTCTGTGCCATTCTGTGACATCTCATTTCTTCTCTGCCCCTAGTTATCAGATTTCCTATGCCCAACCTCAAGAAATCACACATTTTTCTATTCGCTTCAGAAGAGGTGTGTTTCTTTTGTGACTTTATGCAATGGAATTATTCACAGCTTCCTTTGGCTGGTCCAAACTTTCCCACTTTTCACCCTTTCACTGCCTAATCATACCTTTCTCCTCAGGTGGCTTCCCTTCTGCCCCTTTAGTCCATGCCCATGTCTTCTTGCTCTAGTCTCCATCTCCAGCTAGGCACTCTAGCTAGCTCTCATCTAGTGGATGAGAGTTCTCCATTTTTAGCCTGACCTCTCAGACCATTGCCTGCTCTCTCTCCTAACATCTTCCTGCCTTGCTGTTGGCTTTTCCTCTCCCTTCCCCCTTAATACTTCATGGTCTGGGGATAATAATCAAATGAACCTTGCCAATTCTACCATTCCTGGAAAGGTTTGCCACCCAATTGGTCTATGACAAGGGTGGGGAACATGGGGCCTTAAGGCCACCTATAGCCTTCTAGGTCCTTGGGTGAAGCCTTTTGACTAAGTCCAAGTTCTACAGAACAGATCCTTTTATTAAGAGGATTTGTTCTGTGAGGTTTAGATTCAGTCAAAGGGCTGCACTTGAGGACCTAGTGGGCCACATGTGACCTCAAGACCACAGGATTCACTAAGAATCCCTGTGACTTCTTTGTCCCAAACATTCTCTGTAGGCAGCTGTTCCCCCATAGAGGCTGTCTTCCCCAGTAGAATGTAAATTTCTTGAGAGCAGAACTGTTTTCCTTTTTCTCTCTCTAGCCCCTGTGCTTAGAAAAGTTTCTGACACATAATAAGCCTTAATAAATATTTTTCATTCATTTTTTTACTCATTCATTCATTTATTCATTTATTCTTTCATTCTCTGTTGACAGAAACCTTCCTTCCTTTTTCTTAATCTCTGGATCCATGGTTTCAAGGAGTGACTCTGCTGAGTTAAGAGCACTCACCTTTCCTAGAGTTCTAACCATGTGTAGACATGGGACGACAGAGCTAGAAGGGATCCCTTAGAGTTCATCTGGTCTGATCCAGTCTCCTCACCCTACAAATGAAGAAGCTGTGAGAGGTCCAGTCACATGTTCCAGGTCACACAGCTAGTCATTGAAAGAGCTGGGTCTTTGCCAGTGCCTTTTCTACTCTCCCATGACGTGGTTCTAGAACTCTATGGTTTTAGGCCAAAATAATAGAAATATAGTATCCTTGTGAGTCAAACCACATCCAGACCATTGTGGCCAATTTGGGTCACTTCCCCTGAAGAGAAAAGTAGTCAGGTGGAGCATGTCTAGAGGAATGGGAACAAGATACCAAGGATCTAGAAACATGAGGAAAGGCTAAAGGAACTTTCAGAAAATATGCTCATTTCAGGGGAAGATTACTCTATTACCTTGCTCCATGGATGTCAGGGCAGTCTCCTATCAATATCACCTAGTTCTTTGTCTAAAACTTTATGTAAGTTTGAATCTTAATAGACTTTGAGCTTTTAGTTGTGATTTGGACACCATTACACCTCCAAAAGCCACCCCACTGTATGCTACTCCTTCACTAAGGGCCATGTGCCTTAATGGGGAGATTGGAAAGGAGAAGGGGAGGGAAAGAAGAAAGGAGAGAGAGACAGAGAGACAGAGACAGACAGAGAGAGACAGAGACAGAGAGAGCTGGAGAAGAAAAGGCTTGGGGTGGGAGGATAGGAGGGTGGGACAAGGTGGACCACGACACCATCACTGTCTTCAGGTATTTGAAGAACCATCCTGTGGGAAAGAAGTAAACTCTACATATGTTTTCTGATCTACCAGTCTAGTAGGATGGGCATAGTAGCTCTGTCAAAAAGAGAAAGGAGGCATATCCTGGTGTTCTTGATGGCTTTACATGGTCATTATTTTCTTTTCTAGATGTTCCTTAACCATATCTTTAATAATCCATTTTAGAATTTGCCAGGAATCCAAGTCAAGTTCACTAGACTACAGTTTGCAGACTCCATTCTCTTTCCTTTTTAAAAATTCAGGATACCCTTCTCCAGTCCTATAGCCACTCTCCCATTGTCCATGATCTTCCAAAGATGTCTGAAAACTTCTTGGCAATCAAATCTGCCAGTTTTTTTTTTCTTTTGGAGTGGGGAAGGCCGGGCAATTGGTGTTAAGTGACTTGCCCAAGGTCACAAGGCTAGTAAGTGTTAAGTGTCTGATGTTACATTTGAACTCAGGTCCTCCTGACTCCAGGGCTGGTGCTCTATTTATTGTGCCACCTAGCCTCCTAAATCTGCCAGTTCTTTCAGGATTCTGGCATATAGCTCATCTGGGCCTGGTGATTTGAGCTCATTAAGTGAAGCTCCCTACTGGGCTGTAGGGCTTCCTACATCAGAGGCACCTGGTAGTACAGTAGATAGAGGGTTGAATTTTGAGTCAGGATAGACCTGAATTAAAATCCTGTCTCAGATGCTGAATATCTGTATGACCTTGGGTAAGTACCTTAACTTCTTTCAGCCTCAGTTTCCTTATCTGTAAGTGAGAATAATAGCAGCACCTACCTCCCAGGTGAGGATCGAAGGAGATATCATATATGAAGTATTTTGTAAACCTTAAAGTGCTATATAAAAGTTAGTTATTTGTTCATTATTATTATTAATCCATCTCTCTCCCTGGCTAGTTCCTTATAATTTTATGCCTGTCCAAAGGTGCATGCCCCCTTCTGGTTATCTCCTCAAACTAAGGATTGGAAGTGGAAATGATTTATCCTAGAAACCCATTCAGTCTTAGCATAAAATTGTGTTTTTCTGGCTGTCAAATGATTTACATCTTGGACCGGCCTCCCTTAGCCCAAAGTTTTGTGTGTGTGTGTGTGTGTGTGTGTGTGTGTGTGTGTCTGTCTGTCTGTCTGTCTGTCTGTCTATCTCTGTCTTTTTCCCTTTCTCTCTCCTCTCTCTCTCTCTTCTGTTTCTCTCCTCTCCTCTCCCCTCCCCTTCCTCCTTCTCTCTGCTTCTCTCTCTCTGTCTCTGTCTCCCTTTCTTTCTCTCTCTCTGTCTCTTTCTCCTTTCTTCTTTCTACCCTTCTCCTTTCCAATTTCTCCATTAAGACACATGGCCCTCAATCAAGGGGTAGCATACAGCAGGGTGGCTTTTGGAAGTTCAGTGGCGTTCAGATTACAAGTAAAATCTCCAAGTCCCTTAGGGTTCAAACTTACACAGAGTTTTAGACAAAGAACTAGGTGATATTGATAGGAGACTGCCCTGACATCTATGGAGCAAGGTAACAGGGTAATCTTCCCCTGAAACGAGCATATTTTCTGAATTTCCTAATAAGGAATGAGGGGCAGGAACCCAGGAGACAGTACCATGCAAGCGAGGGGAGGACAAGGGGCAATGACTGTCTTTGGGTTTATTAAGCCTCAGTAAACATGCATGATCTTGAGGCCTTTCACCATTCTGGTAACTGTCCTCTGGATGTCCTTCCTTAAATGTGGTGCCCAGAACTGAACACAATCCCCAAGACAGCAGCCTGACTAGGACAGAGTGTAAAGACCCTACACTGTGCCTTGCTTTCTTAATGAAGTCTGTAACACGTATGGGACAAAAGCACTATTTCAGACAAACATCACCGTACCACTTCAGGTCTGTCCCCTCCATGATTGTAACAGGACTGCCTTTTGTTTTGGGGGGTGGGAAGCCAAACCTGTACTTCCTAGGGAACGAAAAGATGGAGTTTGTTTTGTATTTCTGGGACTGGACTCAATTGCCTCCAAGGTCCTTTCTAACTTGGAAATTCTACAATTCTGGGCCGCGAAGATAAGAAAAAAATGGAGAAGATGAATGTCATCTAAGCTAGTTCTTTTTCATTTTTCTAAATTATTCTTCCTGCTCCAATACTCCTAAATTGATGGTAACTGTAAAAGTGTCACTCGTGGACATAATCTGAATATGTCATTATGGATGATAGCTATAGACCCCTAACCTGTTTCCCAAGGCTCCCTCCATCTTCCCTTCCAAACAAGCCTGCAATTGTTGCTAGATTAGTCTTTCTAAAGCATTTTCATGTCATCATTCCTCTCAGGAAGTTAATATAGAAAGATCGAAAAAACAAAAACAAAATGGCAGAATCTCTGAACTGGGGAGGAAGAAGGATTAAAAGGCTGCTCTACAATGACTGAAATGAGTGGTGAGCTACCATTTCCCAAAAGTCTCCTTTCGAAGGGAAACTCAGTGTCTTCTGAGGCTGTTCAGCTTTAATTCTTAGTACACAGAACTGTCAGAACATGCCCCTGAATACAACCCACACCAGGTTACAATGTATTTGAGTAATGTTTAACAAAATTACTAAATTTACAATACAACATAGATAATGTTAATATGTGGTTTTCAAAGTCAGTATGTGGTGGCAAGGATCCATTTCTCTGTGGGTTTGATGCAACCAGAGTGCCTCCCTCAATGAACATAACCCCAGAAGTCCTAGATGGCTCAATTGAATCAGTCAATGGCCAAATATAACCACAAAGTGGGGACTTTCCTACAACCCCTCCACTATATGGAAAATCTTTCATCAATTTGGGAGAATTACAGGGCTCAGGCCATTAGGTGGAGGCAGATGAACCACACAGGAAGCATTGTGTGATTGACTGAAAGAATCAGACACACCCCTGGATGTATAAGATAGAGGGTATAAGACAGAGGGTAAGGGGATTCCAAGCTCCAAATTGAGCATTCCAATTCTTGAGAGTGCTTTTCCCAGAGAGCTGGGATCCTCAATTGGATCTGGGCTGCCTGTGATTATTATTGCATAGGCCCAGGAGTGTGTCTGATTCTTTCGGTCAGTTACAGCCTAGTCTGTATGGGGTCATTGTCCAGTGGCCAAAGCCCCATATTGATGGAAGCTCCAATTGATGGAATACTTACCGGAATTTTGTGTGGGGTTGTAGCAAAATTCCTCAACAGCTAGTTTGTACTCTGTGACTACATTTTGGGATTGATCCATTGACTCAGGTGAATCATCTGGGCCTTTTGTGATTCTATTCATTGTGATCAGAATGGAAACTTCCCACTGGGCTGAAATCTGTGTCTCTGCAACAAAAGTCCACCAAGTGCTCTAGGTTCCGCCCTCTGGGGTCAAGGAGAACAGGCCTAACCCCTCTTCCATGTAACGGCCTTTCAACAACTTGAAGGCAGAATCATATCCCCTAAGCTACGCCTTCTCTCCAGGCAAAACATCACTAATTCCCTCAGCTGGCTCTCATGCGGTCCAGTCTCCTTGGCATCCTGGCCGCCCTGCTCTGCACAGTCTCTAGGCTTGTTACTATTATTTCAGAAATGTGGTGCTCAGAACTAAACACAGCAAGAGATGGTGTGCCATAGCAAGTGGATTTCAAGTCTCTCTGCTGGTGCTTCATTGCCGTTCCACCCACTCACAGGGCCTTCCAAGGCCCTGCCCTGGGCCCTCCTCTCTCCTCCTTCTGTTGGATACAAAACAAATCTGCCCAGGTTCGAATGAAATAATGTAACTCTGTAAAACCTGAAACATTATATGAGATTCTGTTACATTTGTTATCACTGCTCGTTATTATTAGACTTAGAGGACAAAGGTCTGGGATAGAGGTTATTCCTGGTACCTTTGGGGGACAGTCAGGAAATGCCCCCTGCTGGAGTTAGGTGGGGGAATAAGATAGGGGACAGAGAATGACCCCGCACATGGAAGAACTGTGAAAGCAAAAGGGGGGTGCCTAACATGGGATCTCAGAGCCAGAAAGGCCCTCAGATTACCTAGTCTGTCCTCTGGGGCCTACCTATTATAATCATAGTCATAAGATTTAGAGCTGGAAGGGGCCACGGAGATCATCTCCTTCACCCCTTCAGTTGATAGATGAGGTCACTGAGGCCCAGAGGAAGCAAATTGTTTGCTCAAGGTCATACAGCCAGGAAGGAAAAGAGCTGGCCCAGAAACTGGATCTTTGGGCTCTTAGAGGAGTCCAATGCACTTTGCACATGACTCTCCAGTCCTTCAGAGGCCAGGAGAGGGCCCAAGTGACCTTTAGGAATCTCTCTCAGCCCAAGAATTCAAACCAGAGCATGGCAATGCAAAGTTACTGGCACAAGTTATAGAATCGAAAGCCCGGAATCAAAATAAATTCATGCAAATGCATTCTCTCCAAGCTAATGGATCAGATGAAGCTGGCCACGTCCATTCTAGATTGTGAGGGATAAACAAGGGTTGTTCATTCTTCCTGCTCACTCCCCTTTGAATGCTTCCCTTTACTGCTCTCCAACCCACCTATTGATCTGAGAGAAATGCCTCACTTCCTTCCAAAGCTGTTTGGGAGCCACGGGTTCCATAGTCTTAGCAATCTATATTCAGAGTTCAATCTATATCCGACAGTTCAGGAGACATTTATTAAATGCCTGCACTGTGCAGAGAGCACAGTGCTAGGCATTGGGGGAGCTCACAAAAATCAATGATTTACTTCAATTCAACAGGCTTTTGTTGAGCACCTCCTATGGGCTAGAACCTGGAGCTAAAAACCAAAAATGATACAATCCTTGCTCCCAAGAAGCATATATTCTACTAGACAAAACAGCATGTAGGCAAGTAAGTAAATTTGTTGTTCCATGATTTCTCCAGTTGTGTCTGACTCTTCATGATCCCATTTTGAATTTTTTTTGGCAAAGATACTGGAGTGGTTTGCCATTGAGGGATTTCCTCAGACTGCTTTGAGGGCGTAGTCTACTGAAATTTGGATATCTACCCTATTAAAGGGCTTGGATTACTAGAAGATACTCCATTGATCTCCATATGGGCATCCCCTTTGGGCATTAGTCTTCTCAATGCTGACTTTTGGGGTTCTACTCCCCACCACATGTGTACATCAAGGAAATGATATCTCCCCATTGCCTTGCAGTTAGACTGGATCTGGATCTCACTGAGTCTTGTTTTGGGCAGAAAAAGCTGGGTTGATTAGAGAAGGGATTTCTAGTCCTATCTCTCCTGGTACCTACTGGGTGACCTCCAGTAAGTTCATCAGCCTCTCTGGTCTTCAGTTTTTTCTTCTGTTAATGGAGGGCATTAGATATTAAAGGTTCTTTCATGAATCTAAAATCTAGGACCCTAGCAGCTCTCCAGCTGCTGACCTTCACCAGCAGCTTCGGGAACCCAGCCTAGAAGAGAGGAGTAGAATGAAAAGAGATAGGGATGTGGCCACAGGGGCTGAGCCAACCAGGAAAGTGGACATGGATAGAACCTCCTGGGTAGAAATTCACCAAGAAGGTGATCATAGTAGGCTTGGCAAGTGGATTTTATTAACAAAAATAATTATAGCAGCAATCATTATTAATCCTTTCTGCCAACTGGGGCTGAGAAGAATTCATTTACCTTCCATTTCCTATAGCCCTTCTCCTAATAATTAGTCTCAATTGACAACAAGGTCCCTAACCTGAGAATTGCTATTTTCCCCCCATCATTCACTTTTCCCCAGGGTCTCTGCCTCCAAGGAGGTTAGCTGACTTCTACCATAAATCATTAACAGTTTGTAACTCAATGGAGACATACACAGTTCAGCTCTGCTCAGCAGAACTCAGCTCATAGAGCCCCTCCTGCTAACTCAGCTCCCTCAGCAGTAAAAACCCTGGCCTCCTCCCCACTATTACCTCTACCTGCTCAGGGACTGGACCAGAACTTCCCACTCTTCTGCTAGGAAACTAAATGGAGCAGAAAGCCAAGAAATGCTATTTGGAGACTAGGAGCACACTCTGCAGCTGAACTCCAATGCCCTTCCCCAGGCTTCTCTCCACCTAAATTTCTCTTATTTTTTCTATTGCCTCATTGATTGTCATACTCCCCATCTCCCACCCCCCCTCAAGATTCTAGCCCTTCAGTTCTGGGATGCTGTTTTAGTCTAGACCTGTGACTTTATTCCTGCTGGGAACTCCCTCTACCAGTGCAGGTCAGCAACACTTCTGAAATTTAGATTTAGAAAGTTTCCCAGGGCCCTGAGAGGTTAAGGAATTTGCCCAGGGTCACACAGTCAGGATGTATGAGAGATGAGACAGGAATGAGGAACCTTCCACCTTGAGGCCACATGTGGCCTTCTAGGTCCTTGGGTGCAGCCTTTTGACTGAGTCCGAGTTTTAGAGAACAAATCTTTTCATTGAGTGGATCTGTTCTGTGAAATCTGGATTCAGTCAAGGGCCACACTTGAGGACCTAGAGGACCACATGTGGCTCAAAGCCACTGGTTCCCCACCCCTAGACTAGGACTTTCCTGACCCCAAGGCTGGCTCCTTCTCAACATAAGGGTTGCATAGCCATTTTACAGATGGATAAGCTGAAGTCCAGGCCAGAGAAATGACTTGCTAACAGTTA
This sequence comes from Pseudochirops cupreus, assembly GCA_028627135.1. Lineage (NCBI taxonomy): Eukaryota > Metazoa > Chordata > Mammalia > Diprotodontia > Pseudocheiridae > Pseudochirops > Pseudochirops cupreus. Next base: position 550,701,227 of record CM053582.1, on the reverse strand, counting down.
CTCAACTGATGGAACCAGGATTCAAACCCAGGTTGTTTGATTCCAAGTTCATTTTCTATATACATGTTGCTTCTCACTCGCTAGTTCTCTGAACAGGAGTTGGTATTGATGAGGGATACATTTTGGGGGATTTCTAACGAGAAATCCTTTCTAGGTTCGTGTCTGAAAAGAATTACAGGCTCAGCTGTTCTTTGGCAGATTTACAAAAGTTTATTGATTCACAGGACAAAAAGGGGTAGGGTGAGGAAACCTGGCTAAGAAAAGCTCACAAGGGGCAAGGGAGGGGGGAATCAGAAAGCTCGGAAGTGTGATGCTCTGCAGCGGGCAGATGGCCTGCTAGAATGCCTACCTGCTAGAAAAAGCTACCTGCTAAAAAAAGCCATCTGCTAGAAAGGGCCATCTGCCAAGAGCAGGAAGTGAAACACAGTTTTTAAGACCTAAGACTGTGAATCATAAGTTCATTAGGCTAATGAGGTGTACAAAGGTGGAGTTACGGAGGGACCAGGGAGTGGTTAATACTTAAAGGGACATGCACCCTTGACATCAACTGCGCATGTGTTTTGCCCATAATACACTGGGACAAACAGCAGGGCGCCAGGGCTTAGAGGTGTGGTTTTCGCCCTGATAGTCATAAGGTCGACCAGCAGTCAGATTTGAGGTCAAATTAAATAAGATGTATCCATCCAGATGTGCAAGTGGATGGGTTTGGTTTGCTAGGACAAAAGGAGGTAGTACCTTGAATGAAGAGTTAATGGTTTGAGAGGAAATACCTCTAGGCTGGGGCAGGGAAAGCTGGGGGAAGGGGAGAAACAGTTAATGCTTTACAGCTGGGGGAGAAGAAATGTGGCTTTTACAACTTAACACAAAACTGAAATTACAACAATGTTATAAAATCATAAAGTTACCCCAAAATATATTAGATAGGCCATTCAGCACCGCTTCAGTATCACGACAGGCAGGTACCTTGAGGTCTTGTGTACATCTCTGTCCTGTTACCTTATATCCTACGGCACAGCTCTCATCTTCCTCCTATCAGGGTTCCTCTGGGACCAGCTCAGACAGCGTCCCCCTTCCATGAAATCTTCCCTGATTCCTCCAACTGGAAATGATCTTTCCCCATTTGATCTCACTGTGTCTCCATTAGGCAAAACCACAAAGCGCGCTGTGAACACTGGTGACTCTTATTATTTTGCTTCTTTTTTTTTTTTGGAGGGGGGAAGGCAGGGCAGTTGGGGTTAAGTGACTTGCCCAAGGTCACACAGCTAGTAAGTGTTGAGTGTCTGAGTCGGGATTTGAACGCAGGTCTTCCTGACTCCAGGGCCAGTGCTCTACTCACTGCACCACCTAGCCACCCCCCATGTCTTCTTTATATTTGTATCTCCCCTCCATACTTGAGCACAGTGGTGCATTGCACATGTTTGGCCCTGGAGAGATGCTTGCTGGTTGTTGAGTCACAAGCACACATTTAGTAGCATGAACACTGAGCTATATGGCTGTGCTAGGGGAGAAGGAGTGGAAAGATATATGAAACATGGTCCCTGACTTCCAGGGACTAACAGTAGCATCTAACTGGGGAGATAGAGTGTGTATATGTGCACACACACACACACACACACACACACCCACCAAGAATGCATACTATCTTTTATCATTTAGGTAAGAGCAGGGTGAGTGTCAAATATAGGCAACCTCTGACCCAGATGTGCTCCAGGAGATACAGAGGGTTCAGGAGGTGCTGCTTGTTGCCCATGATGCAGATGCATCATTGACTGCACTTCCAATATTCCTTTGTTCGCAGTCACTATATTCCCACTTCTAAGGGGGCCTTCTGCCCCAGGCTGCTCCTAGGACTGCACTCCTGGCTTCCCTTGTCTCTGTGCCTTGTGTCTGGCTCTTATGTCTTTGGAAAGACTCTTCTTCATGTCTCTAGTGGGTACCCTCCCCACTTCCTTTGCTTTGTGTGCTGTGTTCCCCCATTAGAATATAAGCTCCCTAAGGGCAAGGACTGTCTTATTTATTTTTATATGTCCCCAGAATTTAGTACAGTGCCTGGAATATAGTAAGCTGTTAAATGCTCCCCCTGCCCCCCATCTCTCTGTTTCTCCTCCCTCTCCCTCTGTCTCTCTTGCTTTCTTACTCTCTCCCTTTCTCTCTATCTCTGTCTCTGTCCCTCCTTATTCCTCTCCCTCCCTCTCTCTCCATCTCTCTCTCTCTCTCTCTCTCTCTCTCTCTCTCTCTTTCTCTCTGTCTCTCATTCCCCCCCCCCCCCCCATGAGGCAGAAAGCTTTTGGGAGACTGGCTTACAAGGACTGTTCCACAGTATGAGTCATTTCCTCAGAAACATGGACACACATCCCCAGAGGGATATCTCCATAGGAATAGTGCCCAGAAACAACAGATCCCCAGAACCACAGGTCTGGCTCATGAATTTCTCCTCCTCCTCCCAACATAATCAGCTTTGCAACCACAGTGAACAAACATGGTCCCCAGAGCCCAGTGCTCTTATCTGCTGTCTACAGACAGAATCAGGGGGAAGTATCTGGGGCAATCTTTAGAATCATTACCTATGATTACGGCCTTCTTTCCCCCAAATCTCCACCACCTCAGCTTTCTTAAAATGGTGACAGCAGCATCTTCCCTTTGAATGTTCTCCCTTCCCTCCTCTGCTTGCTAGGAGGAGAGGCTGGACTAGCATCTTGTAACTGAACTGGTTCATGACTGCCAAGAGTTGGACATCCTCATTTCATCTAGCAGGACATCATGTGATCTGGACCACTGCTTGAGTCTGGTCCATCCTTGTTGTCCTGATGCCTTCCCCAGGGTGCCCTTTCCACTCTGCCACACTGCCTCAGGGGCTGGCTGTAGAGGCAGGAAGCCAGCCATTGATGCCAGCCATTGACTCCAAATTGACTTGATTACAAGAACCAGGTGGGTCATCTTGGCCCACCCCTGGAGAAGGGGGACCAGCTGGAGCCCCAACTAAGCTCACTTGCTAAGAAGCTCAGCCCAACAGACACTTTCCTCCCAAACACAGCCTCACCCTTCCCATCAGTCAGCTGGCATCCCTGCTCCCCAGGGCCTACCCTCCTATTTCTGTTCCCAGCACGATGTCCCCTCTTTGCTTCCTTTGTAGATTCTGTTTCATGACCTTCTCTGGGCCACATGTTGACTTTAGATTCTGCTGGGGCAGCTAGTCAGTGCAATGGATAGTGCTAGACATGAAGTTAAGAAGACCTGAGTTCAAATTTAGCCTCAGACACTTACTCCCTGTGTGACCTTGAGCAAGTCACTTAGCCTCTGTTTGCCTCAGTTTCCCCAGCTGTAAAATCTGGATGATCCTAATAGCACCCACCTCCCAGTATTGTTGTGAGGGTCAAATGAGATAATGTTTGGAAAGCACTTTGTGGGCCTTAAAGCTCTATGTAAACGCTATTATTTTTATCATCATGGCTATTATTTCTTCTTGGGTTCAAGCTGATCCTCGGTCCCATCTAACCCAACTGAGAAAATGAGGCTCAGTGATTTGGCCATTAGCCAGAAACCTAGAGCCAGCTGAGCTGGGTCTTCCATCTGCACATGTCCCAGGAAAAGGAGAAGCTGAAAATTCACCCAGAGACAAAACCAGCCGTTGTATAATTCAATTTTGGAATACCAATTTAAATAATAAAACTCATTTTGAAAGGGGGAAGAAATGGGGTGAGGTTTAAAAAATGACTGAGGAATAAGGATGAGAGGCTGAGGACCATAAAATCCACAACCAAATTAAATTTAAACAAAGGACCAAACACACCTAGCAGGTCCCAAATTCCCCTGGGTGGTTTCTGACCTGTTTGAACAGGAGACATCCATAAAAGACTCAGAACAATAACTTCCATGTCTCTCTTGCTTTAGGGTTTGGAAAACAGATCCCTTGCAATGTCTTGTGAAGAAGAAAGATTCTGTTCAGTTCAGCTCGATCATCTATGTTGCAGATGGGGAAACTGAGGCTCAGAGATGTGAAATTAATTGACCAGAATCATCTCACAACTAGGAAAGGTCAGAACCAGAATTCTATCTCAAGGTCTACTGACTCCAAGCTCAGCTCAGCTAGTTGATTGGTTAATTCAGCTAAGAAACTGGCCCACTTCATAGAGAGTCAGGGAATGTTGAAGATCAAGTGTCCTGGAGGCCTAAGAGTCAGATATCATGGCATCATGAAGGGAACATTGGTTCTGGAGTCAGAGAATCCAAGTTCAAATCCCACTTCTGATCTAGTGTGACCTTGGGCAAGTTATCTAACTTATCTAACTATCTAACTCAGTTTCTTCAGCACAGAATGAGGGAATTGGACTAGATATCCTCTAATGCCCCTCGAGCTACAAATCTATAATCTGATGAGTCTCAAAAATGCTAGTTTTGAGAACACTGGCTGGGTGATCCAAGTAACCTTTCAGTGTCCCAGGCTAGTGTTATCAAACTGAAATAGAAACAAATCCCCTTCCAAGGCATATTGACTAAGAAAACCACAAATGGACATTATCTATGTTGCATTTTTATTTAATGTGTTTAACATTTCTCAACTGCATTTTAATCTGGTAGAGAGGATAGGACGTTCAGTGGCTTGGGACTTTGTGTCCTCTGCCCTAAGCCCCAACTTCGGCTGTAAGATGGATTTTCTAGGTTGTTTTTTGATTGAAAAGAGGCCCAAGGAGAAAAAATCAGGGGGAAAGGAAATTCAGAGTTATAGAAAAGGGATCTATTCAGCATGAAGAGCTATCCACAATCTCCTGTCAATTGAATTTAATTTGTAATATGAAGAGCCTGAGAAAGAGGAAAATTCTCATCTCTGTGGTCAATAGGGGTAGTATCATTTATTTTGGTAACTCAGAGCAAACCTGAATATTCCTTTCTTCATTCATGCTAGGGAGCAGAGTATATTCTGTTTAAATGTATTAATAACATATTTGTATAGTGACTAAAGGTTCGTGAAGTGCTTTTCTCACAACATCTCTGTGTGATAGGCAGAACAAGCATATTTATCCTAATTTCACTGAGGGAAACTGAAGCTTATTAAGATTACTACATCCAAATCCAGTACAGCATAATGAAAAGAAGACTGTATGAAGAGGAACCAAGATGGCAGAACAACAGGAAGAAGTAGAGAGGAGCTATTCCCCACAAATCCTCTACAGAGATCTAGAAAACAAATTTGATTGAGACCTGACCAGGAAACCCATGAAAAAGATCACAGTGTTGTTTTTCCAGCCTGTATCGGCACAGAGAGATAGATAGCATCTGTAAATGCTGCAGACAGGGTCTAGCTAGGAACAGCTGTACTGCACAAGGATTGTAAGATGGCTCTGACTTAGTGCCAAGGCAAAAAGAGGCCCCAGAATCACACAGTAGGACCTGACTTTGTGTAGGATGCAGGAACGAATGGTAAGGTTCTGACACTCACCATATAGTTCTGGGTCACAGATGCAAGGTAGACAAAGAAGGGACTTCCACCTAGAGGTGGTAGTTCAGGTTGAGGAGTGGTCATGAGCCCTAAATAGTGTACTGATTAGGGAGTAAGCACAGAAGCACACAGATGCCAAGTGACTGATCATAGGAGCAAAGCATGTCAGTTACAGCCTCCAGTCCCTTCTGAAGCCTGAAATTGAGTAACCAGGGCAGGAAAACCAGAACAAAGGAAAACTTGCAGTTCTGTTCCCCTGAATCAGTACAGCTTTCCAGGTGGCTAATAATGGCAGAGTTCAGTGGCAGGCTACTAGAATTCCAACCAAGGGAAAGCCACAGGTGTGCTGTTCAGATTCTAATCCAAGTCAAGAACTTACAAAACTCAGTTCAGGAGGGTGGCAATCAGATTTTACCATTAATCAGATAACTTTGGGACCACTGGAAGATTGCACATCTCTAGCCTGAGCTGTCCTTGAGATCTGGGAATAACACACACTCAAGAAAGCAGCTACAGGACCCAAGAGACACAAGCTCAGAGCAAACATTCCCTCCAAAGTTGTGCAGAACCTGGCACTAACATAAAATCTGAAGTCAGGAAGTATGACTGAAGAATGAACCAACGAAAAAAGAATCTCACCACAAAGAATTAGCATATAGGGATTCTCCAAGACACAAACCCAGAAGAAGAGAAAGCCTCAAAGGCAAACAGAGTTCAGAAAATTTTCAACTATTCTTGGAAAAGGTAAAGCAAGAATTAAAAAAGTTTTCGATAAGTGAAAAAAGAATGTTAGAAGAAAGAATGGGAAAAGAAGTGAGAGCTATGGAGGAAAGAATTGGAAAGACAATTAGTAGCTTTGTGCAACAGGTATTTAAACTTGTCCAAGCAAGAAACTTTCTGAAAATTAGAGTGGACTGAAATAGAATTTAATGATTCCGTAAGGCAACAAGAAATATTAAAACAAAATCATGACTAAACAAACAGAGGAAAATGTAAGGTGTCTCACATTTTTAAAATGGAATACAGATCAAGGAGAGACAATTTAAGAATCATTGGACTACCTGACATCCATGAGCAAAAAAAAGAACCTGGATGTTATATTTCAAGAAATCATGCAGGAAAACTGCCAAATTTCTTAGAACCAGAAGGCAAAGTAAAAGGAGAAGGCAAATAGAAAGAATCCATCCGTAACCTCCTGAAAGAAATTCCAAAATGGAAACTCCCAGGAATATTATAGCCAAGATCCAGAACTTCCAGTTCAAAGATACAGTAATGTAAGTAGTTAAAAAGAAACAATTAAAAAACTACAGTCAGGATCACACAAGATGTAGTAGCAGAGATCTTGGAATATAATATTCCAGAAAGCAAAATATCTAGGCTTACAACCAAGCATAATTTACCCAGCAAAAGAGTAATCCCGCAAGGGCAAATCACCTGTAACAAAATAAAGGACTTCCAAGCATTCCTGATGAAAAGATGGGCATTGCTTAGAAATTTTGAGCTACAAACAGGTATCAAGAGAAATATAAAAGGTAAATATGAGTGAGTAATAATAGGGAATTATAAGGATGAACTGTTTGCATTCCAATATGGAATGCCATCATCAAGGATCGTTGAGGGAGTCTAGTAAGACCAGGACCCAGGAATAATTCTATTATGTCTTGATGATTTTGAAAGACAAAGGGGAAGGGATTGAAAAGGGAATATGCTAGGGAGAAAAGAAAGAAGAAAGATAGGGAAAATAATTTCACATAATTGGGATGTATTCAAACTAGGAAGAAGGTGTAAAGGAGTGGGAGACACTTGAACCTTACTCTCACCTGAACTGGGCACAGGATGGAAGCTTTACTGGCTTCCCAGTGACAAATCCATGTCCACTCACACACACACACACACACACACACACACACACACACACACACACACACACACCACACACAGAGTTGGATGCCAAAATGCATTCCATGCAACAGAGATACAGGAGGGATAGGTGACAGAGGACAGGGTTAGAATACGTGGGAGTGTATATATTAAGGAAAGGATTAATATTAAGCAAAACAAATTCTAGGGAGTGTGGATCTCAAAGTAGAGCTTATAAGAAAAGAAGGGATGATAACCTATGACTGGGCTCATGGTGATGGAAAGAGAAGAGGGGCAGGGAAGCAGAAACCAGGGCACTGGTGCTGAGTCCACTCCTCTCTTGCCACCCTCTTCTTTATAAAAAGGGGGGTAAAAAACAAAGAGAGGGAAAAGTGCCAAGAGAATAAGATGCCAATAATAAGAAGTAGGATTTATATGACACTTAAAATCTTGCAAAGCTCTTTACGAGCATTAGCTCATTTACCCTCACAACAACCCTGGGAGATAGGCATTATTATTATCCCCATTGTACATCCCCTTGGAAATCCTTAATATATCTCTAAGCAATTTTCAGAAAACAGTACAATGACTTCCATCTAGTAAATTTGAAAGTAATTTATGAACTGGGAAAGGCTAGAACATATGGTACCAGCAGCTGGGTAGCATCCTCAGGGAGATCGGAATGCTTTGATGATTTAGGCTAGACCTAAAGGGGCTTATTCTTCTACCTGAAAGATACCAGACACAGGAGACATGGATAGAAAGGTAAAGTGTCACAGTGTCCTAGAACAGTGCTAGCCTACAGTAGGAATTTAATAAATGTTTGTTTATGGATTCAGTGGAAAGCATCCTGACCTGGGAGTTAGAAAACCTGAGTTCTGGGGTTGATTTGAGGGCAAATAATTTTATCTCTATGCCTCAGTTTCCCCATCTGTGAATGAGATACAGATTAGGTGACTTCTAAGGCAGTAAGAATAGGCTCATAAGATCATAGTCAGAGTTGGAAAGGACTTTGGAGGTTGTCTAGTCCAAGGTCTTATTTTACAGATGAGGAAACTGAGGTCCAGAAAGATGAAGGAACTTGCCCAAAGTCACACAAGGATTTGAACCTGTGTTTTTTGACTCCAGATCCAATGTTCTTTTCACCAAGACCTCAAAAAGTGGAAACATCAGAGCTTGAAGAGATTGCAGAGTTCATCTTATTTAACCCTTTATTTTACAAATTTTACAAACTTGCCCTTAGCAAGAGGTAGAATGGGGATTTGAAGCTGAGGAGAGGACATCAATGATCAGGTATCAGGAAAGGCTTCCTGTAGGCAATTAATTGGGGGATCAGGAAAGCAAATAGGCAAAGGAGGCAAAAGAGAGGAAGAACTGAATCCCATATCCTATGGTTTTAGTTTTTCTTCAGTGATTCATGGTTCTCTGCTCTGAGACTGGGTATTGCATCTCCCAACCCTGTAATGAGAATCACTGTCACTTATTGAGGATATGTAAATGACCAACAAGAAGAGTCAAGAAGCACCTACTATGTGGTAGGCAGTGTAGTAAGCACTGGAGAGATAAGAAAGGTAACAGGTGGTCCTTGCCCTCAAGGAGCTTACATTCTAATGAGGGAGATAACATGGAAATAACTATGTACAAACAAGGTAGTGTGGTATAATAGGAGAAACACAGGATATACAGTCTGAGGAACCCAATTAACTTCTCTGTGACCTCAGAAAAATAATTTTTTCTCTTTTCCTACCTCAGTTTCCTCAGTGGTAAAATGAGAGGATTAGACCTCTAAGCTTCCTTCCAGCTATCTTCTACATCCAGTTTATTTTCCTATAATTCAGTTGGCCATGGAATTTTCTACCATTTAGTGGTCACCAAGACTAGGAATCACTGCTATAGGTCTTCTTGGGTAACCTGAGTGAAGAGTAGTCAAGCAGCTGGTGGTGTGATGGATAGAGCTCTGGCACTGGGGTCAGGAAGATCTGCTTCAAATTCCCCTTCAGACATTTATTAGCTGAATGACCCTTGGCAAATCATTTAACTATTGTTTCTCTCACTTTCTTCATCTGGAAAGTGGAGATAAGAAAGTACCTCCCCCTCAGGGCTGATGTGAGCATCGAATGAGACAATATTTATAAAGCACTTTGAAAGCTTTAAACCACTTTATAAATGCTATTATTAGTATTAGTGGTAGTAATAGTAGTAGTAGTAGTAGTAGTAGTAGTGCTGGTGGTGGTAGAGTAGTAACAGTAGTAGGAGTAGTAGTAGTGGTAGTGGTGGTGGTGGTGGTGGTGGTAGAGTAGTAACAGTAGTAGTAGTAGTAGTAGTAGTAGTGCTGGTGGTGGTGGTAGAGTAGTAATAGTAGTAGTAGTAGTAGTAGTAGTAGTGCTGGTGGTGGTAGAGTAGTAACAGTAGTAGGAGTAGTAGTAGTGGTAGTGGTGGTGGTGGTGGTGGTGGTGGTGGTGGTGGTAGTGGTGGTAGAGTAGTAACAGTAGTAGTAGTAGTAGTAGTAGTAGTGGTGGTGGTGGTGGTAGTGGTGGTGGTAGTAGAGTAGTAACAGTAGCAGTAGTAGTAGTAGTAGTAGTGGTGGTGGTGGTGGTGGTGGTAGTAGAGTAGTAACAGTAGCAGTAGTAGTAGTAGTAGTAGTGGTGGTGGTGGTGGTGGTGGTGGTGGTGGTGGTGGTGGTAGAGTAGTGACAGTAGTAGTAGTAGTAGTAGTAGTAGTGGTGGTGGTGGTGGTGGTGGTAGTGATGGTAGAGTAGGAACAATAGTGGTAGTTGTAGTAGTAGTAGTAGTGGTGGTGGTGGTGGTGGTGGTGGTGGTAGTAGAGTAGGAACAATAGTGGTAGTTGTAGTAGTGGTGGTGGTAGTGGTTCTGATTTAGGTTTGCCATTCATTTTTCATTGACATGAGGATGCTAACTTCTTTCTTGGATATAATTAAAACAGGTCACTGAACTTAGATGCCAGAGTCTTAGCATTCCCTTCCCATCCTGCTTTGGTCCACTGAGGGATCAGATTAAGCTCTACATAGAGACCAGTGGGATGCTGACCCAGTATCTCTGCTCTCCTGGGGGAAAAACAGAGATAAGACCATGCTCCTGGGACTCAGATCCACATGGGAGGGGGTAGGAGGCAGATGCTGCAGGCGAAGAAGTCCCTGGTTTGCATGATCCTCATAATGACTGTTTCTCTTAGTAATAAGTCATTGTGTGAATGCTGAGGCAAGCAGACAGGTCAGGAATCACAAGCATCAGGGGCTGCTAATGGCAGGGCTTTACTGGCTCCCCGGTGAGGAATCACCTATCTTAGTTGCTGGATGACTGCTCCTTCCCGTTTCCCTATCAGTGCCTGCTTGTTTAATCCCCTGAGCACAGTGTCTTGACAACCAGCTCCATTGTTTATGAGTGTCTCAGTGTCCCTGTGCCCCTGAGATCTCATCTGGCCAGTTTTCCTGTGCTAGGCACACATGTGAGAGCTTTTACCCTGGGTTGTCATGATCCCAGCCCCCTTGCTGATGCATTGGGACACGTGGCTGTGTTCTCTGCTGACAGCTAAACACTGATAACTCTATTAAGTTTATGATCTGAGACCAGTATGGAATCACCAAGTGCTCTTTATGACAAAGCATTTCAAAGGAGCTTCCCAGAATCCCTAGGTGCTAAGAGCATTATCAATGCACAGCCTTTATCATAACCCTCCAGGATTCAAAAAGCATTAATGGCTCCCTATTGGCTAAACCTGAATTCTACGTGGCATTCAAATACCTTTACACATTCAATCCTAATCAAAGGTCCAAATGACCATGACGGTCAGAGCACTGAGGGAAAGGGTAGGGGAGTTACAAAGTTTATATAAAACCCAGTCCCTACTCTCGTGGATGTTATAGCAAGCCCCGATAAAGATAACATGACCAGTGCATGAAAAATTTAAATCAAAATGTTGGTGCTTTGAGGTCCTGGGATGGGGCTGGAGAATCAGTCAGAGCTTCCTCAAAGAGGCAGCATTTGAGGTTTCTCTTCAAGGACAGGCAAAAATTCTCTGGGTTAGAGGAATGGCATTCCAGATCCAGAGGATAGCGCAAGGGAGGGCACGGAGGCAAGACAGGATGGAACACACATGGATAACGACGGGCGAGATGTCTAGCTAAGATGGAACACAGGAAAGTGGTTTTCAGTCTGTGGCTCCTGGAGCCCCAGACTCTTTGGAGGTTGTAGTGACTGGCCTCAGACCTACATGCACAGAGACACAGAGACCAATGGGATGCTGACCCAACATCTCTGCTTTCTGGGAGGCTGAATGCTGTATCATACATAGGTGTATTATGATTTTTCGAATGTATACAATAATAAGAATAACAACTAACATTTATGTAGTATTTTGAGGCTTATATATACAATACATACACATCCTAGTCCGTCCTTGTAACAGCCCTGTGAAGTAGTTGCTCTTTTTATTCCAATTTGACCGAAGAGTAAACTGAGGCTAGTCATTGAGGCAGAATTCCATGCCATGTCGAGCTCTCTACTGTGGTTAATAAAATACGAATTCATTTAAAACCAATTCTGAATTCACAGCAGCCTTCTGTCACCACATATTTTCTTAGTCAGCAGATACCATTGTCTGACTGCTATCACATGGAGGTTCATGATTTTTTCCCCTTGATATGTAAAAAGGAAGCTCATTTTCATACAGGTTGAGAACTACTCTATGTACGTGGAAGTAGAATGAAACAGGACTGGAAAGGTGGAATCATGCTGGATTGTGCAGGGTTGTGAATGCCAGGCCAAGACAATATGAACTTTCATCTTTAGGCAATAGGGGGTCTCACTGAAGGATTTTCAGTGCTGAAATGACAAAACCAAATCTACACACAAGGAAAATAAGCCTGCCAGATTGGTGCCACTCCCCTTCCTATATTTGGGTAATCTTCAAAATGAAAAATTGCCTTGGTATTTGGGAAACAAAGACCCCTCAGTTTTTTCTTTCGTGCTAGGTGGGCAGAGTCGCAATGGACTGGTTTAACCCTCCTCTGGAAGAATGCCGAAATAAGTTACCTTGTTGTACCTGAAGCAAAATGAGGTCTGCCTGCTGCTATATGCTGTGAGAAGGGGCTGCAGGGCGGTCTAATGTGAACCAGCCTTTGTAATTTGGGTTTCCACCTTCAACATGGCTACAGCAGAAGCCACCTATATTCCGTGGTCCATGCCTGGCCCAGAGAAGGAGCTGCCAAATGGATATTTGGAGGAGCAGACAGTGCTGGGCTGCGCCACTGAGCTCTGCTGTCCAACCCTTCTTGGAGGGGACATTCCCCTGTGGTTTAAATAGCTCTTTTAGTTAAAATATTAGGTTGGAAATGAATTTGTATAGATGAAATGTTTTTCATCAAGTGAAAATCAGGACATTCAATTCAGAAAGTCTATAAGTAGTGATGAGCTGTGGAGTTGGGGTTTTTTATGGATCTATTTGGAGTGTATACCCAGCTATTTCTCAAAAGGATTTAGGGCAGCTTTTAAAGTCAAGCATATGGGATAATTTTTTTTTTAGTTGACCTCCTGAGTTTATTTTTTTCTGCATTTTTATTTAAAGTTTGGCATTCCAAATTCTATCCCTCCTTCCTTCACTCCTCTCCCCCCCACCCAGAATGTAAGCAATCAGATATAGGTCACACATTTGCAGTTATGTAAAACATTTTCATATGAGTCATTTTGTGGGACAAAACTTCTGAAAATGGGTCAAGGAGTAGATGTTTCCCGGCAGGAGCAAGTTTTGGATTTGGAGTTAGAAAAACTGTGTTCAAATCCCAAGTACTTTTGCTTGATTCAAACTGTAAACTTAGAAAAGTCCCTTCTGCTCACTGGGACTCAGTTTCCCTATCAATAAGAGCAGGGGCATGGATTACATGGCCTCTAACATACCTGTGAATTCTAAATCTTATAAACCTATTAGTATATTATATTTGAGTATCGAGTTTCCTGGCTTCAAATTATATCTAGCTGTTTTACACTTCAGAGGAAGGCAGGGTATTTGATCTTTGGGAAGATAGCAACTGCTACAAACACCTATAACTAGGGTTACACTGAAGTCCCCACTATTATAGCTTCACTTATTTTTCCTTATAGCTTATTTAACTTTTTTTCTATAACTATTTAGATTCTATGCCATTTAGTGTGTTTATGGTTAGTATAGATATTAATTCATTGTCTACCTCTCAGCAAAATGTAGTTTCCATACTAATCTCTCTTAATTAAGTCTATTTTCTGAAGCTGTCTTTTCAAATTTTTAGCTATAGCATAATCGATTTTACTCTAACCCGTTATCTTAATCATCTGTAAATACGTTTCATATACTTGTAAATAATATATTGTTGGAGTCTGCTTTCTAATCCATTCTATTATGTTCTTCCATTTTTTTGGTGAATTTATTCCATTCACACTTATCATTAATTATGTATTAACCTCCTTTCTATTCTCATACTTCTTATAAAAAAAATAGAGAGACAACTGAGGAGAGAAAGCTCCAGAAATGCACCAAGTCCTAAAACCTGGTCAGTCTCTCTGCTGGGGACAGACCCCTAAAGCAGAGTCACATGAAGGAGCCATAGCACAAGGTCATAAATTTAAAGCTGTAAAGGACCTGAGGGGCCATCTATTTCAACTGTCTCATTTTACAGATGACAAGACCAAGAATCAGAAAAGATTCCCTTATCTCTGGCCATTTCCATGCTCCTTTAGCTCCTCTGATCCAGGCACCTTTGTGTTAGGACACCCATTAGCTAAACAGAAAACCAGGTAGATTATATAGCCCTCATTGTTTGACAAAAGGAAGCCCACTCTTGGTTGCCACCATCTTCCCAGTTACCCCAGGTTAATCATCTTAGACTCTTGTTTCTCTGTTCCTCCTCATAGCTGATCAGATGCCAAGTTTCATTAATCCTGTCTATGCAACATCTCTGTTCCTTCCTCTTGCCTCCTACAGCCATTGAAATTTCAGTCCCTCATCATCTCTCATAAAGACTGCCACCATCTACTCCTAATCCATTTTCCTGCCTCAAGTCTCTTCTGTCTCTGACCCATTCTTCATGTAGCTGCTAAAGTGATATTCCTAAATTTCAGATCTGACCATGTTACTCCCTTCCTTAAGAAGCTTCAGTGACTTCTTATTACTCCTAGGGATAAAAATACAAATTCTTCTGTCTGGAAATTAAAGCCTTCCACTATCTTGCTTCAGTCTGTCGTTCTGAAGAAAAATCACCTTAGGGAGGGTATTCTAGGTATGAGGGATGCATAGGGAAATATATGGAGGCAGGAGATGGGCTAGCAAGTCACTTGACCTTTCTAAGCCTCAGTTTCCTCATTTGTAAAGTGGGGATAAATAATGTGCACTATATACATCACAAGGTTTGGGGGAGGAAAGCGCTTAGATTTCTAGGTTCCCTTCCAACTCTAAATCTATAATCATGATGTTATTGCCAGAAAGTGCTTTAGTAAAGTGAGTCGTTTATTTAATAGGAGGTAAGGGTTAGGGCAAGGTATTGGATGAAGGAATGAAAGCTGTGTGTTTGGCCAGAGTGGGGATAAGTAAGGTGAGTGGTTAGGAGAGCAGAGGCCTTTGGAATACCACTCATTCATTCATCCTTTCTTTAATCTGCCCGTAAAGAACAATTTACTACTGCAGAGTAATATAACAAAGGAACTACAAGTAAATAATGTCTGGGAAGTTCCTAAGGGCAGCGCCATAAATGTCAGCAAGAAAAGTCTCTGTATACATCATATTCAAAATGGCAAGGAAGCATAGGCATAGAGAAACCAATTTATGTTTGAGTCACGGCTATCAATAAAAAAAAATCTGAACATGCTTTAAAACGGCATTTCTCGCCCTGTACCTCGACCACGCACTACAATACACTGGAAATGAGACATGCCAGCTGATGAATGTGGGGCCCTGCCCTTGGCCTCACGTCTTTGTCTTCAGCTCTGCTTTTTTCAAGATTTATTTTTCATTTTTTCTCAATTGTAATTCTTCATTCATTTGATGGATCCAGGATCTCATGGATGTGGGCACTCCCTCCAAGAAGCTCCTCATAAATCATTTACATTTCCTCATCCAGCTCAACTGTCATTCAATTCCTCCCATAAATCCTCCATAAAGGATTCACCTAGCATCCTACAGACCTTACTCTCGGTCTGCTAGCAGTGCTTGGATAACAGTGCAGTCCTTGGGCTCTCTATCTGCCTTCCCCCTTACTCTGTGACTGGACCAGCTCCTTTCCAATCATACCTTTCCGGGATGACATACTCTCCACTACATCTTCCCCACATATCCTGTAGCATTTTTTATCTCACCCTACGTTGAGTCAATGCCCTTTGGGGTACTTGCAATCCTATAGCTCCACAAGTTTGCTGGAATACTATTTGTAGCCATAACTCATCTCAGGAAGGATACTGGGGTTAAAAAGGTGCCTCTTTGTTTCAGGGAGAGAAAAGCATGGTATTGGTGAAAGTGAGGCATAGATTCTCAAAGGTGATGCAGCCTGCTCTCCTCTTTTTCAAGTCTGAGCTCAGTTCACTATCTGTAGGGTTTATCCAGATATAAGTACTGGGGGTCCAGATCACCAGATGGGTGGAATGCCCATCCAACTCCATTCCATGGTGTAGGCAATAGAAATTCCCCACCTGTTTGGGGGTCTGCTGGAAGGTTTGTCTTTTTTTTTTTTTTTTTGGCATAGACTGTCAGGCAGACCTCTTCCAGATGCTTAGAAATCTCATTAAAAAAGGCTCGGTAGGGTTCTGGGGCTTTATCATTCAGCATTATTCTGTACACAAATAGGAAGACCTCACCATCCTCTAGGGCAGTGGTTCTCAACCTTCCAAATGCTGTGACCCTTTAATACTCGTATGTGGGCGTATCTGCATGTGGGCAGACCTGCCTGGAGACGGATAGAGGAGCCGTGTCTTGGTTCCTAAGACCATCAGAAATATGTGTTTTCCGATGGTCTTAGAAGACCCCCTGTGACCCCTGTGAAATGGTTGTTCAACCCACAAAGGGGTCGTGCCCCACAGGTTGAGAACTGCTGTTCTAGGGACTCCCTCTTCCTCCTTTCTGCAAGAGGGCTTTCCCAGTCGCCCAAGCTTCTAATGCCTTTGTCTCCATCATTAGCTTTCACATAAGCTGTATGTATCTTGTGCTATATAGTTATATACAAGTTGTCTTCTCCATTAGAATGTAAGCTCCTTGAGGACAGAGACTTTTTTTTTCTTTCTTTGTGCCACTAGCACTCTTAATAAAGCCTTGTTGATAGATTTATTGATTCTGGCAGTGACAGTTTTGTCTCCTTATTTTCTGCCTCACTTAATGTTGATAATCAGAAATTATCTCTCTTGTAGCTATTGAGGAATCATACCCAACACTGTGCCAGGCTCTGGGAATAAAAAATACAAAGAATGAAATCATTCTTTTTTAAAAATTGTCTTGTAGTCTTTGTTTAAATAGTTCAGGGTCTAATTGTTTCAAGTGTTCGTCATTTCTTTTTCTCATAATTATTCTTTCTTCTGGCCTTCACCCTGATGAGTTGACAGTCAGCTGTACTAGCTAGTTAGCTGCAGCTAACTCAAGGATCACTCCCACACCAATACAAACAGTTTTCTGGCCTGTTGAAAATTAATTTATTTTGGGGCATCTAGGTGGCACAGTGAGTAGAGCACTGGCCCTGGAGTCAGGAAGACCTGAGTTCAAATCTGGAGGCAGACACTTGACACACTTACTAGCCATGTGACTTTGGGCAAGTCACTTAACCCCAATTGCCCTCCCAAAAAAAATTAATAAACAAAACAAAAATTAATCTATTTTGTTCTCTGTTACTATTTGGCACTCAAAATGCCCAGAGACTTTTTGTAGGAAGAAAACGTTAATGTTTTTATAAAAAAATAAGTTTTTATTGATATCTTTTGGGATTTTTTTACATTACCATAATCTCTCCTCCAGTATTTCTTTCTCCTTTTCCTGTAGAGCCATCTCATATAACAAATAATATTTTTGAATAGTATTTTGTTTTCCCCAATCACATGTAAAAACAATTTTTAACATTCATTTTTTAAAATTTTGAGTTCCAAATTCTCTCCCTTCCCTCCCCTCCCCGAGACAGTAAGCAATTTAATATAGGTTACACATGTGCAGTCATGCAAAATGTATTTCCATATTAATAATAGTTTAAGACAAAAAGAAGAGGAAAAACAGCACAACTAATCAGTGCATCAAAAATTTCTGAAAATGTGCTATGTATCAGAGTCATGGCCTCTTACTTCTGCAGCAGCCTGAGGACAACGGGGTTTTTCCTTCTTATCTGTAGCTAAAACCTCCTTTGTGTGCAATTTCTTTCTATTACAGGAATGTGTTATAGACCCCTTAGACAGCCTGGGAAAGCCATGGACCCTTTCTCAGAATAATATTTCTAAATGCTTAAAATAAAATACATAGGATTATAAAGAAAACTAGTTATATTAAAATACAGGTTTCATTTTTCTCCCACCCAAGTTCACAGATGCCCTAAAATCTACCTCTGCATTCCTTCTGCAGATTAAGAACTTCTGCTCCATTAGACTGGGAGCTCCTCAAAAACCAGGATTGTTCCCACTTTTCTATTTGTATCTCCATTGGTTAATACAGTGTTTGCACACAGCAAGAGCTTAATGAATGCTTTTTTATTCATTCATTCATTCATTCATATGAGCTGGTAGTAACTGATGTCCTCCTGATTGCCTTTTCTTTCCAGAAATAATTAAGTCCATGATTTTTTTTTCCACTATTTAATCTTTCTCCCTTTCTCTGAATTGTTAAGAATTAATCACCTAGGGCTTTCAAGATCCTCTCTACTAGCATAGAGGTCTTCCTTGTGTACCTGGTTTAATTAAACTGCATTCTGTGTTTTTTGGTGTTATTTCCACTCCCTTATAAAGTACATCGAAGACTATGAGGTTGAAGACCAAGTATAGTCATTCTAACATGACTGAGGATGAAATGGATTTATTATGGAGATATTGAAAGATGTCACCCCTTTCAAAATCTATTTGATGCCTTCTTTCCAGTTTTATCTTTAAATGCTCTTGGGATGATCTAGCTTAATTGGGTCTCTCATTAAGCCATCATCACTTAAGTGCTCTGATTTCTTAGCATGTAGCTTTGACTCCTGTTTTATGAAGACAGTCTCAATTTCTTTTGTATCTAATGGAAGCCACCAGGAGCTCTCCTCCTGATCTGATGGACTGTTCATGTTGCTAAGCATGAGTGCGGACAGAACTGTTGGGGCTATCCCATGGAATGGATGAATGCATGAAAAAGCGTTTATTAAGCCTTTACAATGTGCAAAGAACTGTGCTTAGCACTGGGAGTACAACTAGAAAAGACCCTCACTCCTCATTTGATTAATGGTCAAAAAATATAACGGGCAATTTTCAAAGGAAAAAATCCAAGCTGCCAAAGCCTTGTAAAAACATGCTCCAAATCTCTGATAATTAGAGAAATGCAAATTAAAGCAACTTGGAGGTTCTACCTCATACACATAAGATTGGCAAAGTTTGCAAAAGGGGAGAATGACAACTGTTGGGGGAATGTGGGGAAACAAAAATAAAGAGGATTGTTAGTGTGGACTGATCTGGCCATTCTGGAAAGCAGTTTGGAATTAAAGTTACTAAACTGGGTATGACCTTTGCAACTAAAGTATAACTAAACTGGATAGACTTTAAAAGACTGAACCATGTATAACATTTAACCCACTATATAATACCACTACTAGGCTTATTCCCCAAAGAAATCAAAGAAAAAGTAAAAGGCTTCATCTGTAGGAAAATGTTTATAGCAGCTCTTTTTGTAGTGAACTAGAAATGAAGGGAGGGGTCATCAAGTGGAGAACGGCTGAACAAATTGTGGTATATGAAAGTAATGGAATACTCTTATGCCATATGAAATTATGAAGGAAATAGTTTCTGAGAAACCCAGGAAGATTTGTATGAATTGATGCAGAGTGAAGTGAGCAGAACCAGGAGGACCATTTATACAATAATAACAACACTGGAAAGACGACAATTTTGGAAGACTTAAGAACTCTGACCCATGCAATGATCAATCCCTACTCCAAACAACCAGTGGTAAAGAAGAGGTTATAGAATTAATAGAATAAGATACACATTTTCGGACGTGGTCAATGTTGGAATTTGTTTTGCTTGATTACGCATGTTTATTATAAGGGTTTTGTTTTTCAAATAAAAAGAATGGTTTGGGGGATAATTGACTTTTGTCAATTGAAAAAAATTGTAGAAAGAAAAGACTCTGTTGTCAAGGAGTCCCATTCTAACGAAGGCAGAGGATACATATAGAAGGTTCCAGCTGCAAGTAATATGGTTAGAAAGACCCAGTGGTCCTTAGGGTGTAGCCATAAGGGAGACAGTAATGCATCTTCTTAAGCTTCTTTAATAAAGTGCAGAATTGAGCTTACATTCTGGTTTCTTCTGGTGAGTCTCACGTTGAGCTTCTGATGACACGTATGATCAGGTCTCTTACTGAAGAACATGCATGACCAGAGGTTTCTGTTTGGTCCCTTGGTCCCCATGACAGAAGTGAGAGAAGTAGAGAGGTGTACTTATGCCAAAGATAATGGCGATCAGGTCAGGAAGAGCCATGCATTCAGACATTTTAAGAAAAAAATCAACTTAGTCTATGAGAGCCCAGAGTTGGAGTTCCTTGATGGGAAGAGGACACACTCACCTACACCAAAGGATATTTGTTGTGATTTAACTTTTAAAAATATAAATGAAATGCTTTATTAAAAATTGAATATTGAACATCAATAAAGCAACTAAAAACTTACTGAATAATTAATTATATTCAGCTGGATTTATTCTGATAATTAAAGCATCATAACAACAGTTCAGTTATTGCCTTTAAGTCCCCCTCAGGCTTCTTGGCTTGTCCATTATTTCTATTTCACTTTTCTTCTTGTATGGTCATAGTTACTATGCATTCCTTATGATTCTGCTGTTTTCTCTTTGCATAGTTTCATAACGGTCTTTTCTTCATGTTCCTTGTATTCGTCAATTTAAATTGCATTACAGAATTCCATTACATGAATGTACCATAATTTATTTAACCACTCCCTTAACCACTCCCTTTTATTATTTCTATTTTTAGTCATGTGTATTTTCTCTCCTTAAAAAAATTTGCTAATAACTTGCTAATTTTATGAGTCTTTTCTTTTTTTTGCTTTTTGGAGGGCAGTTGGGGTTAAGTGACTTGCCCAAGGTCACACAGCTAGTTTGTGTGTTAAGTGTCTGAGGCGGGATTTGAACTCAGGTCCTCCTGACTCCAGGGCTAGTGCTCTATCCACTGCACCACCTAGCCACCCTATGAATTTTTTCTAAGAGCCACCACTTAGTTGTATTTATTAGTTCTATTATTTTTAATTTTCCATTTCTATTTATGTCTGGACAAATCTTTATTATCTCTCTTTTTTTCTACTTTCCTTTGGACTGGTGTTTTGCTTCTTTTAATATCTTTGGGTTTTGACCATTCATTCCGTCTCTCTCTCTCTCTTTTGTAAATTTGTCTCTGAGAATCACTTAAGTTGTATCCCACAGATTTATGATATTATCATCCTCATTATCTTTTCAATTATTTTAATTTATTTTTAATCCAGTTATTGTTGAACAGATTGCTTCCTAGTTTAAGATAGACGTCCAAGATGCCTGTTATTCTTTACTCAGAGTATAGTTGTTTACATCCCATTTTATTACAAGATGAGGTACAAATAGAATATCAATAATTTTTACTCCCTTGAATATACCAAGGACTTCTTTTTACCAAAGGGTGTGATCTGACTTGAAAAGATCCTATATTACTCATTTTTTCCCATTCAGTTCTCTCACTGAATATACAGAGGTAGTTACTAGAGAGAGGCAATAATGGACAGAGAGTTGGTCTTAAAAAAGAAACGGGTTTGAGTCCTACATCTAACAGAGCATGACTGTGTGACCCTGGGCAAGTCATTTAACTTCTCAGTTTTCTAGGTCACTCTCTAGGACTCTACATTGCAGAGAAGATGACAATCTGCATTGTAGAGGTAATTCCCATACCTGGGAGTTTCCTATACCAAAGAAATCACATGTCTAGTTCCTATCTACACAATATAGGTTATTTCCAGCATATTTACAAAACAGATTTTATTTAAGATTTTATTCTTATTGATCATTTTATTAGATTTGTCACTTTCTGATAATGGGAGTACTGAAGTCTTCTGCCTTTATTATTACTATTTTTTTTCCTGTTTCATCATATTATAATCACCAGATAGTTCAGGTGCATAAGTCAGGCTAGACTGTCATTCACACATGAGTCTAGGGCCCTGTAGAGCTTCCTTATCAACTCACTCCATTTCCGAGTTCTTTCTAAGGAAAAGAAAAACATAATTGGCCTCCTTGGCTCACTCACTTGCCCCTCTGCCTTTACCAGCTCAAGTCTCCTTGGAATATGTTCCCATGGATTATCTTCTCTCTCTTTTTCTGATCAACCATTAAAATAACTTAATAAATTCTCATTTTAAATGTTTGGCTATAAACCTCCAGCCAGTTTACACTGGCAAAACCCAAGTTGAGGTGACAAAACCTCAATGATTTAAATTTCTTTCCTTTCTAGGTTTCCAGTCTCCCCACGTGCATTTAAATATGTTGAAATGACACTGAGTTTATAGCTCTCTGCTTTTAATGGAGTTTCAGACATATAAAAAGCAACCCAAAATAGACTTAAAGAATTAACAATCCTAAATTCTGACTGCTGAGTTTACTACTGGAAGGGGGAGGGGGGATGTGGCTTTCTTCCTCCCTACCTCCCTTATGTGTTGGGTCAGGTAGAAGTAAGGAGAAGATGAAGGCTGATTAAGAGTGGAGTATATCTCTTCTTTTAGTAAAGGGCAGGGGATGTCCAAATTAGTCAAACCAGTAAACACCAACGCTTCATTGCCCAAATGATATCACTCTCTGGACCATCCCTTCTCTGCATTGCAGCATTTCAGGCCCCAAGGCTCCTCCCTCTTGCCATAGTTAGGGGAACCACCTATCTGATGCCTATACTCAATCTTACACTTGGAAAGTCCAGCATGAGGATAAAGGTTGACATCTTGCTGTGGTCCCCAGCTTTTTTCATTTTGTTGTCATACTCCAGGTGTCTTCAAGGTCAAATCCCGGGCTCCTCTTCTCATCCCAGGTTGGAGGCAACTCCTTCACTGCCTCACAACCATGAGAATCAAAAGTTATTTCCGATGACCTAATCCATGCTCTTTCCAGGTCTAGGAGCTCCAATCCTCATTGGCTGCGGAGAGGAGCATCTTCTGGGAAGGGCACTGCTTTCTATTACTGTTAACCTTTTGTGAATTTAACTCTGAATTATTTGGGGCTCATATATTTGAAATGGTTAAATGTTCAACACCTGTTGTTTCTTTCACCATAAAGCATCACTGTCTCTCTTGGGTTTTGGGTTTAATTCAATTTTGATATTGTTATTGCTGTACCTCCTTTTAAAAAAAAAAATTCCCATTTATAAGACATATTTTAGGCCAGCAGTTAGCCCAGGGTCTGTGATTTCAGGGATCTGGGACCCTGGCTTATCAGGTTCTTCTGGGAACCTATAATCTTTAAGTTTTCTATACGTTTTGTCTTTGAGATCAGTCCATTTTGCTTGTACAGAGACCGTGCTTTCTCCCAGTGTTATTTCTTCTTTGCTTTCATTGCTCTTCACTTCCACATCTTTACACACCTCATTAGTTACCCTCTTTTTTGTTTCTTTGGTCACACTTGCCACTGAGAACTCAAGTTTTCTGTTCTGCCAATTTTTTCTGCTGAACAAGTCATCAATGTCACAACCCCCTCTACCCATCCTTACTTCTCTTTTAGACCATTCAGGAACATTCCATGGTCATCCCGTGCTCTCCTCAGGATCCTCCACAAGGTCCTCTGCCTCCTCAGGTGTTGTTCGTTTTCCTTTGTCTGATAGTATTTATTCATAGATGCCTGGACTCTTTTACCTCATCTGGGGGCCCAGGTGTTCTGTCATTAATATCCTCTCCGTTGGTTTAATTGTTTATGCCCAAAGTTTTAGCTGAGTTTTCTTCCTCCTGAGATATTTGGTCATTTCAGTCTTTTTTCTTTATTTTCCCTTATTGCTCACTTTCTGACTTGCTCCCCTTTGATGGCAGTTTCCCTGAGGGCTGGATCTCAAGTTCAACCTTTTCTCGAACTGGGCAATTCAAGGTTCAGCATCCTTGGTCTCTGCCCCAAGTGACTTCTGGGGGTGAGAATGAGTAAACTCGGACCTTTTGGATCCCTGAGGCACTGAAAGGAGGTGGCAGTTTAATGAAGACTATTGACCCACTTCTCAGAATTAATTTTATAAAATGCGTAAAAGATTAGTGAAAATAAAAACCATAGCAACACAAAAAAACATCAACTGGGCTATGGGTGACATGACCTGCTTTGTTAGGATGGGCAGGAGACTGGAGCACCCATGCTCATGAAATCACAGTCTTTTGAAATATTGAAGTGTTTCACATTGATCAATTTTTTTATTGTGAAGCTGTTTCTCAGAGGAAAGGGAGGATTTGGAATTAAACCCTTGAAAATTGAGTGATTTGAATTTTCTCATCTGTAAAATGGAGATAATGCAACTTTGCAATCCTACCTCCCCGGACTGTTGGGAGGGATCAGTTGGGATACTTTATATAAAGCTTTTTTAAAAAATTAAAAATTAAAGTATTTCATGATGCTGAGCTTTTATTTCATTATCTCTTTTCTCGCCTGGCTGTTTTTTTGAAAATATAATCCTAGGATCCTGGATCTGGACAGAACTCCAGAAAGGATCAATCAATCAATCAACATTTATTAAGCACCTATTTTGTGCCAATCACTGTGCTAAGAGCAAGTATTCTTTCTTCAGCATCCCAAGAGGGCATCCAGGCTTTGCTTAAAGAACTCGTAAGTCTTCCTTTAATGTGTTTTTTTCATCCAGATCACTTAATGGGTTTATTATTCTTTAATGCCTTCAAATTCATTTTCATAATTCTACCACACTGCTGCATCTTGTCTGGTACTGCTTCAGCTTACAAATCTCAGATTTCTCCTTTGTTCTCTCCTATTTTCCTAAATAGCAAGATGTCTTTATCAAATTGTGGAAGCTTATCCATAATTTTGTTTGTTGTTTTCTCCTGATTATTGTTTCTATGGATTTTTTCTAGATGACCCTGGATTTAACATTGTCATCATTAATAATGAATTTTTAACCAGTCTCGCAATTTCAGTAGGATAGAGCATCCCAGACAAGGAGCAGCTAACCTGTAGAAGGTTGCTTGAAGCACTGAACCATTTCTCACTGGCACACAACCAGAATTCTTGTCAGAGTCGGGATTTAAACCCAGCTGGATCTTCCTTAGCCCGAGACCAGCTCTCTCGGCATTCTCCAGTCTGCTCCTCGTAACTAATCATTGGTATAGAACAGCAATAGGAACAGCCACAGGCATGTGCGCAGTCCTGAAAATAGTAACAGCTATTGTCATTCTAACAGCAATAGATCTGTTATAGCAACACCGATGGTGAAAATAGCTGCAATAATAGTAATAGATATTAGCAAAGCTAATTATGAGTGATGGCAATGTTAATAATAATAATACTATAGTAACAGTGATACATATGCTGGCCATACGACTATTAATAGTAACAGCTACAGGAACAGGGATAGACATGTTAGCGATGTCCATAACAATAGTCACTAGAGTGACAGTAGTAGGTATATTAGCTGTATTAAATTATTAATATAGCTAATGTATCTACAACGGTTACTGTAGCTATTATAGATATATTATGTATGAACTATATGTAATACATATTATATATATTTATATATAATGCGTAGCTATATATCATATTATAGCCACAGGAACAGTAATAGATATATTAGTTATATTAATAATGGCTATAGTAACAGAATATGATAGATTAGTAATGCTAATAACAGTAACTGACCTTTACATACTACTCATTTCCCTTTTCTTTTTTTTGCTTTCTTTTGGAGGGCAATTGGGGTTAAGTGACTTGCCCAAGGTCACACGGCTAGTTTTTGTTTAAGTGTCTGAGGTTGGATTTGAACTCAGGTCCTCCTGACTCCAGGGCCAGTGCTCTATTCACTGCGCCACCTAGCTGCCCCCCATTTCCCTTTTCTTGAGCACTTTAAGATTTACAAAGCACTTTTCCCCCAACACCCTGTGAAATAGGAAGTATAAGTGTGATGATTCCCATTTTACAGATGAGGAAGTGGAAACTCAAGCTCGCCCAGGCTAAGTGGACAAGGAAGTTGATCCCCACTCTTGCCATCGCAAAGGAGGCAGTTTCAGGGAGTCTGTCTGGTGTAGCATTTCTTGCTCCATCCTGGTGGGAGGGAAAGGGATGAAGCTATGGCAGTGGGTGTGGGGGACTGAAGGTACTTTTTGTGGTTAGGTGTGACGGTGGCCACAGCTAATGCTGGGCACTCATGTTCCACAAGTCCATGGGGCATTCCTCTATGGTCTCTCTGTTGTCCTCCTTCTTTGCCCAAGGCCTGTGCAGGTACAGGAGGCTCCAGCTTGTTCTGCTCCTTATTCTGTATGGCAGCCCCCAGGAGGTCCCTGGTAGCCTCTCTTTACCTGCCTGTGGCACCCAACAGTCTGTCCTTTCCTTCCTTGCTCCAGCCCTGCTGAGGCAGGGGTAATAGTGATTCTGTGGCATCCCTCTGCTTATTGTTAGAGGCAGTAATAGTGGTTGTTTCGATGAGGGGTGGGAAGTGCAATGGCTCATGACTTTTGTTATACAGACTACATTTGTCTAACAATCATCTGAGGAAAGTATGGGGAGACTTGGCACAGTAAGGTAAGAAGGACACTGAATTTGGAGCAGTAGGACCTGAGTTCAAATCTCAGGCCTACTTGTATGGCTTGAGGCAGCCACTTCACCTTATCTATAAAACGTGGAGGTGGGATGTGATGACCTGTAAGGCAGCTCTAAAGCTACGACCCTCTGAGGATCCCAACAGATCATGAACTGCTCAGTCTTGCATATTTCCTGATCCCTTCATTTTTACAGAGGAGGAAACTGAGGCCTGCAGAGCTTGCCCAAGGTTACTCAATGATAGAGGCACACTCAGGCCTACCAGGCGAGGTTTATTCCCGCCACACCATGTACAGAGAAGGATGTTTCATTTCCCAGCTCTTCTCTGCATCATTCAGTTGCTGAAGACAGACAAAATGAGCCCTGGGCTAAGTTCCTCATCCCTTCCTTTGCTCTTCCATCTGATCCATCAGGGTCTTCCTTCCTTTTTAAAAGAAGAACCACATACACCTGCTTTAAGTCATGCTGGCAGAAACATTCTCTGTAATCATTAATTCATATTGCTCTCTGTTCCTCACCCCATTCAGAATCAAGGCCTCAGGCTGAGAAGGGAGCCTATTTGCATAATATTTTGAATGTCAGTAAACACATCTGTCAATTCTTAAAGCGTAACAAAATGCAGTCATACTGTGCACTCGAGGAGACTTCCAACCATATGGCTTGGGAGTCCCACTGTGAAATCTGATTACCACATTAAGCTAATTGGCTTGAAAGAATGGAAAATAATTAGAGGGGGGAAATGAATCTGTAACCTCCCAGGAAAACATACCATTATGAAAGCATGCTTCCCCTCTCTCCATCTCCCTTCTTTCCTCCTCCCCACTCTAACGTGTCACCTGTGAATTCTCTTTTTTTCTCACATTTAGCATCTTTAATTTAGAAGAGAAATCAGTACGAGCCATTCCTTAGGTTTGTTCTTGGGTGAAATTACCTTTTTTTTTTGCAGCTTTAAAAATTATGAAGCATAGGGCAAAGTCTTAAACAGGGCTATTGCAAAATCTCAGCTGGTCCACCCTCCTCCCCTTACCAACATTTCTGAAACCCATTCCAAAGCCTTGATACATGTGCCTGAGGAAAACTTATAGTTTTGCTTCAACTGTGTGACTTATAGTCATGTAAGACTTCTCGTTGCTGTAATAGATGTAACGTAGACCAAGCCAACGATTATTTCAATTGCTGTGACTTTTTTTAAATTTTAAACTTAAATACTAAAACTTAAATACACAATAAGAAAAGAAAAAGAAATTTATTATAAGTTTAAATACAAAATAAGGCCAGGGGGAAGCATTGCTATAGGCAGAGCAGAACGTAAGAGGATTCAAAATACACAGCAACAAATTTCCATCTCAAGAAAACCTACATAACAAATACTACACATTGTGTTCTGAGCTGCCCATCTTTCCTCCCTGTAAGTTTTCCTTTGTTCTCTGCTGGGTACTTTTTAACTTTGTTCTTTTTTTCTTCTGTCTCCTCCCCTATTCCCTTCCCCCAAAAAGGCTACCATTAAGCATATGTGTGTGTGTGTGTGTGTATATGAATGTATGTATATGTATACACATACACACAAACATATTCATACATACATACATTTATATATATATATATACATGTCTATAATTATACTCATATATAGACATATACATTCATACGTATCTATGTAAGATTATACTATACATGTTTATCCTCTGTTTCTCTGAGGGTAGGTAACCTCTTTCTTCATAGGTCCAAGTCTTTCCATATTTTTCTAAGTCCACCAACTCATCATTTCCTATACCACAACAATATTCCAACCATATACTGTCTAGTTATTTTAAATAGGCTAAAACAATATTAATTAATATGGCTGACACGTAGTGTAGTTTCCCTATTTTTCTCTTTGGATTAAATCAGCAATTCTCAACCTGTGGGCTGCGATCCCTTTGGGGGTCGAACGACCCTTTCACAGGGGTCACAGGGGTTGTCTAAGAACATCGGAAAACACATATTTCTTAGGAACAAAGACACTGCTCCTCTATCCATCTACAGGCGAGTCTGCCTATATGCAGATACGCCCACATACAAGCATTAAAGGGTTGCGGCATTAGGAAGGTTGAGAATCACTGGATTAAATCTATTTTAGTTTTAACTTTGTCTGAGACCATGATTGCTACCCCTGCTTTTTTTCCCTAATAAATTCTACTCCTGATCTTTATTTTATACTTATATGTATCTCTTATTTCCTATCCCTCCTGATTCCTCTACTTTACTTTTATCCACCAGCTTGCCCTCCTGTTACTTAACCTACCCTTACCATGAAAGATCCGTCTCTTATCCTCTTCCCATGCCCTAAGATCCCTCCCTTATCTTCTCCCTCCTCCCTATCCTCTTAGCCCTTTATTTCTTTCTGAACTTAGAAAACTTTTATGCCCTTCTAGATATATATGTATTGTTCCCTCTTTAACTCATTCCCAATGAGAGTAGGATTCCGGAACTACCAGCCCTCCAACCCATCTAATTCCTCTGTGTCAATTCTTCCTCTTGCACCTAATTTGTATGATTACCCTTTTTACCTTTTCCTAGACAGTTTACTTTTCAGTATCATATCACAGCCCAATCTTTCTTTTGAACTACCCCATAGCACTACCAATTGAACTACTAACAACAATCTTAGATATATGATTTATATTTTTCTCTTATAGAAAATAAAGTGTATGTCCTTACTGAGTCCCTTGTAATTAGTCTTTGATGTTTACCTTGTATTTCTCTTGGATCTTGTATGTCAAATTGTCAATTGATTTGAGGTGTTTTTGCAAGAGAATCCTGACAGTCTGGCAATTCATTGAATGTCCATTTTTTTCTTTCAGTATTAGGCTTAACTTTGCTGGGTATGAGATTTTCTTTTTTTTTTTTTTGGAGGGGGGAAGGCAGGGCAATTGGGGTCAAGTGACTTGCCCAAGGTCACATGGCTAGTAAGTGTTAAGTGTCTGACGCCAGATTTGAACTCAGGTCTTCCTGACTCCAGGGCCAGTGCTCTATTCACTGTGCCACCTAGCCATCCCCGGGTATGATATTTTCAGCCACAATTCCAGTTCTTTTGCTCTTTGATATATAATGTTCCAAGACCTGTAGTCTGTTAGTGTAACCACTGCTACCCCTTGTGTGATTCTAATTGTGACTCTGACATATGTGCATTGGCTTTTTTCTTGCTGCTCGTACTATTTTAGTCTTGAGCTGGGAGTTTGAGAATTTGACTACAATATTTCTGTAGGTTTTCCTCATAGAATCACTTTTTCAGGGGGCGATCAGTGGATGGTTTCTATTTCTACTTTCCCTTCTTGTTCCAACACTTTAGGATAATTTTCTTTAATTATTTCTTATAATATCAAGATTCTTTTTTTGATCATAGCTTTCAGGTAGTCTGATTGTTCTTATGTTCTTTCTTCTCATTCTGTTCTCCGGATCAGTCGTTTTTCTTATGTTTCACTTTCTCTTCTAGTTTTCCATTCTTTATATTTGGTTTTGGAATTTCCTGGTGTCTTATAACTTCACTGGCTTCCCCTTGTCCAATTCTCATTTTCAAGGAGTTGTTTTCTTTCTTAAGATTCTGGACTTTCTCTTCTAGTTGGTTGATTTTTTTTCATAATCTTTTTGTTTTTCTTGGATTGTTCCTATTTT
The DNA here is from genome assembly GCA_028627135.1 of Pseudochirops cupreus. Taxonomy (NCBI): domain Eukaryota; kingdom Metazoa; phylum Chordata; class Mammalia; order Diprotodontia; family Pseudocheiridae; genus Pseudochirops; species Pseudochirops cupreus. The sequence goes on along the minus strand of CM053582.1, from coordinate 550,671,329 downwards.
TTAAAATTTCCTCAGTCTTTCTCATTTGATTTTTAAAGTCATTTTAAAAGTTCTTCTGTGAATTCTTTTTGGGCAGGTGACTATTTGATGTTACGCATTGAGGTAGGACAGGCTTTTTTTTGCTTCAGTATCTTCCAAAGACAGACCCCAGTCTTCTCTATTCCCATAGTAACTTTCTATGATTGAATTCTTTCTTCTTTGCCTACTCATTTAAAAAAAAATTTATAGCACCTTGTTATTGTAATCACTTCTAGTCCTGTGGGATGGGGGATGGTTCCCCTAACCTCAGATCCTCCTTCAGTTCTTCCCTTTGTCCTGGAACCCAAAACTAAGAACTCCACCCTCCTGTAAATGCACACAGCCAGTGGCATCCCTGCCCCATTGCTTCTGCACTCAAGGGGGCATGGGCTGGTTCCTTCTTGCCCAGGGCCACATCTTGGCAGCACAGCTGGGCCTGGCATCCCTTTTCAGCAGAGATTCCCTTAATCTTCCCCTGCTAAGAAATCCAACTCCTCACACTGTCCTGGAGATAAAAAATTTTCTGGCTGGGGCCAAGGCTTCTTCTCTACCCAACCAACCCCAGGGCTTGCTGCTTTCTGTTTTAGCTGAACTAGCCTGAAGGTATTTACATTTCACAGGGACCAAACCTCAGATCTTCTCTGGTTGTCCCAAGAGGACCACTGTTCTGCCCCAACGCTTGTTTATTTTTACCACTCCACATTCTCCCTGAGGCACTATTTTGCCTTATTTGTGGAGGAAATCTGAAGAGCATGGAATTTTCTGACCTACTCTGCCATCTTCCCAGAATCCTCTCCCAGCTATTAGTTCTTTAAAACTAGGAGCATTTGTGGAAAGAAAACTTGACTCTAAATATATCTTCCAATAAATGAAAAGTTGTTTTCAAAGACCAAGAGTCTTAAACTTTTGAGGTGTATTACCTGATCTAATATGATGGAAGCATGAATAGCAAAATTGAACAGCAAATTTATAGTTTTTCCTATTCATTTAAAGCACAGTTTAAAAAAATTTTTTGGTATGCTTTGGAAATCAGTGGCACAAAGCACACTGCTGAAACTTGGAGGAGGAGGAGGAAGAGGAAAGGAGAGAAGGAGAAGAGAGAGGGAGAGAGAGGGAGAGAGAAAGAGGGAGAGGGAGAGAGAAAGAGGGAGAGGGAGAGAGAGAGACAGAGAGGGAGAGGGAGAGAGAGAGACGGAGAGGGAGAGGGAGAAAGAGAGAGAGAGAAAGAGAAAGAGGAAAGGAGGGAGGCAGAGAGCAAGGGAGGGAAGGAGGGGGAGAGAGAGAAAGAAAGAAAGGAAGGAAGGAAGAGAGACAGGGGGAGTGAGGAAGGAAGGAAGGAAGGAATGAACGAACGAAGGAAGGAAGGAAGGGAAATTGCAACAGCAGTTAGGTGGCTCAGTGATTAGAGTGCTGGTCCCACAGTCAGGAAGACCTGAGTTCAAATCCAACCTCAAACATTCACTAGCTGTGTGATCCTGGGTAAGTCACTTCACCCTGTTTGCCTCAGTTTCTTCATCCATAAAAATGAACTGGAGAAGATGGCAAACCACTGCAGTGTCTTTGTCCAGAAAACACCAAAAGGGATCGTGAAGAATCAAACAGGCCTGATGACAAGTGCATTTTAAAGCCACGTTTTGTCCCTTTTTGAAGCGCTGCTTTGTATAATTTCACTCCCTCCAAACAGACCATTTACAAATATTGGGTCAATAAATTTCTAAAACCCATAAAAACGTAGCCTTCTTCTTAGAAGGCAAGCATTAAAAAGACCAGTGTCTCAACGAGGAAAGACAAACAAAATGGAGTGGAAGCCCGCGTGTCGCACCTAAAACCGGGACCTTTTGCTCGCGTCTCTGTCTTTCTCTCTGCCTCCACCGCACCCCGCTGGAGTGCCGGCTCCCACGCCTCCAGGGCCGCCCGGCTCTTTGCTTTCCAAAATGATGGGTACTCTCACTACGTATATTTTCCACTTCCCATCATGGAGCCATTCGGGGCCATTGGTGAAACGCCAGGACTGGCCTCAGAACCCGCACCACCGCCATCTAACGGGGGAAGTTCCTGACTGCCTGAGCCCAAGGGACCTTCCATGTCCATTGCTCCTTTATCATCCATTCTTCTCTCCTTGATGGATCCATGTAAACCGTCTGACTGCGGTTCTCTCCTCTTGGGCGTCTTGTTGTTTTTCCATCTCATGTTGGTGGATCATCATTTCTGCTCCTCTTCTATGCAGCAATTTCTCTTGCCTCAACTGTGTTTCTTGATTGTAAATCTCCTCCATGTTTCAGCTCTTCTTGATGCCTCATTAGATTATGGTATAAAGATTTACCTGGTGCTCATAATACGCATCTTACATTTTACTTTCTAGTTTGTCTTCTTCATTTTTTGTGCTTCTTAACCTGCCTCCTTTGCTGCTTTTCCATTTTACCTAAAAACTTCCATCTCTGGTAATCCTCAGACTCAAAGGTACTATTTTGAGCAAAACATGGAGAGTGTTCTCTCCCTCTCTTTCTGTCTCTGTCTCTCATACATTGGATTCTTCTGTGCAAGCTTTCCAGGAAGACTGTCTTCATCTTCTATTTGTTCAAGTAATTCCGCAATTATGGGGGAGGTGTTGTCAACAAAGGTACTCCATTGTGACACTTAAATGTTTTTCTTGCAGCTTGCTCGGAAGTGAATTTACCAGTGTCTTTTCCTGTAGATCTTCTCAGTCATCAATAATTATGACAGTCCTTTCAATTGGTCTAAATTGGCTGTTCTGCTTTTGCAATTTTTGCCAGGGTTCTAGATTCCATTTTGTTTAAATCTAAATCTTTGCCTTTGTTGATAAAGATTTCACCAGGTTCTCCATATTTAGTAAATAATCTTTGGAAGTCTTTGTCTGTAATATCAGCTGGCAGACTTCCAACAAATCACCTACATCACTGGGTATACATTTTCTCTCCAGGTCTCAAGAGAGACAAGTTTGCTTGTCTCTTGAAGTCAAAGAGCCTGAGATCTTCTCTTTGCTGCAGCCCCCAGGTGAAGGTCCCTGGTGATGGGGAGGAGGTGGATTCTGCTAGTGGTGGTACAATGGGAGGTACTGTCACCCTTCTTGGATCTCCATGACTCCATGCTTGAGACATGTCTGTGATCAGTGGGTAGGGGACAACAAAAGTGGAGAAGTTGCTGGGGAAATGAATATGCAAGGCCACCTTGCTGATCACAAAATGGTAGGGAACACAAGACAGATTCATTATTTCCTTAGCTAGATTTCTGAACTGTTCAGGATGAGGAATAAAAAAAACAGACCTGGAAATTTTGTTCTGAGTCAGAATATTGCGAAAACTGAAAGCAGGTATAGCCCATATAGTCTCTGGAGGTTATTATCCCAAGTTCCACTCACCCTGGCAAGTGAAGATCCTAAGAGGAGGGTTCTAGGGTAATCTGGAGGGTGATTTCCCCAATACCATTGCTTGCCAGTCCCCTACCAGTATATGCCCTTCAATACCAATTAACCAATTAACACCTCCCCAAAATCACTCCCTAGAGATTACTGCCCCAGTATCATTTTGAGTACTGGATATCTCCTCAATATCATTGATAACCAAATTTATGTGTTAATGAGAAAATATGGTATAACCTTGTATGCAAAAATCTCTGCAACTGAGACCCCAGTCCACTTCACCACCTCAGTCCCCAGGGAAGGGGCAACTTCTAGCCAGCTTTCCCCATCAAGTTCACTGCTAGGTATGGTATAACCATCAGATCTATTCAATGCTAGACTGTCTCAAATAGGTTGCTCCTTGGAGACTATTTCTTCTCTGGGCTTGTCTGATAGGTCTGGAGGCAGACTCTGCTATGGATTCTTATGCTCTTTCAGAACTCACCTAGTCTCTTCCATCACCAATATCCATTCACCCAAGATCAAGAAAGAAAAAACATAAGGGGGACAGAAGGAACAGCAGCACCATGCATTCGTGGCCTTGTGGCAGCCTGGGTGGAAGATGAAACAGCTGATACTGCTACTTTTCTCTCCACTCCAGAGACTAAGATCAACTCTTCTTCCTCTTTTGAAAGCTGCGAGGAAAGAGAAAGAAGTCAAGTTCCTCCACTGGAGCTTTTGGTTATGTGTACTCAGTTCTGACTCCAAAGTCAATTAAAAGGCTTTTTTCTTCTCTACACAATAAATGAACAAGAACAGTCATAGCATAGCTGAGCTTACTCTGAATCAGGGACAGAGCTCCTCCATTAGACGTCATAATGAATTGCTGGAAGCCGGTCTCCCAAGCCGCCATTTAGATCCACAGCCAGCAGCAAATACTGTGCATGCTCCAAAGACCAGGCTCCTGGTGGCCTGACCTCATTGCACAGGCGAACAAAATTGACTGCAGAGGCCCCTAGTCTTCCCTAGAGTCCTTCATCTGAGTCTTTCAAAGGGAGGAAGAGAAGTGAGCTGAGTGGAAATCAACCTGACTTTAATGTCAGAAAACCCAGGTTCGAAGCCCAGATCTGTCACTCACTGACACCTCTGTGATCTCAAGCAATTTCCCCTCTCTGGGCCTGAGTTTTCTCCTTTATAAAATAAAGATGTTCATTTAAATGATACTTAATCCTCCTTCAGGCTCTATGAAATATGTAATATTATGTCATAATCTTAAGTCTTTCCAAGGAAATATTAGTATATTTCATCACAACTTCAATGTGGTTGGTGACAAAAACTTTTGTTTCTTTCAAACTTCCTTCAAAGGATGCACAGGAAACCCCAAAGCTTGAGTTGGAGATGCTAGAATTGTTCTGCTCATCTCCCAAGGGGACCATGACTATGAACTTTGTCACCAAATGGAGCTGATGCTGATGCAGCATCATTGCTCACTGTGCTCAATGCAGGGAAACAGTTCTCCAAAAGTCCGTTATTCTGCTTGCATATGGCTTTAATTATTATTATGTAACAATAATAATACATTTAATATCTTAAATGGTCCATTATTTTGTCAATGACTGTGTTTTTTTAAAAAATTTACTTAGATTGTAGACCTTCTGTACCTAAGTAAATTGTTTTGTGAAGACCGTGGTTATCATTGAACAATTTGGTCTCTGTTTTTGTATGCTTACAGGTTCTTTGAAGTGCCTTTGCTTATGTTATAATCAGGGAATGACCTCCTCTGTAAATCAAAAAGAACTCTAGAAAATGAAAGTTAGGAGTGCAGAACAGTTTGAATGTTTTTAAATCATCTGCCTATGTAGAGATGATTAGAGATGCTGCACCATCAGAGATGGGGAAGTATCTTGATTTATAAAAACAAGAAAAAGTAAGGACTCCACATACTAAGACCTGGTGAGTTTGACTTTTGTTTCTATCAGAATTCTAGTACATATTTATTAAGGGGAAGGACTGTGATCATTTAGAAAAGGAAGCGACAATCACTAGGGTCAACATGACTTCATCAAGATCAGGTCATGCCACAGTATATGTAAAGGAGGTAACAAAGACCTCTGTAAAGACCTCTGCCCTGGGAGTCCAAGAGACTTAAATCCTAGTCCTAGCTCTAGCACTATATGATTTGGGGCAAGTCATTTCCCTTTCTGTTAACATTAATGTATAAAGCCTGAAGTCATGAAGATCTGCATCCAAATCTGGCCTCGGACACTTACTAGGTTATGACCTGCCCAGTTACTTGATCTCCACCTACCCCAGTTTTCTTATCTGTAAAATGCAGGTAATAAATAGCACCTACCTCCCAAGGATGCTGTGAGGACAAATGAGATGTTTGTAAAGCACTTAGCACAATACTTGAAATACTGGTTTCCTTCCATCCTTCTCTCCTCCTTTCCTCCCTCCCTTCCTCCCTACCCTCATTCTCTTTCTTCCTCCCTTCTCCCTTCTTCCTTCCTTATCTCTTCCCCTCCTTCCTCTTTTCCTTCCCTCCTTCCATCCTTTCTTCTCTCCTTTTCTTTCCTCCCTTCTTCCTCCTTTCTCTCCCTCCTTTCCACCCTTTCTTCTCTCTTCTCTTCCTCCCCTACTCCTTTCTGTCCTCCTCTTTCTCCCTTCCTTCTTTTTCTCCTTCTCTCTTTCCCTCCTCCCTTTTTCCTTTCCTTCCTTTCTTCTCTCTCCTTTCCTTCCCTCTCTCTCCTCCCTTTCTTCCTTCCTTTCTTCTTCCTTCCCTCTATCCCCTCCCACCTTTTTTCTCCCTTCTCCCTTCTCTCCTTCTCTCCTTTCTTTTCTTCCTAATCTCCTTCCTTTCACCCCTTCTTTCTTTCCCTTTCATTGTAAATTGAGAGAAAAAGAAAAAGAGGTTTTTTTTTAAAGAAAGCTATAAGACCACTTGACACACGAGCTATAGAGGGATTTTTGTTTAGATGCACATTGGACTGACTCACCTCACTCTGAGGTTCCTTCCAGCTCTGAGATCTTATGAATGGCTATAGTCTACAAGCCATCACCTGGTGGTCAATGTTTAGATGAGCTTCTCTTCACTCAGGCCAGTCTTTGGAGGGTTTAGTGAAGGGACTGCTAGTCTTGAGGTCAGAAAGCCCTGGGTTTGAATCCTGCCTTTGACACTTGGTGAGTGACCCTGGGCAAATGAAGTCACCTCTATGAGTCTCAGCCTCCATATCTATAAAAGGGTAATAATCCCACCACCAACCTCGAGGAATTGCTGAGACACTCAAAGGAGGTCAGACGTGCGAAACACTCTGCAAGCTTTGAAGCCAGGGACAAACATGGGCCATTCCTGTCATGTGCATATTTTGTCTCTGGTTATACTTCAGCTTAGGATAAGGACTTTAGAAGGATAGGAGGGTCCTCCCATATACATTACATGACCCTGGAATGAAAGCCCATAAGTAAAGGCTTGAAGATTTCTAAGTTTTGGGAAACTTCAGTGCCCTCCCATGAGGCAAACCGGACACAATCCCAAGGCTCCAGGCACAAGTTCCAAGGGGGTTAAAGCCACATCAAGACTGGCTGAATTCAGTCCCAAACCTATGTGATTAGATTATTGGCCAGAGGATCTCTTGCAATTTTTTTCCATAACAACAACACGAGAAACTTTATCCAACATTTGGCTGAAATCTAGGTAAACAACACCAACAGGGCTCCTCCCTCCCCATTCCTACACGTCCTGCCTCCTCTGGTCCCCACTGATTTACCAGTTGAGTGACCTTGTCAAAAAATGAAATTGGTCCCGCATGGCCTCCTCTTGCTGAAGCCACGTTGGCTCGAGATCGATACTTCCTTTTCTAGGCATCACTAATCAGCTCTTTAACAATCAGTTCTAGAATTTTGCCAGGTGTCAAAGTTAAGCTCACTGGCCTGTAATTTGAAAACTCAATTCTCCCCAATTCCCTCCAGCCCCTGCTTTGTTTTTAGAAAATCAAGCACTTTGGCTTCTCCAGTCCTGTGGTTCACCTCTCTATGATCATCCAAATACTACTGGCAGTGACCCAGCAATCACATCTGAAAAATGAACAGAAAAGTGCACTCAAGGCCAGTCAGAAGAACGGCAGGAAGAATGAGGAGGAAAAAAAAGAGAGGCGAAAGAACATCTGCCATTTGTCGAATGTTTTACAGTATGCAGATTGTTTTCAGGAATAGTGGTACAGGGGACTGACTGACTGGTACACTCGCTAGCTGTGTGACCCTGGGCAAGTCACTTCACCCTGCTTGCCTCAGTTTCCTCATCTGTAAAATGAACTAGAGAAGGAAATGGCCAACTGCTCCAGTGTCTCTGCCAAGAAAATCCCAAATGGGGTCACAAAGAGTCAGACTGACTGAAACAACTAGACCACAATAACAACAGTACAGGGGAAAGAGCCCTGGCTCTGAGGGAGGAGAACGTGGTGTCCAAATCCTAGCTCCACTCCTTACTACTCATGTGACCCTGGTCAAGTCACTTAACTCTCCTCATCTGTAAAATGTGGGGGTTGCACCACACAGACTCTGAGATCCCTCCCAGCTCTGGGCCATTCTGAAGCTGGGATTCCTCCGGCCACTCACCATTACCACGCAAGGCAGATGAACACACCTGATTGAAAGGCAGCATCTCCCGCCCCACCCCAGGGTCCTCGGGTGTGAGGAACCCATGGACTGTGTCGCCCTATCAGTTCTTAAATTGCCAAACTAAAGTGTGGTTATTTTTAGAAAATAGTTCAGTAAATTTTGTTGATTTCCCTCCCCTTCCGCAAGAGAACTAAACCTTTTAACAAAGAACTGTTTGTAAAAGGAAGGGGCCGGGGTGTGAAATCAGTAAAATTTAGCAATACATTGAAAACAACATAGCAATATATGCAATGTTTCCTGCCCACAGAGCCCTCACTTCGGCGAAGGACTGGAGGGAGGGGCTTCTTCCCATAGCTCTTCCTCAAAGGCATTTTTATACACATTTGACGAGCGAGGAAACTGAGGCCCACAGAATTAACCCAAGCTCTTCACAAGCCACTGCAGGGAAAAGCAGCTCCGAGGGGAGCAGAAATGTGATCTGCGGTGGTGGAAAGCTGGGCTGTTCCTGCTGACAAAACCTATCACATCACACTGGGGTGGGGTGAGGGAGGGCCCGGAGTCTCGTTTTATTCCTTATCAGTAACTCAGTTTGAAATCACTTTAGCTGACAGCTCACAAAGCAATTAAAATGGTGCTTTGATTTCAGCTGCCCCCATTTACAAGGCGCAACATCCACTTATTACCTCCCCTGGGGGGATGATGCATAAGCAGCAGGAAATAAGCTTTCCCCCAATACTCCCCACTGGGAATGGGGAAAGGTTTATTATTGTCCTTATGGAAGATCCAAAACAATATTAAGTGGTTTGGGGGGGGGGGGGGCTGGATGTTGTTTTTTAGTTTTTGGTCAAGATAAAACAACAGGATTGGGCAATTCACCCTGAATTAGGGCGTATTTGGCTGGGAGAGAGCCAGAATGGCATAGGCTCCCATCGCCTCTGCCACTGACTTCCTGGGCGACCTGAGACAAACAGCTCCTGTCCCGGTCTCTGGCACTGACGAGTGCTGTGACCCTGGGTGAGTTGTCTGGCAGAGTTAGTGGGAGGAAAGTGCTTTGGAACTCTCAAAATGCTATAAGAATGTGAGCTATTAGTAATGAATCAGCTCAGTGATGGGGACCCTGGACCCAGAACTAGAGGCTGTTGCTACAGTCATTCAGGGTACCTCAGTCCCACTGTCCTAGACCTTGGAGCTGAGGCCAGGCCAGAGAGGACATTCTACTCACCTGGCTCCATTTGCATACCTCTCCACCACTGAGAATCTGCCTGGCTTCCATCCTGGCAAATTCCTTCCTTTGTTTCCATCTCCACTGTAAAAGATCTTCCTTACATGGCTCTTTTTTGTGAGAAAAATCGCCCTATTCTACCATCTCTTTCCTTCTTGCAGTACAATTTTCTTGCCCCTTGACTTAAAAAAAAAATTATCTTAACATAATTGACTCACACCCAGCTCTTATAGTGGAGGGGAAAATGAAAGGGGAGTGGCAGGCAATGCCTGAACCTCACTCTTATTAAAATTAATTCAAAGAGGGAAGACTATATATACATATATGCATATATACATACACATATGTAGATATGTACACATATATGTAGATATATATATATATACACATACACGTATTTATGTATATATACACATACATCCATATACACACACATATTCAGCTGGGTAGAGAAATCTATCTTACCCAATAGGGAGATAGGAAGGTAAGGGGATAAGAGAAAAAGAGAGGTGATAAAAGGGAAAGCAGATTAAGGGAAGCAGTGGTCAGAAGCAAAACAGACTTTTGGAAGGGACAGGGTAAAAAGAGAGAAAGAAGGATAAACAGAAGAAAATAGGATGGAAGAAAATACAAGGTAATCATAACCATGAGTATAAATGGGATGAACTCACCCATAAAATGGAAGTGGATAGCAGAATGGATTAGAAACTAGAATCCAATATTTCTTTTATAAGAGACATACCAGAAAGACATACACAGAGTTAAAATAAGGGACTGGAACAGAATCTATTATGAAGTATAAAAAAAAAGGCAAAGATAGTAATTATGCTCTCAGACAGAGTAGGATTAAATGACTTGCCCAGGGTCACACAGCTAGTGAGTGTCTAAGGCCAACTTTGAACTTAGGTCTTCCTGACTCCAGTAGGTCCTCTATCTACAGCAACAACTAATTGCTTATATAAGGCTTAACACAAAAGGTGTTGCTTATCCTAAGTTTGCATATCTATTCCCAATGGGGGAATTTGTTTTACACTATCATTCATATATGTTATGAGGGTTTTGTTTTTCCATATCCCCAAAAAAATGAAAGGGGAGGGGAGGGAGAAAAATTATTTTTTGTTAATTAAAATTGTTAAATTTAAAAAAAAACCACTTATGGCTCCAAAGCCTTGAGTTTCCCTGTATACTAGAAAATTCTGTACTCTGTGTTTTAGGCACAAACCTGCCAGAAATATTTTATTATTTTAGGTTATTCTAATCAAGCATGGCAATTGCAGTCATGAAATTAAAAGATGCTTACTCCTTGGAAGGAAAGCTATGGAAAATCTGGATAGCACACCAAAAAGTAGAGACATCACCCTGCTGACAAAGGACTGTCTAGTCAAAGTCATGGTTTTTTGAGTAGCCACATATGGCTGTGAGGATCAGACTCTAAGAAAAGCTGAATCCTGCAAAATTGTGGTGCTAGAGAAGATTTTGGAGAGTTCCTTGGACAGCAAGTAGATCAAATCAGTCAATACTTAAAGAAATGAACTCTATTTATTAAAAGGACAAATACTGAAGCTAAAGCTTAAATATTTTGGCCACATAATGAGAAGACAGGACGCCCTAAAAAAGACTCATGACAAAACAGCAAAATGATAAATTCTGGAGAGGATGTGGAAAAATTGGAACACTAATGCATTGTTGGTGGAGCTGTGAACTGATACAACCATTCTTGAGAGCAATCTGGAACTATCCCCAAAGGGCTATAAATAATTGCATACCCTTTGACCCAGTAATACCACTTCTGGGGTTGTGTCCCGAAGAGATCATAGAAGTGGGAGGAATAACCATATGTACAAAAATATTTATTGCAGCTCTCTTTGTGGTGGCAAAAAACTGGAAATTAAGGGGATGTCCATCAATTGGGGAATGGCTACACAAGTTGTGGTATATGAATGTAATGGTATATTCTTGTGCTATAAGAAATGGGGAGGAGATGGACTTCATATTTACCTGGAGAGGCTTATACAAACTGATGCTAAGTGAGAAGAGCAGAACCAGGAAAAATTTGTGCACAATCACAGACACATCGTATGTGACAACCAGCTTTGATAAATTGGACTCTTCTCAGCAATGCACAGGTATAAGACAGCTCTACAAGACTCAGGATGGAAGGAGATGTCTACCTTCAGAGAAAGATCTAGAAAGAACAGAGTTTAAAGGGAGACTGGAGCAAACTACATGCTCTCGTTCTTTTTCATGTTTGGTTTTCTTTCTTTTTTCCTGTTGTTCACTCCGTTGGTTACAACCCTTCTATACAACCAGACTAATGTCCAACGTGAAAGTGTTTGCAGATACTATACTTGATCGCATGCCGCCATGGATGGGGGGAGGGAGGGAGGAAAGAAAATTTGAAACTCAAGAGACCATGGAACTGAATCTTGTAAACTAAAAGTAAATAAGCAAATCAGTTTTTTAAAAAAGACTCATGCTGGAAAAGATTGAAGGTGAAAGGAGAAAGGGACAGCAGAGGATAAGATCAATAGAAAGTGTCACGGAAGCAATGAACATGAGCTTAGACAAACTTTGGGAAACAGGAGGATAGAAGGACCTGGTGTGCTATGGTCCATGGGGTCATAAACAGTCAGGCATGACTGAACAACAACAATCCAAGCATCGTGTTTAGAGAGAAAAAAGACTATCTGATGGACAGTCAGTCAATGGTTCTAAAAATCTCTCTCCCTCAGACCATTTTGAGCTTGCAATTTACAGTGCTTCTGAACAAGGAAAATTTCACACTATGATAAAATAGGAACAGAGCTTAGGGTAAGGTACCAGTTCAGTCCACAGTTTGCTTCATCAAACAGAACAATTATCACTTCACTTTCAGCACAGACTCTGAGAATCATTTCCCAAAAATCATCTGTTTCCTCTTGGACCACTCCCTTTCAGCATTCTTTCTATGTGGTGAACTCAAGAGATATTGAAATGAGCAGAGAGACTTCTTCCTAATCTCTTAAGGATGGATTGGTCAATCATGGATCTCTTGCCCTTGTCTAATCACTTCCCTAATCACTTCAGGGAGAAGTCCTGTCCTAGGATGAGCTGGAGAAAGGGGACTAGGACATTGTTTTGGAACTGAACATTAAAGAAACCCTGATAAAACATCTTTCAGATTAGCCCAAAGTCTTTAGACTAGGATAATTTTAAAATGCTTTCCTGACTATTCTAAAAGAGGAATTGGGTATAGGGAAGCTATTCTGCTTCTACACTCAAAAAGGAAGAAATAACAAAAGTATTCCACGTACAGTATGAATTAGGTTTAATCAATCATTTATGCTTACTTACAAAAGGAAAAGTCAAGCATAAAATAATAACAGCACCCATTAATAGAATGGTTAGAATAGGCTCAGTAACTTACAACAGCTGTTACAAAAGAGAGAGTGAGAGTGAGAGTGGGGAGGTCATGCCTTCTGTACGTTCATTGAGTCATTGGCTCTTTGGACTCAGCAGCCAATTAGAGGTCTTCATTACTTAAGACTGAAATCCCCTGCACAATACACAAGATCAAAAATAGAATCCAATGTTCCTACATGGTCAATAGGAAGCTGGCATTGAATATCTGTGCATGTACTATACAACTCACATCCCACCATTTAATATTTTATCATTGGAATCACAAATTGATTTTTTTAAATGACTTGGATAAAGACGTAGATGAAATGCTTATCAACCTTGCAGGTGAAATAAAGCTGAGAGGGACATCCAACACACCACATGACAAAATCAGGATTCAAACACATCTTGAATCTAGTTTTTATAGACTAGAGTAATGGGTCAAATTGAAAGAGATGAAATTTGATAGGAATAAATGTGAAGTCCCATATTGGGTTCAAAATCATCAAATACACAAGTACAAGATTTGGGGGAAGAGTTTTTCTGAAAAAGATTTGTGAGTTTAGTGCACTACGAGATCACGAGTCAATGGCAGCCAGAAAAGCTAATGGGATAATGGGTGGCTTTAAGTGGGGCAAAGTATCCAGAATTGCAGAGAATAGTCCCACTGCATTCTGCTCTGGTCAGACCACCCTTAGAGTAGTGTTTTCCATTGTGGCTAACACATTTTTAGGAGGAACATTGATAAATTGGAGAGAATCCTGAGGAAAGCAGCCAGGATGGTGAAGGGTTTTGAATTCCTGCCATCTGAAGGTCAATTAAAGGAATTGGAAATGCTGACCCACAGAGGAGAAGCCTGGGGGCAGAGGGTGAGCTTGAAAACTATATTCAAGTATCTGAAGGGCTATCATATGGGAGAGGGTTTAGGAGCAAAGGGCAAATGCCACAAAGAAGCAGAAATCAGAAGAAAACTTCATAACAATTAGATCTAAACAAAAGTGGAATGGGCTACCTTGGAACATAGAGGTTTCCTCCCGTCCCCTTTGGAGATCTTTAACCAAAGGTCAGATGACCACTCATTGAGTGTATTGTGAAGGGGAGAGGACCAGATGTTCTGTCATCTTCCTGGATGTGCAACTCTCATCCCAGGAAACAACCTCTGGAGAGATGCAGCTTGGTACCTGTTCGTGCAGATGCTGCTGCAACTGGAGACCCAGAAAAGAGAGTTATTGCCACCCAAATGTAAGGAATACAGTAGCTGCTTGGACCTACTAAATGTACAAACTCTTGAGAAACTCAAAAAAACCCTGACCAGGAAGCTGAATTACTTTCCCAGAGTGATCCATTTTTTCAGCAGTAACAGCCACTGCTCCTTTTTCCACTGTCAGGTAGTTTGAATTATCAAAAAGCCTCCAATTTCCCAGGATTTTTTTTCTACCAGCCAATCCCCAAAGTTCCTTGGTCCCTTTTCCCAAAGCTTGGTTCTGATAGACCAAGATAGAAACCCTATAAAAATCCAAAGATTTTATTGCTTTGAGAATGGGTGTTTAATTCTCCCCTAGAGACAAGGGGGACCTATTTCCATCCTTCTCCTTGACTGCCTTCTTTGGGGGAATATCTCTCCTCAGTAAAGCTGGCTTGTTTTACTGTGCTGTGAGTTCCAGGTTTCCTTGTATTGGACGTTGGTAACACATCCTTTCTTGAATCTGTGTTTCCTCTACATCTGTTCCAATTTATTTATATTCAACAAGCATCTTTTAAGTGCCTACTATGTGTCAGGGAAGAAGCAAAATGGTGTAATGAATGGAGCACCAGATTTGAAGCCAAGAAAATCTAGATTCAAGTCTTCTGAGACCTAGTAGCTGTGTGAAACTGAAGACAACATCCTTAGGGGAAGGGGAGACGAAAAAGGGAGACCAAGCATGATTAAACCCCTACTATGTGCTATGGCGCTAAGTGCTTTACAAATATCTCATCTGATCCTCACAAAGACCTTGTGAGGGAGGTAGGGACTCTCCAATGGTTCAATATCAGAAGCTGATACAATTTTTGTCAGTGGAAACAATGTTAGAGATCACACATTCCCTTATGCTTTGCCACTACATCCTAAGGACCACGAGACCTTTCTGTACCAGCTGCAGCTGAAACCTTCCCTAGGTGATGTCTTCCCAGGTCCTTGAGATAAGGGACAATCTTTTCTGTTCATATCCCCAGCTTTTTTTTTATGTGTATCCACACTTCTTCACACATAGTAAGCCCTTAATAAATGCTTTCTTCATTCACTGTAAAATTTTGAACTCTGTGATTCTGTATCTTAGAGCCCACTCTGTAGGCTCCAGGGAGGCATGGGATAATTCTGCTGAATGCTCATTCTTATTACCGACAAATACATTTAATGTGTTTGCTGCCAATAATTGGGTTTAGCAGACAGCCCTTAGGGTTTCTGAGGAAAACAATAAGGAGATTGAAATCAAGTCAGCTCCTTAGCTTCCTCATTCTCCTAATAGCCAAGAAATGTGTTGTCCATCAAGCTGGTCCGGAGCACCAGGAGGCGGGAGGGTCTGGGAGAGCAAAGGCTCCAGCACTCACTGCAAAATCGGGCAGCTCGATTGGTCTCCAGCTAATCTGATTGTCGGAGCAGAGGCCATTGTTCTCTGGGGAGCTCTGGCTCCCGCTGGTATCCAGGAAGCAGCCGGAATTCAATCGAGGCCTGGCAAGCTACAGCTGTTCCAATGGCTAATTCAATTCCCCTTCCCAGAAATGAGACCCTCCGTGGCTGAGATCTGTACGTCTTGTCAGGGATGAGTCAATGCGTCTCGGAGGGCAGCACTCCATTGTGGGTCAGACCAAGGACAGTGCCCCAGAGCAGGCTCAGTATGGCTTAGGTGGGAGTCCAGGGGTGCAGAGGACAAAGGGGCAAAGGGATATATGCCCCTTCTTCCAGCCTCCTTCAAGGAAATACTGCAGCTTTGGGGAATCTGGTGTCAGAGGGTTACTGGAGGTTCTCTGATGTGCTTTGAGTACAAATTCCCTTCCAATTTATTTATATTTAACAAGTATCTATTAAATGACTACTGTGTGTCAGAGAAAAGGCAATGTGGCATCATGGAGAGAACCAGCCTTGATGCCACGAACATCTGGTTCACATTATGGCTCTGATGCATAGGTTGTGTGACCCTGGGCACATCCCCCAACCTGTGTGCTGGATCACTCTCTGGGACTAGAAGCTGTGGCATGCATTGAGAGAGGGAGTTATTCACTGACAATGACTACACCAGTGAAACCACAGGTCCAAGCTCTGTGCCTATTCATTCACAATAGGAAGTGGAAGGAGTAAAAGTATATGTGCCCCTAAAAATGGCCAACCTCATGTACATGGAAATGCTCTCTTTTTTTGGCTTTTTGTATTTAGGTTCAAAATGAATAAAAATTTTAATTAATGAACTAACAAATAAATAAATAGATGAATGAATGACTAAACAAGTAAATAAGTCACTTTTTTAAATGGCCAGGCTGAGGATGAGGACACACCATCTCTAGGATTTCCCAACTGAGCTGATCAACAAAACACAAATATGGTGGGACGGCAAGAGGGCCAGATCTGGGCTTAGCCAGGCGTCCAAGGTCAGATCCTGCCTCGGACACTTACTAGCTGTGTGACTGCAGATCAGTCTCTCAATCTCTCCCAACTTCCATTTCTCCATCTGTAAAAAAGCATCATACTTATGCTTCCTACTACACAGGGTTGTTGTGAAAACTCTATGATGGAAAGGCATCAGGTGCTTCGATGGGAGAACCTTTAACTTAGGTGCCAAAAGATGTGGGCTCTCTTTTGAGCTCTGCCCCTGAGTAACTAGCTATGTGACCTTGGGCAAACCCTTCCCCCCCATCTATGCCTAATTTGGCAAATCAGTGGTTGGACTATATGCTCTGAAGGTACTTTCTAGTTATTAAAAAAAATTCTATTATTCTGGGGCTCTTCCCTTAGAATCCCTCTCTCAGGCCAGCCTGGGGGTCATGAGAATAAATGACAAACTCTTAGCCTTATGGGGGGGACTGAGAACAATCATCCCTACAGGGGTCAGAGGCACTGAGAGCAGGTCAGTCATACACAGCTTGTTTTCAAGAAGCCCACTTACTTCTCTCACCCTCAACAAGCACAGATTACAGACTCTTTATCTACTCTGACCACACCATTTGTCCTGACTGCTTTGCAGTGGGAGTAATATTGGCTGAAAATGAAATCACTATTCTTTAGCTGTGGCCTCTGGGGTCCTCCCAGTCCCATCTGGTTTCTCAACCTCCTTCCCAGCCCTGATTCCCACCCCTTAGCAGCCAGCAGCAGGGT
The DNA here is from genome assembly GCA_028627135.1 of Pseudochirops cupreus. Classification (NCBI taxonomy): domain Eukaryota; kingdom Metazoa; phylum Chordata; class Mammalia; order Diprotodontia; family Pseudocheiridae; genus Pseudochirops; species Pseudochirops cupreus. The sequence continues at coordinate 550,654,385 of CM053582.1, read as the reverse complement.
CTAAATGACCTCTCTCTCGGCTGGTGGGGACAGATGCTTGGTAAGGAAAGCAGAGACCAGCTGGCACAGAGCAGATGGCTTTAAGGCATTCGACTGACTCACTCACTCACCAACCATTTATGAAGGGCTTGGTGGAGCAAGTACAGATTTGGAGGCAGGAGCCTTAAGTAGTTCGTTTGTTTTTAATAAATTCTCCCTCTTCCCCTCCATGCCTTTTTTATTCTTCTGGGTCACTGGCAAAGGGAACTCTCAGGGCATATCAGTAATTGCTCCACACCATGAAGTCTTAGAGCAGTGGTTCTCAACATTCCTAATGCCTGATCCTTTAATACTAGTATGTGGATGTATCTGCATGTGAGCAGACCTGCTTGGAGACTGATAGAGGAGCAGTGTCTCAGTTCCTAAGACCATCGGAAACATGTGTTTTCCAATGGTCTTAGGCAACCCCATTTGACCCCCAAAGGGGTCGTGAACCACAGGTTGAGAACCGCTGTCTTAGAGAGTTATCTGGCATCTGAGGGGTTAAATGGCTGGTCTAGAATCATGTAGCCAGGATGTGCCAGGGTGGTACTTGAACCAAGGATTTCAAGACTCCAAGGCCAGCTCTCTATTCACAACGACACATTCCTTCTCTTATAATACATTTTATTGCTGCCCAATGGTTTTTGATTGGGTATTTTTACCATTTTACCTACCCCCGCTCCAGACTAAACTCTCCTTTGAAATAAAGAAAAGCAGTCAATACAGAGACTATGGCTGACAATGTATGCAGTATTCTATCCTGGTAGCTTCCCACCTCTCTGCCAGGAGGGAGGAGGCATGTTTCATGCTCTCTTCTCCTGGACCTTCACTGGGTTTTTTCAGGAACTCAGTTGGACTTTCTTTCAACAGTCTTTTCACTGACATCGTTGTAGTTGTGATATGCACTGTCCTTTTGGTTCTGCTTACGTAGAACATGCTGATCTTCCAGGTTTTCTCCGAATTCCTCATATTTGTCATTTCTTAGGTCTAGAGACTGGGCCTGTAATTTCATTTGTTCAGGAGAAATCCAGATAAGGAAATTTCCCCTATCAATGGGGGCCAGCACCTTTTCTACAACTGATAGTCTTGGAAGAATTGCCTCGAGCCAAGAGAGGTTACCTCGCTTGTCAGCCACATAATCAGTAAGTGTCAGAGTAAGACTCAATCTGGGTCTTCTAGTTTCAGAGGTCAGATTTCTAGCCCCTAGGCCAGGCTGCCTTTTGCCCTTACTTGCTGTACAATGTCCCATCAGGGATCTGGGTTCAAATCCCACTTCTCTAAGTCCCAGCTTCCTCCTACACACTATTAATTGCACTCTCTATTTCAAAGGGAAGAAACAACTGACAAATTTTATGGAATTAGGGAAATAGAAGTTATTGCCTATTATGATACCCTGAGGGAGACATTTCTTTAGCTTTTTAAGGCTTCCAAAGGAATTTCCGCACAACCGTCTGGTTAGGTAGACAGTGTGATTATTAGCATTCCCATTTATTAGGTGAAAAGACTGAGGCTTGAGTACCAGGGGCGAGATTTACACTCAGGTCTTCTGAGCCCAGAATTCTCGCCTTTAAAGGAGAAGGCTAAATGTTAGCTGGAGGTAACGTGGAGGACACTGACATGGGGGTTTCACTTCTACCACTTCTCTGACCTTGATAACTCTTCTTTGGGCTTCAGCTTCCTCATCTGTAAAACTAGTGTATTGGATTAAAAATAATAATAACTATAATAGTGAAAATATATACAGTTTCAAGGTTCACAAAAGTGGCTTACATATGGCATAACATTTGATTCTCACAACAACTCTATGAGACAGTTGCCATTATTTGTCCCCATTTTATAGACAAGGAAACATCCTGAAAGAGGTTAAGCTGCTTGTTCAGGATCACACAGCTAGTAATTGTCTGTGGTAAGATTTGAACTCAGGTCTTCCTGGTTCCAGGTTCACCCAGCCATCTTCTTAGCTTTTTTTTTTAAATCTTTTTTTCAGTCTCAAAATAACCCTGTAGATAATATTGTTATCCCTATTTTACTGATAAGGAAACTGAGGCTAACAGAGGTTAAGTGATTTGCCCAGGGTCACACAACTAGTCACAGTTGCGTCTGAAGCAGGCATTACATTCAGGTCTTCACAACTCCAATTCCAACACTTTATCCACTGTACCACATAAGCTTTCTCCGTGATGAACTCTAATGTCCCTTCTAGTTCTCTTTATATGATCTATTATCCTATGAAACATAGTCAAAAAACACGAACAAATTTTACCCTAGGATGAGGACTATTGCAAGCTAACTACAAAATAATCTGTGGATTATTTCCCTAGTATAATTAGCACTAGGGTTCCTTCTCTACCTGGCTGCTGAATAAATCTGATTTCTCTTCCTAATTCTGTTTCTATCCTTAGTCCAAGTAGACTGACATCCCAAAACTCATTTTGTCTCTTCAGGAAAAAAAACAACCCAGGGTTCTAACTACTAGGTTCAAGTCAAGGCTACCTTCTGGGAACTCTAGACATCTACCTGGGAGCTGATTTTTCTTCTTCTATGAGAACAGAGTAGTCATGTGGCAATTAATAAATTGTAATGGAAAGGAGTACACATATTTCTCAGTTGAGTATGGCACCTTCATAAAAATTAATCTTTGTCTCTTAATCTCAAAAATGCCTGAATTCACCTCCCAACTATAAACCAAGGTAAGCTGAAAACCAGTAGATTGGTTATCAGTATTTTAGACCAGTTTCATGACTTGGAATTTTTAAACAAGTCATTACAATTTAAAAACCATTTTACCAAGGAAGAAACTAAAACCCAGAGGGGGAAGGGACTTAACCAAGGTCACACTTGGGTAAGTACCAGTGCCAGGACTTGAAATCAGGTCTAATAATCCCCTAGGCCAGTGTTCTTTCCACCAAACTAGAATGCCTCTTCTTGTTGGAATAAATGTATTTAATCCTTTCATTCCTCTCCAAATCTGGTTCCTCACAGGAGCCATGGTGGCCAAGGAGGAAATAAGATGTACTGCCCCTCACCATGCTCCTCACTTGAAAGCCTCCAAGAATAAGAAGGTGAGGAATCCTTTACTCAAACATTGAATTCTGGCTCAGAAGCCAAACAAAAGACTTTTTGTTACCACATAGTACGCCTAAGGAAACAGAGGATACCTCTACATGCTCTGAACGGGAGTGGGCAGGAGTTGGGGGGAAGGATCCCTCCATTATATATTTCTAGAAACAACATCACTGGGGATGGGAACCAGGAAGGACATTGCACATGTTCTAAGGACTACACCCTTGCCAGTTACACTATGCATATAACTTGTCTATGTCTACATTGTCTCCCCCTTTAGAATATAAGCTTCTTGAGGGCAGGGACTGTTTCACCCAGCCTTTTATAGTTGAGGAGCTAAGTCCATCAGAAAGAAACTTGCTCAAGGTCTCACACCAAGCCATTGAAATACAGGTCTCCTTGTTCCAAATCTGGCAAGCTGGACATGGCCTGTCAATTACAATTCTTACTTACTATGTAAGAAGCAAACCCCCTCCTTCCATCTATTCTCTCTATATGCTGGGCTGGGGTCTCCAATTGTCTGCCCAAGTGCTCCTTTTTCCAACCGTCTAACTCATTCTGAGTTAGTCTCTTAACCTAATAACTGAAGGCCTGAGGGAGGGGTATAAACAGGAAACAAAACACAGGCTCCCTCAGAAGCAAAATTCAATTTATCAACCTTTCCCTAAGAAGGTGGGGGAGGGGGACAGGAGAAGACAAAGATGCTTCCCTTTGCATGCCAGCCGAGTAGCTGAGCTTGGTAGACTTTAAAGAACACTGAGTTGGAGACCAGGAGAGCACAGACTCCTAGGATATCATAGATTTAGGACTGGCAGGTGCCTTAGAAACCACCACTTCAATCGCCTCATTTTATGGAGGAGGAAACTGGACCCCAAAGATGTCAACATCACAAGGGGAGTAAATTCCAGCTGTAAATCTTATGATTCCACTGCCAACCATTACTGGGCCAGATCAGCTGAGAGCCTCTTAATTAAGCCATGTGTGCAGATGTAATGCTGGCTCACCTGAAAGGGAAGGAAGGGAAGCTATTTTATACCTTTTCCAAAAAGGAGAGGAGGAAAGAAAAAACACAAAAATAAATAGGGATGTGAAATCCCAGTTCTGGATGATTTCCCAGGCTGTCCCCTGTTCCTTCCTCATCTCTTCCTCCAGGCTTCCCTGGCTTTCTTCAAGTCCTGGCTAAAATCGCATCTTCTATAGGGAACCTTTCCCATTCAGTATCCAATCAACATTGATGTGCCAGGCATTGGGAATATAATAAGAAGAGAGATCATTTCTGCTCTCAAGGAGCTTATTATTCAAAGGGGGGAGATAACACACAAAGGGAGAGAGGAAAGGGTGGGGGGACAGGACAGGATGGGGGTGGGGTACCTGGTGGGGACATCTTGTTCTGTGGAGTTGAAACCAGGCAGGGCAGCAGAGATGTAAAGCAGAGCGAGCTGAGTCCAGTTTCTGTCCTTAATAAAGGAAGGCATTGGGAGGAATTTGGTGCTCCCCCTCCAGCCCAATCAGAGGGGGAGGGAGGGGAGGTTGAGGGAGGAAGCACTAATTAAGTCCTGAGTCAGCAGCCTGGTGGTGAGTTTAGAGGTGATGAGAGCAGGGGCTGACACCAGGCAGATGCAGGATGGATGTAAAGGTAAAGAGTGCCTTGCCTCTATTGAGTTACCCTTTATACAAAGTTGTTTCTCCATTAGACTGTGAGCTCCTTGAGAGCAGGGACTATCTTTTGCCTTTCTTTGTGTCTTCAGTGCTTGGCACACAGTAGGCACCTAATAAATGTTTATTGACTGACCATTTTCAGGAGTATTTTCCTATCATCCCTGGAGATTACTTGGGCTTGAATTCTATATAGTCTATGCTTTGACTCAGCCCTGACCTCCTGGAAACTCCTTTTTAAAGTTGACCCTTAAAAAATCACTTTGACCTCATTTTGTAGTTAAAGCAAAGATTTTTTTAACTTAGAGAAAAAGCATAGTAATGGAAAAATACAGTGAACACAGTCACTGGTGAGGTCAAATGACCAGGAGCACTGAGTGTCTGGGACCCTGTGGTCAAACTACTGTCTTAGAACAAGGGGAGGGGGAGAGCCAGTTACTGTTGAACACCCAGCTCTCCTAAACAGATGAATGCACCACACACTCTTAAGTTTAATCTGAATTATCAACATTATTTCCACCACTTTCTTAACTCTAGACCATCATAAACAATAAACCAAGATCTGATTTGTTGCCTTCATTGATTTCTGAGGTGTAAAATGCTCACACTGAAAATGTAGCAATCAGCTCGAGAGAGAGAGAGAGAGAGAGAGAGAGAGAGAGAGAGAGAGAGAGAGAGAGCCTGGATGAGGGGACTCCAGCTTAGAACAAATCTCAACCAAAATAAGACAGCTGAAGACAGTTTCGGGGCTGCTTCTCACCTGGGCACAAATGTCTCTTACCACAGAAGTCTTAAGTGGCCCAGGAGCTGCTCCTTCCTGCAAGGAGAGCACAGGAAGGGCCAGAACCCTGGGCATGGTCTGGTTTGACCAGATGAGAATGAAACTCACCTGGACTTTTCTGGAACATTATGGACATAGGAGAGGTTACTAGCCACCTCACCTCTGCTCTGGGGAAGGATCACCATCCAAAGGCACATGGTCACAGCTATGTCCTCTGTGTACCTCTGTTTCTTTTTGTCTCTGTGTGTATGTGTCTGAGTCTTTGTCTCTGTCTGTCTCTGTCTCTCTCTCTGTCTGTCTCTGTCTCTCTCTTTGTCTTTCTTTCTCCTGTTCCACCTGTCCCTTCATGCCTCTGATCTCTTCCTGTCTGGTTCCCAACCCCTAGAGACCAAGTGTCCTAGGAAGAAGCTGTTTCAGAGTGTTTACATCCTAACGAGTTATTGGAAAAGGAAGGAAGGAAAATAGGAAGAGAGGGAGGAAAACATTGTTGAAAAAAACCTGTTAACCCTGAAACTAGAGAAAGCTTACAGGGAAGGGCTGGATTCAGTTGAGAAGCACCTTGTTTAGTTCTTTCTCACCAAGTATAAGGTAGGAAGCTTTAAACAGATCACTCTCCTCTGTGGGCTTCACAGTCCCTGTCTCCACAATGGCAGTCAATAGCAGCTGCCCTCATAAAGATAGTGGATTGTGATTTCTTCCTTCCTTCCTTCCTTCCTTCCCTCCTTCCCTCCTTCCTTTTTTCCTTCTTTTCTTCCCTCCTTCCCTCCCTCCCTTCCTTCCTTCTTTCCTTCCTTCCCTTCTTTCCTTTCCACAAGGGCAAAGACTCTATCTCATTTATGTTCCCTTATGCTCCTTTGTTGAAATCCTTCTTTCCTTCCAAAGCCCGGGTCAGATGCTCCAAAGTCCATGAAACGTTTCCTGAAAAGGATCTCTTTCTCCTTAGGCTTCTCATAGCCCGTTGCCTCAACGCCCTCTGTACTCCCTACATTCTACTTGGCTTCATTACTGTGTCCCTGGGGCAGGGGGTACGAGAAGCTCATAGCACCTGTACTCCCCAAGGGGAAGAGGCTGGGAGCCTGAGTCTTGAAGAGTCATGAGGTCATGGAGCAGAAGTGCCCAGGAGAGACTTCAGAGCACTGTAGACCTGTAACTGGTTCCATCCTTCTTTCCACATAGTGGACAAAAGCCTCTTTGGCTGTCTGTAATTGTGGAACTGAAGCCAGAGGCCCATTCAGAAGGCTGTCATCAGCCTCATGCTCTCTCTTAGTTGATCTTGGTTTGATTCCTATGCTGAAAACATCTGGCGAGAAACAACGCTATAGCCCCTTTCTGGAATTTATAAAATCCTCCGGATTTTATAATCACAGACATTGAAGCATAATACATATGGAGGCAGAAGAAATCTGAGAGGCTATCTGTCTAATCCTCTTACTTGGTAGCTGAAGCCCAGAGAGGCTGCCCAAAGCCAGGGGTGGACCTTGAATGGGGGTAGGTGGGATGTGATGAGAAGAAGGGAAAACAGGACTTCTAGGTAAAGATAAGTGCAGAAACAGAAAGAGCCAAGGCAATGAGAATGGGAAGCAATCTGGCCTAACCAAAAGGTTATTAGAATGTCATAGAATGTCAGAAATGGATGGAACGAGGCCCGAAGTTCAGAAACAAGAAGGTTAGAGCCGGCAAGGACCTTCAAGGCATCTGGTCCAAACCACTCGTCTAAAGAGTGAGGAAACTGAGGTCCAGATCAGGGCAGATATTTGCCAAAGATAACACTGAGTTCATGGCAGATTCGGGACTAGAGCCCCAACACACCTGATGCCTCACCAGAACTATCCACTCTCCACCTAAAAGTAGATGACTGTGATGCCAGGGTCTCCTCCCAGGCTCCCAGGAAGCTACAATGCTGATTCTCCTGCTTGCTCCCTGGCCAGGGAACAGAGAGAGGGCAGCAGATGGTCTTTGAAGCAAATGTCAGTTAGCTATGATGCTGTACCTGAATCAGAAACCACCCTCCAGGGCCCTTCTTATTTGGAAACCCTGACACACCAAGCATCCTCTCCAGCTGAGCTCACTTGCCCAGGGCAGAGCTGGGTGGTAGTTGGAGGAAGAAAGATAAAATTAGCAGAAGGAGCGAAGGAAGGAATGTCAGAGCTGGAGGGGACTCAGAGGTCAACCAGTTCTGTTCAGACCTGGAAAGGAATCTCTACTACAGCCCTGACAAGTTAGCAACCAGCCTCCACTTGTATACTTCCAGTGACAGGGAACTCACTTCCATGCAAAGCATCTCATTGTCTTTTGAGGTAGCACTATTAGCAAGACTATATATTATAATATATATGTACATACATGTGTGTGTGTGTATCAAGGCAAACCTGCCTCTCTGTAACTCCCACTCTAGCAGAACACTCAAGTCAATCCTTCTTCCACTTGACAGTCTTAAGACACCTTAGGACAGATTACGTCTCACCTTCCCACCCTAGCCAAGTCTTCTCTTCTCTAGCCTAGTCTTTGTAGTTCTTTCACCTAATCTTGGAATGGCAGCTTCCTATAGGCGGCTGTGTATGCAGGGGAAAGGGCACAGATCTGCAGTCAGAGGGCCTGGGTTCAAGTCTCACCTCTGATGTTTATTACCTCACTAAGCCCTTGGGCCTCAGTTTCCTCATCTGTAAAATGAGATGAACCCCATGGCCAGGGGTTCCTTTCCAGCTCGAGACCTAAGATCCAATGGACTGTTTTCAGAAATCTCTTCCAAGGGGATAAGACCTTTTCGGTTAAAGGCTCAATGCCTCATCCCTAAGGGGACTGAATAAACTTCCCCTGGGTCTGACGCTGCTTCTGAGTCCCTGTGGTGACAGAAAAGGGTGTCTGTGGCTCTCCAGGAGTGTGAACGGCTCCTTCTGCCCAGTTCTGACTCGCCCAGTTTACCTGGACGTTTCAGGGGGAGTGCAGCCATCTGTCTACCTTCTGCTACAGTCTGGGTCCCCCGAGGGCCCAGCAGGGAAATGAGCCAGTGACGGATGAGCAGGAGCAGGGGGTAAGGGAGGAGAGCCCTGGAGGTGTGGAGCCTGCTGGAGCCTGAGATGTGTGCCTCCTCTGTCTGCTGCCACAGAGGAGAAGTTCCAGGTGGAAGCCAGGGAGTGAGGGATAGGGAGACTGGAGAGACAATCTTCAGTTAGGGCAGCTGGGTGGCACAGCGGATAGAGTGAGGGTCTGGAGTTAGAAAGACCTGAGTTCAAATTCGGCCTCAGACACTTACTAGCTGTGTGACCCTGGACAAGTCACTTAACCCTGTTTGCTTCAGTTTCCTTATCTGCAAAATGAGCTGGAGAAGGAAATGGCAAAAACACTCCAGTATCTTTGCAAAAAAACAATCCCTAGATGGAGTTATGGGTAGCTGAACCCAACTCAACAATGGCTGAGGAAGGGAAGCGGGTGGCTACATGCTGGGTACTGCCCCCTGACTCTCTGAGAGAGCCAGCAGGAAGGCACATGCCCTCTCTGGTTCGAGGTTTCCTTCTCCCTCAGATGGAACGAGGCAGCTCGGTAGCACAGCCAATAGAAGGTTAGACTTGAAATCAGGAAAAGCTATTTCTGGCTCAGATATTTAGTAGCTGAATGACCCTGGACAAGTCACATCACCTCTCTCTGCCTCAGTTCCTCATGTGTAAAATGGGTCTAATCAGAGCACCTGCCTCGCAAATGTGGTGAGGATATGGTGAGATAACACACGGAAAGAGCTTTGAAAACCTTGAGGTTTGCTAGAAATGTTAGCTCTTCCTATGACAAGAGAGGCATGGAGGGCTGAGAACTGGAAGGTACCTTAGAAGACATCTAGTCATTTTTCAGTGGCAGAATCAGAATTCACACCCAGGTCCTCTGACTCCAAATCCAGCTCTTTGCACTTTGCCAACCTGGTGCCTCTCAGCATAAGAGTTGGGTACAACCCAAGGCCTTCTAACTCTAACCCTCAGTAAGGATTATAGATCTAGAATGGAAAGGACCTTGGCTGTCATTAAATCCAAACTTCTCTTTTGGCAAATGAGAAAATTATGACCAGAGAAATTAGGTGCCCTGTGTCACTCAGGGAGTTGGTGGCAGAGCTGAGATTCGAACCCAGGTCATAATGAATAAGTGGCAAAGTCTGTATTGAGGTAGAGCCCAAGGCTAGGAGTTTAAGGGGTTGTGGGAGGAGGCATCGGTTAATTTCTTTTTTCAGGTTTTTTTTTTTCATTTAACAAGCATTTATTTTTCTCTCCCACTTAGTTTACTTTACTTTTATTTTTTTTTGGAGGGGGGAAGGCAGGGCAATTGGGGTTAAGTGACTTGCCCAAGGTCACATCACTAGTAAGTGTCAAGTGTTTGAGGCCAGATTTGAACTCAGGTCCTCCTGACTCCAGGGCTGGTGGTCTATTCACTGCACCACCTAGCCACCCCTGGTTCACTTTTCTTCCTCAAGTATTTCCAAATACCTGTATTTCATGGGCATGCGAGTTCCCTCCACCCATACAGATCTCAATCCCTCCAGGTCTTGGTAAATGGTCTCCATGAAACCTAGCCAGATAACCTTAAACCTTAAAAGGTTTGCAAAGTATTTTATCTCACTGGATCCCTCACAACAACCCTGAGAGGAAAAGACTGTAGGTATTAATAAAGCCATTTTACAGATGAGGAGACTGAAGCTTTGAGGGGTAAAATTACTTGTCCAAGATGACCAGTAAATTGTGGAGGCAGGATCTGAACCCAGGACTTTCCTGGCTCCAGTGCTACTGTGTCACCTTGCTTCCCCTTTGGTGAAAAGTGCTTCACACTTAATGAGTGTAGTCTCCGGACCACCAAAGCTCAGTGCTTCTCCTCCAACACTGTCCAATTTCATGGGGCTGTCAGAGCTGGGGGTCCTCTTTCAGAAGCTTCAGAACCTGCATTCTCATCTCTGCCAAGTGAGGTGGTGACCCATTGATGCAGGTGATTTCTCCTCTGGCAATGCTTGGTACCCCCCTCCAGAGGCAACCAGCTTGCAGAAGTTTGAGGCCAGAGAGGACAGACTGCTCAGGGTGAACCACCCCCACTCCAAGAAGAACCCTGAAAAATTCAGTGTGTCCTAGAGATGGTGAGGGCAAAAGGGGCCCCAAATATACTGACCTGTACAGGCAAGGCAGCACCTCCAAAATTCTAGAGATTCTAGCTCCAGTGACGAGTGACTGGAGACAAAGACATGGGCTGAGGAGAGGAATAAAAATGTCTGTGATGGACAGCAGGGCAGGCTTTTTTGGAAAACAAAACAAAAAAAAAGAACACTGTCATAGATTGCAAAATAAAAGCACGGTGTCCAGAGTGAGAGAGTAATCCCAGCGTGCTAGGACCACCGTGATTGTGACCACTGCCGTGGCTGCTTGTGTTACCATCACTAGCACTAACCACCCCCAGCACAATCAAATGAGAGGGTTCCCCTAACGCCCCTTTTCTGTTCCTTGTAACCTGACTTCACCCAGAAAGCAAGGGAGAGGCTCTGTATGCCTGCCGCAGAACCCTTGTCCCCTAAAGGAATTGTGGACCTCTTGGCAACTTCTCACCCCTTCAAGGGTCTTCTTTGGGGCATCCAAGTATCTCAGAGCCAAGAGTTCTGGCTATTTGTTTGGTGCTCTGTTCTGGGCACCACTGCTCCTGGCTCATTTCCCAGCCTTGCCTCATTAGTTCAGGCTCAAGTCAGATCCCTGGCAGAAGGCTGGCACCCAGACCCTCTTGGCTTCTGCTACCTGGCTGCTCACTGGTCCAGGGCACTGTTTCCTGACCAAGCCAAGGCTTCAGCTCAGGGAATCAGAGCAAGAGCACCTGCTTGGAGACTGGAAGTAATGAGATTGACATGTTCCTTCCTCCCTTCCTCCCTCCCCCCCAATCTGTTGCCCAAGAGGAAACCTCAATCCAAATCAAGAGTTTTCTTAGACTCCAGCTGCTTTTTCCTCTCATTTTTCTCTTCTATTCCCCCCCCCCATGGGGTTCATGCTTTGAAAATAATTCAGTTTATAGGACCCTTGAATTTAGAATTAGAAGGGACATTGGAGGTTGTGTTGTCTAGTCCCTTCATTTTACTAACAGGGGAACTGAGGGCAAATGATCTTCACAAGTCATGCAGCCAGTAAGTAGGGACTTGTGATTTCATGGTACTGGGACCTCCAGGCGAGGCAACTCCTATTAATGCAGATTGGCACCTTTTGGTCTTAGGGGGCTGCTGAGAGCAACGAAGTTAAGGGATTTGTGTGTGGTCACACATTCGGGATATAGCTGAGGTAAGACTAGACCCCAGACCCTTCTGGCTTCAGCACCAGCCCTCTGTTCCCTACCCAGCTTCCTCTAAACAGGTAGAGAAATCACAGGAAAAAGTATTGGGGAAGAGTCTGGAAAGGGACTTTGGGATATGGCTATCTTGGCCCAAACTGGCAGATTCCTGAGCCAGCCTCCATGGTCCAAGGTCCTTCCAGGTTGGGCAGTGGTCCCTGCATTCAGCTCTCTGGCTAACACCATAAATCCCACCGGACAGCCCTCCAACGCCTCCCCCCAGCCTTCACCACCATACAAGACTGTTTGGATTTAATAACCCAGTTACTGTGAACGGCTGTGATCCGGGCTCCCTGGCAGGGGCTCACATGTCCTCAGAGTAGGCACTGACAAACTGGATTTGCTGGATTTGCAGCATCACTAGCCATGTGCTGGCCCTTCACACCCAAGCATGAGGGCAAAGCTGCCTAAATGCCCTCACACCAAATATCACATCCACTCCACCCCAGGCCAATAACCCATTATCATGGGCTGGGCTGGGAGAGTATCCCAGCCCAGGAGAGCCATGGGGCAGAGTGCTTAATGGCCAGAGCAGAGAGTTGTCTACTTCCAGGCAAAGCTGAGTTGGGGACAAGTGCTATATCCAATCATTCTCCCTCTCTGTCTCTCTGTCTCTCTCTGTCTCTCTCTCTCTTTCCCTCCTTCTCTCCTTCCCTCCTCTTACCTTCTCTTCCTATCTTCTCCATCTCTTTTCTCTTTCTCTCCCACTTTCTTCTCTCTGTCTGTGTCTCTGTTTTTCTCTCTCTGTCTCTGTCTCTCTCCCTTCGCCCCTCCCTCCTTCTCTCTGTCTCTCTGACTCTGCGTCGTTCTCTCTGCGTATCTGTCTCTTTCTTTCTAACTCTGTTTCTGTCTCTCTCCATTAACAATAGGACTCCTTAGACTAAACAGAAATCTAGTGACATCAGATCAAACTGGCTCTAAGTAAGGCTCAATTAACAAGCATTTTTAAAGCCCCTATTGCATTCCAGGCACTCAGGATTCAGAGACAAATAGCAAACAGCCCCTGCCCTCAAGGGCTTACATTCCATTGTGGGGAAAACTTTGTGTTCCGGGATGAGTATATGAAAAAGAAGTTAAATCTCGGGAGAGATAGGGGCAGAGTCAGCGTTAGGAAGGGTCTCCTGCTAGAGAAGATGCTTGAGCACAGCTTTGTAGGAAGTTTAGGATGCCGGGGAAACTGCAATGGAGAGGCAACGCATTCCAGGCAGGGCTCAGCCTGCATCAGTGTGGAGATGGGAGATAGAGTGCCCTGTGTAAGGAGCAGCAGGGTCAGTCTACTGGACGTATAACGAAGCATGTAAGAGGTTGGGGAAGGAAAGAGGAGCCAGGTTGTAGCAAACAGAGTTGTATGTTCCATCAGTGGTCTACAGAGAGCCACTGGGACTCACCCAGCAGGGGAGTGGCCCTCGGGGTTCTCCAACATCGCCTTGTGAGCTAGTGAGCTCCCCATCACTGGAGGTTACAGAATCATAAAATGGTAGCTCAAAAGCAAGAAAAGACCTTAGAGGCCTTTTGGTTTCATCTCATTTTACAGATGAGGAAACAGAGTTCCAGAGAGAGTGGGGGAGTGTGTGATATGGGCAGCTATGTGATACAATGGATAGAATGCTGGGCCTGGAGTCAGGAAGATCTGAGTTCAAATCCAGTCTCAGATACTTAGGACTCTGGGCAAGATACTTCATCTCTGTTTGCCTCAGTTCCCTCATCTGTAAAATGGGGATAATAATAGTACTTCGCTCTGAAGGTTGTTTTTATATTTATAAATTATATTATATTTATAAATTACATTAAAGTACTACATAAATGTTTATCGTCATCAACTCACCGCTTCCAGCCCAGCACTCTTCCCAGCATACCATGAAGTTTTTTCTTTAAAACTTTGGTTTCTTTTTACTTTTACAGATGAGGAAACTGAGCCATAGAGAGAAGTGACTTCCCCAAGGTCTCAGGGTCAGTAAGTGGCCAAACTGGAATCTGAATCCAGGTCTCCTCAAGGTCCCCTTTAATGCAGCCTGGGATCATGTTTGGTTGTTGTCATTGTTTTTTAGGTCACGTCACCGATTCAAATTGAGCTTGTGGCTCACTAAACCCTCCAGATATTTTCCCAACATCTCCCCTGTCCTACATTTGTTTTAAAATTTAATTTATTTTTCAATTGATAAGCATTTATTTTTCTCCTTTCCTCTCCAAACTACACAAAAAAGAAAACGCTTGTAACAAAAAACAGTGTCTAGTAAAGCAAACTCCTCCACTACCCAGGTCCCCAAATGGGTATTTCATTCTGCATCTGAAGTCCACAATCATCTCTCTTTCAGGAGGAGGGCAGCACGTCTCATCTTTTGTCTTCTGAAATTGACCCATCTCCTACTGGTGCCATTGATTTTTTCAACCTAATCGTAAGAGTTGGGAGCTCTCCAGTGAAGGGCCCCGAGGACCTGTGCTTGTCCCTGTATTTCTTAACATGTTTACCAAAGACTTAGATAAAGGCATAGATGATAGGATCATCAGATCTGCAGATACCGCCATGCTGGGAAGGAGAGCTAACGTTGTAAATGACAGAGTCAGGACCCAAAAGGTCTTGGCCAGCTGGCACAGTGGGATATAGTAAGATGGAATACAGCAAGGATAAACATAAAGCTTTACACTTGGGATTGAGACATCTTCTTCCCAGGTAGGAGAGGGAGGGGAGGGTATAGGGAGGCCACAGTTATCATGAAAAAGATCTGAGGGTGTTAGTGGACATCAAGCTCAGTATGAGTCAGGAGGTTGAGGTAGCAATCAGGAAAGGTAAGGAAGGCAACCTTAGGCTTTGTTAAGGGCTCATTAGAGAAGTCATGGTCCCATTGCTAGGTGTCACCATAGTGCATAGAGTGTCAGGCTTGGAGTCAGCCTCAGACACTTACCAGCTGTGTAACTCTGGGCAAGTCACTTAACCCTGTTTGCCTTAGTCCTTCACCTATAAAATGGCCTGGAGAAGGAAATGGAAAACCCCTCCAGTATCTCTACCAAGAAAACCCCAAATGGGGTCACAAAGAGTCAGACACTGACCAAGGGAAGGAATTGCTTTGGGAGATTGTGGGCTTCCTCTCCTTGGAGGGCTTGAGGCAGAAGCTGGGGACCGAGCATCAGGTACCTTCCTGTTCTTGTCAGGGCTGCTATGGGAGGGAGCCTTCCCTGCCCCGTCTCTTCCAAATCTCTAATTCTCTGAGTCTGTGATTCTGAGTTTAAATTTATCTCCATCAAATTTCATCTCGTTGTTCTTTGCCAGGAACATCTTCCTTCTCTGCCTCTCTCGGCTGTCGGATCCTATTAGCTTTTGTTACAGACTTGGATAAAACACTAATAGGCCTTTAATTGAAATATTTATTATGCACCCTTCTTATCAAAGGGCAGTGAGGTCATTAAGTGCTGGTGTGGTTGCTAGGGCACTGAAAGGCTGCCAGGATGAGGCAGCAGGAGAGAATCCAGGTGGGAGGTGCTCCTGTCTCTGAGTTCTGGTGGAAGAGCAGTGTATTATCTTTCTCTGGTGATGGGAACACTGGCTGATGGTATTTCCATTGCCTTCAAGGCCAAGAGGAAGAAGGGGTGATCCCAGCCCACCACACCAAGTTAAACCAAGTGAACAAGCATTTGTTACCAACCTCCTCTATTCCAAGCATTGTACTAAGAGCTATTTCTGTTTGTCCTTTGTTCTGAAAGAGGACCGCGGCATCAGGAGGTGATACCATGACATCCGAGTGAACTGACTTTAACGGAGGGAGGGCTGTGCAAAGTCACCAGCCTCGATTTCTACTCCAGAGCCATCTGGGTCCAGTGGCCAGATACAGATCAGGAGATGGCCCAAGGTGCAGTGGGGGAGCTTGGCCCTTTCAAGCTAAGGTCTTTAACAGGTCTAACCAAGGCAATGCCCATTCAGTGATTAAGACTTAATAAGAAATGAGGCAAAGAATGACTTCTTAAAACACACTCTCTCTCTCTCTCTCTCTCTCTCATGCCAACTGATGCTGAGTGAAATGAGCTGAACCTGAACACTGTTAATAGTAACATTGTGTGATCAACTATGATAGACTTTGTTTGCTCTTCTCGGCAATACAATGATCCAAGACAATTCCGAAAGACTCGTGATGAAAGTGCTATACACAACCAAAGAAAGGACTGATGGAGTCTGAATGCAGACCGAAGTGCAAAATTTTCACTTTTTTGTTGTTTTTTTGTGGTTTTCTTCTTTTGTTCTGTTTCTTATCTTGCAACATGACTAATGCAGAAATACATTTTACTTAGTTGTTCATATATAACCTATATCAGTTTGCTTGTCATCTTGGGGAAGGGGGGAGCATAAAAATTTAAAACTCAAAATCTTATTTAAAAAAAGAATAATGAAAACGTTTCTTACGTGTAATTGGAAAAAATAAAATACTATTTACAAAAAAGAACACAATCCATTCATCTGAAAGGACTTGGGGGTTTTAGAGCAGTGTAATCTCACTATGTGTCAACAGTATAATACATCAGTCAAGGAAACGAATGCACTCCTAGTCTTTATGAAGAAAGGCTGAGTGCACAGGCCTGGGGACGTGGTCAGCTTGCAGCACTCTGCCCTGGTCAGACCACGTCTACAGCACTTTATGTTTGGTTCTGGAGTTTAGAGAGGAGGGCATCCACACGGGCAAGAAACAGCAGGCCAAGCTTCAGGAGGATGATTGGAAAGAGCTGGGAAGGCTCATGTGGGAGAAGAGAAGACTTGGGGGGATGGGCGAGCTACTTGTATAAACAGGAAGAATGCAGCTTGTTCCGCCTGACCCTGGATGGTAGAGTGAAGAGCATTGGGAGAATGTCAGACAGGGCAGGCTTCAGCTCAATGTAAGGAAAAAGTGACCGATAATGAGAGCTCTCTAAACGTGGGATGGGCTGCCCAGGAAGGGCATGGGTTCCCAAATCCTACCTCTGACACTTACTTCCTGTGGGAAGTCACTCACCCACTCTGGGCTTTAGTTTCTTCATCTGTGAAATGAAGGGGTTTGCCTAGATCTGAAAGGACCTTTGACTCTAAATGACTGATGCCTCCCTAAAGTTTTTCATTGTCGGGAATGTTGCAGAGCCGTTTCCTATTCAGAGGCAGGTCAGACTCGGTGGCCTCTGATCTCCCATCCAACTCCGTCGCCGTGATGTCAGTGTTAGGATTTAGCCCCATTCCCACCAGACTGCCTCAAGTTCCCTTTGCCTGCTTTTCCCTCCCTCCCTCCCTCCCTCTCGCTCCTTCATCCTTAGAGTGACCACCTCCCCCCTCTCCTTTTAGCCGACATCAGCCCTTCCTCGGCCGGCAAGAAACGAGCTGCTTCCGAGCGCCGGTGCTCTCCTAGCTTGGCCCACACTTTGTCACCGCAGCTTCCTCAGTGCCGCATCACTCATTATCCATCTGATGCAGGTCACTGACAAATCGTGCGCTACAGGAGCTCTGCCTAAGTCTGAGAATCCAATCCCGCGATGGGTCTCAGTGATTCAGGCGGTTGTCGTGGGCGGCGCAAACACCAGGGCAGCGTCCTGCCCACCTCACGCTCCCACAGTCCATACCTCTTCTGTGCCAAGGACTGTCGCGGATTCCTGTAACGCACACACAAAAGTGGGTGCCTCTGTCCGTTTCACCACCTTTACTGTTCTCCCCTCTCCCACCCACTTCCCTAACGCCTTTTCTGTGTTTCTCCCCTTCAGATTGTAAGCTCCCTGAAGGCAGGGACGGTCTTTGTTTCTATTAATTGTATCCCCAGCGCTCAGCACGTCACCTGGCGCAGAGCAGGTGCTTTATATTGATTGGATTGATTGCTACACTCTATTAACAGCTAACCTGCATGCCAAGAAGCTTCTTGATTCATTTTCCTCTCTTACCTTTACACAATGCTTTCTTGTCCTCATAGTAACAGTGGGATGAGCATTGACCTGGGAGTCAGAGGACCTGAATTCAAATCCTGCTTTTACTACTCATGACCTGGGACAAGTTCCTCAATTTTTCTCATTTCTGAAATAAGGAGGGGGGGAGTAGATGGTTTCTGAAGATCTTTCTGGTCTCCCTTTCCTTCTGCATATGTTGGAATCTTTTTTCTTCCAGGTTCACCCGAGGGACTGTTTCTTCTCACAAGTCTTTACTGCTCCCTGTTGAAAATTTTCTACTTTCTGAACTGATGCAAAGGGATGGAATTACGTAAAGAAAAACACTATATGAGACCTAGAATGGCATAAATGGACACACCACCACCACCAGAAAAGAAATTTAATGTATATGTGTAATAATCCAACGTGACTCCAAAAGGAAAGATAGGGGCCAGGACAGTCCTCCCTGCTATGTGGAGGTGGGGGAGGGAGAGGGTGTGGAATATGACATAAATGGTCTGACTTAGTTTTCCTGTACTCTGGTTTTTGTTTGTAAAATTTTCCTTTTTAGAAAAATTCCCTGTAACAAAGACTGACTTTCTAGTCAAGGGAAATGGAAGGATATTTTTGAAAATAAAGTTGGGGAAAAAAAGAAGCCAATAAAATTTTTTTAAAAAGGAAAAATAATGACATGGAGGGGTGGAAAGAACTCTAGACCAGACTCAGATCTGGGGTGGAATACTAGCTTACTATCTAGGTAATCCCAAGCAAGTCAATCAACCTCTTGAAGCCTATTGCTTCATCTATAAAATGGCCATACTACATCAACACTCTTCCTCACAGCGTTGTTAAAGGAAAGCACCATGTACCCTTCGGGTGCCAAAGAAATATGAACTGCTATCATTACTACTTTGCATCATACCTTCATGTATACATATTACCTGCCTGCCCACCACTCCTAGATTGCAAATTTCGTGGGGGCAGATTCTGTGTCATTTTTCCTGTTTGTATCACCACACTGAGCACAGGGCCCTGAACACGGGAAATGCTAACTCAATGACCTGAAATAAAGTGAGCTTCCTCTATAGCCCTCATGAGCTCACAGGTACCTGCTGAATCTTTTAAGCAGAGGCCAGAAACATCATTTCCCTCTGACCTTTGACAAGGATGGAGTCTTTGAGGAAGAGCTCTGGGAATTGGAAGACCAGGGTCCCAGCTCAGCCCTTTCTTCCTATGTGTAAGAACCCTAGATTTAAAACCAGAAGACCCAGTGCAAGCACAAATTCTGGCCCTTGCTAGCTCTGACTTGGAAATTCACTTTCTCTCTCTTAGGGCCTTGTTTTCCTCTTCTGTATAACAAAGATCCTTGGGCCCCAAACTAATTCTCAGAGCAGCTCATCATGATAATGTATTAATTGGTAGGCACTTGGCTCCTTTACTGAGGGGAAGGCAGTTCTGTAGCTCACCTCCCCTGCCCCTCTGGGGCTCTGGTCCAGAGCCAGGCCCTCAGGTCTTTCCGAGATGAGACAGCTAGTTTCCAGCTAAGGAAGGAAATTGTTGCAGCCATTCAATGCTCATCCTTAATCCTTAAAGCTGGGAAAAGCAAGTAGGACTCAGCTTTTTTGGCTGCCACCTTGAAGAAGGCATTTCTTGATCTACCTTTGGCTGGTTTAGGAGAGTTTCCAGTCTAGGAAAAGAATTCTCAATGAGATTCAAAGCAGACCAGTCCAAACCAACCTGATGTCTCATACTTATAGGGAGTATGGAATAAATGAGTGAAACAGAAAATGGAAAAGCAAGATAGTCCCTGCTTTCAAGGAGTTCTCATTCTAATAGGGGGAGGAGATAGATTCTAATACATCAGACCAAGGTATATGGATAAGTGGG
Organism: Pseudochirops cupreus; assembly: GCA_028627135.1. Taxonomy (NCBI): domain Eukaryota; kingdom Metazoa; phylum Chordata; class Mammalia; order Diprotodontia; family Pseudocheiridae; genus Pseudochirops; species Pseudochirops cupreus. The sequence goes on along the minus strand of CM053582.1, from coordinate 550,634,782 downwards.
GGGGTGGGGGGGGCGGAGGGCACAGAGTGTTAGGAGGAAAGGCACTTCTAGAGCAGCGGTTCTCAGCCTGTGGGTTATGTTCAATTTAAATGCATCCTGCACGTCAGATATTTACATTATGATTCCTAACAGTAGTAGAATTACAGTTATGAAGCAGCAACGAAAATAATGTTATGGTTGGGGGTCACCACAACATGAGGAACCGTGTTAAAGGGTCTCGGCATTAGGAAGGTTGAGAACCACGGTTCTAGAGACATTGCCAGGATTCTATCATTAGCGTAACGGAGAGAAAATGGGAACAGCTCCTCGTTTCTCCTTGTTCATTCCATTGGTTATAACTTTTCTTTACACTTGACTGACTAATGTTCAGTGTGAAGGCATTTGTAGAACCTCTATCAGATCGAATGCCTCCATGGGAGGGCGTGGGAGTGGGGATGAGAGGGAAGGGGAAGAAAATTTGGAAGTGAAGGGATTATGGAACTGAATGTTGTCATCTAAAAGTAAATAAACAAATTTAATGTGAAAAAAAGAAAACAGGAACAGCTGAGGAACGGAGGAATGACTTTGGTTGGGGGGGAGGGGAAAAATTTAGGGCAAGGAAAAGTGGAAGCTGGAGTCAAATTTTACTGGAACACAAGGAAGCAGGTTGTATTTGAGTGGAGTCATTTATTCAAGTCCATAAGGATTTATTAAGCACCTACTATGCTAAGTGCTGGTGATACAGAGAAAAGCAATAACCAGACTCCACCATGAAGGAACTAACCAATACTCTAGTGTGAAATGAAAAGGTCTTTGCAGTAGCAAAGAATTGAGAATAAGTGGTGTGCCCATGGACAGGGTAATGACTGAAAAGAAAATTCAGTATAGGAAAATTTTAAAATAAAATTGTATCGATATATTTGGAATTGATATATTTCTATACAGCATAAATTTGCTCTCTGCTTCCTTGAGAGTCAATCCATATAATAAAGATTTTTTAAGTGTATGAATAGGGTAGGGAGAGACAATATAATAAAAATGACACTCCTGCCTAAACTAATTTACCTGTTCAGTGCCGTACCAATTGAACCATCAAAAATTATTTTATGGAGCTAGAAAAAAATAATAAGGAAATTCATCTGGAAGAACAAAAGGTTAAGAATATCAAGGGACCTGATGAAAACAAAATACAAAGGAAGGTAGCCTAGCCATCCCAGATCTCAAACCACGTTATACAAGCAGTAAACATAGGAACCGTCTGGTACTGGCTAAGAAATAGAGTGGAAGATCAAATGAGTAGACTAAGTACACAAAACACAGTAGTCAATGATTATGATAACCTAGTATTTGATAAACCTAAAGACCCCGGCTTTGGCACAAGAATCCAATATTTGGCAAAAACTGCTGGGAAAAAAATGGAAAATGAAAGGACACAAAGTAGGTACAGACCAACATCTCACACTGTATAGGTCAACATGGGTGCATGATTTAGACATAAAGGGTGACACCATAAGCAAATTAAAAGAGCAAGGAACAGTCTACCTGTCAGATCTATGGAGAAGGGAAGAATTCATGACCAAACAAGAGATAGAGAGCATTACAAAAGTAAAATAGTTCATTTTTATTACATTAAAATAAAAAAGCTTTTTACAAACAAAGCCAATGCAACCAAAATTAGAAGGAAAGCAGAAAGCTGGGAAACAAGCTTTATAGCAAGTGTCTCTGATAAAGGCTTCATTTCTCAAATATACAGAGAATTGAGTCAAATTTATAAAAATAAAAGCCACTCCCCAATTGATGAATGGTCAAAGGATATGAACAGGCAGTTTTCAGATGAAGAAATCAAAGCTATCTAGAGGCATATGAAGAAGTGCTCTAAATTACTTTTGATTAGAGAAATGCAAATTAAAACAACTCTGAGATATCACCTCATATCTGTCAGATATGACAAAAAAGGAAAATGATAAATGTTGAAGAGGATGTGGGAAAATTGGGACACTAACTGCACGGTTGGTGGAGATGTGAACTTATCCACCCATTCTGGCGAACAATTTAGAACTATGCCCAAAGAGCTATAAAATTATACATACCCTTTGTTCCAGCAATACCCCTAGGTCTGTATCCCAAAGAGATCATAAAAAGGGGAAAAGGACTTACATGTGCAAAAATATTTACAGCAGCCCTTTTTTTGATGGTAACATATTAGAAACTGAGGGAATGCCCATCAATCGGGGAATGGTTGAACAAGCTGTGGTGTATGAATGAAATGGAACACTATTGTGCAATAAGAAAAGATGAGCAGGCAGATTTTATAAAATCCTGGAAAGATTTGTATGACCTGATGCAAAGTGAAATGAGCAGAACAAGGAAAACACTATACATAGTATCAGCAACATTTACGTGATGATCAACTATGAATGACTCAGCTCTTCTCAGCAATACAATGGTCCAAGACAAGTACAAAGGACTCACAAAGGAAAAGGCTATCCATATCCAAATAAAGAACTGATGGACTCAATGCAGATTGAAGCACATTTTTCACTTACTTTATTATTTCTCATGCTTTTTAATCTGTTTCTTCTTTCACAGCTGTGACTAATATAGAAGTATTTTTTACATGACAGAACATATATAAACTATATCAGTTTCAGAAGAGGGGAGGAAAGGGAAGGGAACAAAATTTGGAACTCAAAATCTTATAAAAATGAATACCAAAATTTTCCTTGACATGTAAATCGAGAAAATACAAAATGCTATTTTTAAAATGTATGAAGAGGGTAGCTAGGTGGCACACTGAATAGAACACCAGCCCTGAAATCAGGAGGACCTGAGTTCAAATATGACCTCAAACACTTAACACTTACTTAATAGCTGTTTGACCTTGGGCAAGTCACTTAACCCCAATTGCCCTACCTTCCCCCCTCCAAAAAAAATGTATGAAGAGAAGAAAATCTAAAATAAAGAGAAAGAAATCTAAAACAAAAATGATAAAGACATTGAACAATATAACATGTTCAACACTTTATTTTTTAAAATTCAGTTTTTTAAAAATTAACCAAATCTATTTTCTCTTCTTCCTAGCTCCCCTCCTTTAAAAAGAAAAAAAACTTTTTTAAAACAGATAAGCAAATTCAAACCAAACTAATTCCTGCAATGGCCATGTTTAAAAAAAATATGTCTCAATATATTTCAAAAATGTTTCAATATTTTTCTATATATATATATGTCACAACTTATTTCAATGTAATATATTTCAAAAAATATATGTCACAATATGCACCCTGAGTCTATCATCTCTTTATCAAAAAGTGGGTTACAATGTTTCTTCGCAAGTCCTTTGGAATTGTGGTTGATCATTGTACTAATTAGAATCTTTAAGTTGTTGTATCAATTGTTCTGATTTTGCTCACTTCCCGGGTTTCTCTAGAATCGGTTCCGTCATCAGCACAATAGTACTCTATTACATTCACATGCCGTCCTATGTTCAGCCTTTCCCTAATTGATGTACATCTTCTCTGTTTCCAATGCTTTGCCACTACAAGGAGAGATGCTATAAATATTTTTGTACATATGAATCTTTTCCCCCATTCTTTGAGATATCTTTGAGGTATAGACCTTAGAGTGGTATTTCTGGGTCACAATTCAGTAACTATGGGGGAGCAGTTCCCAAGTATTTTCCAGAATGACTGAACCAATTCACAAATCCACCGAGGGTAACGGTGCCTATTTTCCTGCATCCCTTCCCATTTTCCCTTTTTAAGTCAACTTTGCCAATCTGATGGATGTGAAGTGGAACCTCAGAGTTGCTCTAACTTATATTTTCCCAAAATTAATAACTTAGATTTCTTTCTTTGAAAACTGTATATACCATTTGACAATTTATCAATTGGCGAATGACTGTTAGTCTTAAAAATTTGAAGTAATTCCTTATATACCTGTAAACGAAACTTTTCTCAAAGAAACTTGTTGTAAAGATTCCCCACCCCTCTTAGTCCTTGTTTATTACACTACAGGAACATTATTTTATTTTCACATGCCGCAATTTGTTTATCCATTCCAAATCAATCTACTTTGTTTATAATTTTTATTTGGGGGGGAGGGGGGTGCTACCAAACAGAAAGTTCTGTTATAAATATTTTGGCTCATATGGGGCCTTTCTTTTTATTGTTGACTTCTTTGGGATATGTGAAAATATATGTCAGATTTCCAGTGGAATCTCTGAGTCAAAGGGGAAGGGCATCTTGGCCACTCAATTTGAAAAATTCTACCAACAATCCATTAGTGGAGTGCATGGGGTCTTCAAGGAGGACTAGCACCTCTGGTGTGAGGGCAGCTCATCTCCTTTTCACGTCTACCTGGCACTCAACTCCAAGAACCTGTCACATGAGCAGCAATCACCCTCTGGTAAACTGTCTAGGTAGAGGACTAATCTAGGTTGAGGGTAATTGATGGTCTTCAAATTGGTAAATGAGTTAGAGAGATATCTACCTCAAACACATAAAGACTTCCCCCAGAAGAATGGGTGGATGAGAACAATTTGTTCCAATGGCCTCGAAAATGACTGAAGCGGGTTCTTAGAGCTTGGTCAGATATTGAAGAAGCCAAGGTCATCTATTGCACCCCAGACCATCACCAGTCATCCTGATTTTTGTCTTGCCACTGGACTTTGATGACTCAGGAAGAGAGAATGAGGCTGACAACTTTGCCTCACTTAAATTAAATCCAAGTAAAGACATCACCTCAGGATATCCTTGATCTTCTTAAAAAATGGAAAACAACAACCACAGTGTACCTATCTTTCCACCTACTCTAACACTGATTCTTAATATCTCTTGCCATCCTTGTCAATTTACTAGGTGTGAGGTGAAATCTCATGGTTGTTTTAATGTTCATGTCTCTAATTTTTAGTGATTTGGAACCTTGTTTTATATGATCATTAATAGTGTACAACTCTTCTTTTGAAAACTGCTTGTTTATATCCTCAGACCGTTATCTATTGGGGAATGACTTTCAGTCTTGTATATTTCTATTAGCTCAGTGTATCTTGGATATCAAATCCTTTTCAGAGATATCTGACACAGATTTTTTTTCTCATTAGACCTCTTTATTAATTTTTTTGAGCAAATATGTGAATATAATGGAACATAATGTAAATTGTATCATTCCAACTCTTTGTGACCCCTTTTGGGGTTTTCTTGGCAGAGATACTGGAGTGGTTTGCCATTTCCTTCTCCAGTTCATTTTACAGATGAGGAAACTGAGGCAAACAGGGTTAAGTGACTTGCCCTACCTATCTGTCTCAATACCTAGCTGCACAATTGCACCATAAGAAATGACAAATAGATATTTAGAGAAGTTCAGAATAATTTGTATAAATTGACATATGGTGAAGTAGCAGAACCATGAAAACAATGTTTACAACTGCAGTAAATTAAAAGAACAATAAAACAAAACCAAACACTGCGTAACCAGACCTCTTGGACATCTTGAACTGGATGTCTAGTAGGCATATTAAACTCAATATGTCCAAAAATGAATTCCTTATCTTTCCTCCTAAATCCTCCTCGCTCCTACCTTCCCTATTACTCTCTTGAGTACACTCCCTTCTTTCCTCTGACATTACCCCTAGCCTGGTGCAGGTCCTTATCACCTCACCCTTGGATTATTTTGATAGCAGCTGGTGGGTCTTCCTGCCTTATGTCTCTCCTCACTCCAATCCATCCTTTATTCAGTCACCAAAGTGATTTTTCTAAGGAGCAGGTCCAACCATGCATCTCCCTCACTCAATAAACTCCAGTGGTTCCTTATTATTTCCATTCCGTTGTGTCATTTGGACCACAGTAGGCATCTGATAAATGCTTGTTGGATGGTATGGAATGGAATTGGACTAGCCTGTGACCTCACTGAGAGCAGGATCATGTAGCAGACTTCCTCGCCCCTCCACATCTTGTGTGCCTAGCCTAGTCAGTGCTGAGCATAAAAGAAATGTGCAAAACACAACTTACTAAGTGATTACAACTGTGTGGGAAACCTTGTCAGGAGCCCATGGAGACTGGCACATTATAAGTGTTTAATTCATTAGTCCAGTCACCAAGTCAGAAGACCTTAGTTCAAATCCCATCTCTTTTATCTTACTACTTTTGTGACCTAGGATAATTTTATTTTACATTTAATTTTATTTTCTCAATTATATGGAAACAAAACATTTTAACACTTTAAGAAATTTTTTTAGTTCCATATTCTTTCCCTCTCTCCTCTAAGAATTGCTCTGGATACATTCCATGAATTTTCATATGTTTTCTCGTTGTTATCCTCTTTAAGGAAATTATGTATTGTTTCTATTCTTTGTTTTTTGACTCATTCTTTAGGATTAGATTACTTAGTTTCTAATTAATTTTTAATCTATATTTCTACTGCCTTTTCCTGAATATGATTTTATTGAATAAAAAGAATACATCTAATATTTCTGTTTTTCCGCATTTGGGTTGTAAGGTTTTTATACTTTAATACATGATAAATTTTTGTGAAGGTGCCATGTACAGCTGAGCAAAATGTATATTCCTTTCTATTCTCATTTAATTTTCTCCAGAGGTTGACCTTGGATACATTGATTAACTTCTCTGGGCTCCAGGTTAGACAAGATGACTTCCAAGCCCCTTTAATTTTTTTTTTCCTTTTTCATTGTGAATTTAACAAATCTTAACAAGCAGGAATATTTCAATATACAAAGAGCAAAAAAGATAATTGTATACAAAACAGAGAACTTCTATTAGGGATGGTTTATTTCCAAGGCTTTTCTTAGTTCCAAATTTGTGATTCTAGGACCCTATAAATTTATATTAAGCACTCAATTAAGCAATGCCCTGTTCGAGATACTGGAGATACAAAAACAAAACAACATAGCTGTGTGTCCCAGGGAGCATATATTCTATTAGAATGTAACTAAACAATAATAATAATTGCCATTTATTTACATAGCACTTTATAGACAGTATCACATTTGGTCCTCACAATAACCTTTTAAAATATGTAGAGTAAATATTATCACATTCATTTTGTAGATAAGAAAAGTAGGGCTCAGAGGACTTGTATAGGGTCACGTAGCTGAACTCGAATCCAAGACCTAAATCCAAATGCAGTGTTCTTTCTGCTCCTTGACCTCCTCCCTGTCTCCTCCCAATCCACCATTCCATGCTGATTGTTTGTAAAAGTTTTGTGTTCCCCAAGACCTGGTTAGTCTCTGCAACAACTTAGTCCCCCAGTGTGGTATTTGTGAGAGCTGATGCTCCACAAAGGATGGAACACATACTAAGTGCTTCCCCTAGCACTGCTCAAGAGCTGCTGGTGCCCCAGTGAGGATCTTCACTGAACAATACTCAGGGGACCGACACACCTTTGACACAGGCCACAGTCAGAGCATGGAGAAGGGCCAGGCTGGCCTAGGATGTGTCCTCTCTCCGCATGCAACCAGCACCTCTGTACTGAGGGAGAGCTCTCGACAAAAGAACTTTCCTTGGCTATTGGGGGACACTAAGACACACTGCCCTTATTTTATGGACAGGAAAGCAGGCCCTGAGGGGTGGCTCTCTCCCCACCTTGTCCTGTTTTTCCATCTGGCTGCCTGATATCAGTACCTGGCTATCCCATTAATCTCTCAAACTCAACAGGCCCTGAATTGAGTTTACCATCTTCCTTTCCAAACCAATAAGTCTTCCCAAATCTACCATTTATTTTTTTAAACTGTTTTTAACTTGAAACTTAAAAGTCAAAAAAGAGCGTTTCCGTGTGTGTGTGTGTGTGTGTGTGTGTGTGTGTATGTATATACACACATAGCAGAACACAAAAAGATCAGACACGAAACCACGAATCTCCATCTCATATTGCCTGTCTCCTTTTTAAAACTGACACAGAGCACTCCCAACAGCCTTCGAATGGTTTTAGGCTATTAAAGCTGCCTACGGCCTGTATCATAAATCTTGCACACAACCTTCAGATTTGTTTGTTTTTATCTGTTTTTACATTCTTTGTTTCTCTTCTTTTTTTGCTGCATGACTGATACAGAAATATGTTTGCATGACTTCACATACGTAATGAAGATAATCTACTTGCCTTCTCAATGGGCAGGAGAGGGGATAGAGGGAGGGAGAAAATTTGGAACTGAAAATATTTTAAATAAATGTTAAAAATAAATAAGTATAACTGTTTAAAAATTATCTTGATTCTTGATTGTTTCATATTGTTTCTCTTTAAAAATTTTTTTGTTGCCTTTTTTTGGTTTTTACATTACCTGCCTTTCCCTATTACCTTATATGGCTCCCCCATAACCTCCCAAAGAGCTGTTTCTTATGAGAAAGAAGAAAAAAGAGGACGGAAAAGTTAAACAACACTAACCAATATAGCAAAAGAGACTGCTGCGACACGCAGTGCTTCATACCCATGGGCCCTTGCCTTGAAACAGGGTGGGCGTTTTCTCGTATCTTTTCTTTGGATCCCAGCCTAGTTATAATTTTATAGCGCTCAGCTTTGATTGCTTTGTTGTTGGTCTCCTTTCCATTCACAATGTTGTCCTTATTGTCTATTTTGTTTTCCTGGTTCTGCTTAATTTACCTTGCATTGGTTTATATAAGTCTTCTAATTCTTCTTTGAGTTTATCATATTCGTTGTTCTTTAAAGCAAAGAACTTTTTAAAACCTTCCATTATGTTTATGTAACACAATTTGTTTAGCCATTCCCCGATCAATGAACTGCCTAGTCTCTGTGAATGACGCCGCCTTCATCTAAGTCTCCCAGATTTGAAATGTCAACAACATCTTGAAATTTCCCTCTCCCTTATGCCCTACATCTGATCAGTTGCCAAGACACATCTATTCTACATCTTAAATTTGTCCCTTTCTCTCCCTTCACATGGCTTTCCTCTGGGCTATTAGGACTAATTGGCCTCCCTACCCCTAGGTTTTCCCCTCTACCATTCATCCTTCATAGAGAATTATAAGGTTATCCTAGGATTATATATACCTTCTGTTATATATATTATATATATCTTCTGTTAAAAGGGGCCTCAGAGACCATCTGATCCAAACTCAACCCCACCCCAACCCGCCAGCAATACTATTCCTCTGTTAAAAAAAAAAAAGCAACTGCTGATTGTCCAAAATATCAACTAAAAACTCCCTAAACTTGGCATTCAAGACCCAACACAATCTGAACCCAGTCTACCTTTCCTCTCTTTAGTCCAACGAACTTTACTCACTGTTCCCTCCTTTCTTCCTGCCCTGTTCATTCTTGCCTTTGTGCAGGCTAGTCTCCCGTTGCTGGATCAGTCTCTTCTACACCCCTACTAACTGAAATCCTATTCTTCCTCCAAGGTCCAGCTCAGGTTCTTCGATAAATCAATCAGTCAATTACTCAACCAACAAGCATTTATCAAGTACCTACTGTGTGCCACGTACCGGGAATACAAAGGAAAAAAAATAAAAGTTCCTGCCCTTAGGGAGCTTATATTCTATCAAGAGAGATTGTGCATAAGTAGTATATGATATAATAAAACAATAAAAACTCCTCCTCCTCCTCTTCCTTCTTTCTCCTTTTAGGCCATTGCTGGCAATACATTTGCTAAGTTGAACTGAATTTGTTCCTGCTGAAGGGCTTCCTTATCCGACCTGCTCTCATTCCAACACTAACAGGGAAGGGAGAACCAGCCTCCCCTTCCCAGGATTACTCACACTTTGAGCCCCTGGGGTCTCACTAGACAAAGAAAGTGCTTGCTGTTATGGAAAGAGATCTGGGTTCAGTTCCTGCCTCTGACATTTGCCAGCGACAAGAGCACAGAAAAGTAATTGAACCCTCTCAGAACCTTGGTTTCTTCATCTGTAAAATGGATATAGTAATGCCTTCAATGTCTCTCTCTCTCAGGACTGTATGAGAACCAAACAAGATGATGTTTGTAAAGTGCTTTGTCCACCTTAAGTGACATAGAAATTTCAAGCACTGTGCTAGAGGCTTTACTTCTATGGGAAAAGAATTTCTGGCACTGGGGGAAGTGTAATATGGGGAGCTGGATTTGAATGTGAATTCTACTCTTCTCTCACTTATCTGGACGAACAAAGTGTTTAACATCCGGGGGGCCTTGGTTTCCCCATCTATAAAATGAGACATCTGGACCAAATGAAATCTAAGGCCCTTTTTAGCTCTGAGTCCCAGGGTTTGATAATGCTGGGAGGCAATGGTAGGGGAGCCCAGAATGACCAAACAGGCTCATCCTCCCATAGGAGACCCATTCGGGAGCTGCCTTGTCCTGGAGGACAAAGTTCTTCCAACGAATCGGCGCAATCTAGTGCAAAGAGGGAGGAATAAAAAAACTCTGAATTTGGAGACAGGGTCTGAGCCCCGGCTTTGCTACTAATTAACCACGGGACCTTGAGCAAATCATTTTAACCTCTCTGAGACTCAGTTTCCCCAACTAGAAAATGAAAGAATCTTGATCAATGATTTCTTAGACCCCCTAGGAACCTCTGATTCCTTCTCCTCATCCGTGAGCCACAACAGAGCAGGATAACTGCCCGTTCTTCCTCTAGGAAAGAGCTGTGGATTTGGTATCAGAGGGCCTGGGTTTGAAACTCACCTCTGCTGCTAGGTCATCTTGGTGACCCTAGGCAAGTCTCTTGCTCTCAGTTCCTTCTCTTTTAAGTTGAAAGGACTGGTTCTTAAACATTCCTTCCCAGGTCTAAATTCTGTAGGTTAAGGCAACTTTGCCCACTCACTGGGCCAGCTCCCTGCCCCATTACTCAGCTGGGGCTGGGGGAGAGCTCTAGGATGGGCATCCAGGACCCTTAGGGCCTTAGAGGTGGTTGCTGAGCCCAGTGGGCCCAGAGGGCATCAGCTCAGGCTCAGAGCCCCTAATTTCTAGGTCCCTGTGCACTCTCCATCCTTTCCCCCTGGCCTCTCCCCCATATCCCCTCCAGTGCTGGACAAGCCCCTAGGAGACCTCTAATGGAATGAATCATCCCTGTGCCCATCCTGCCTGGTGCCTCCCCTCCATACTGTCTCTCTGCTTCATTTCACACATCCCTGAGGCTCCCCTGGGCAGCTGAACCTCTCCTCCGCCCCATCTTTCTAAAAGAGGGAGGGGTCAAAGCTCTCCTGCCAGCTGGGCTCTGCCGGCCGGCCCACTCAGCTGTGTCCTACCGCCCGCCGGCTTTGGGGGAGCTGCCGATCCTATCCCTCAGAGGCTCAGGGAGAGTCTATACCCCGTGCCTGGATAGCCACCCCAACTCCAGCAGCCTGACCTAGGGAGCAGCCTCTCCGCCCCTGCTCCCCCTGCCATGAGGAAGGCACCCACGCTCCTCCTCCTCCTCACTGTGGTTTCCCTGTTCTGCAACGGTGAGTCACCTTTGGGAAAATTGGTCCTGCTTGAGGGGAGGGGAGCCTCAGGGAGTGGGGTTCCAGCTAATTGGTACTAACTTCCAGACTCCAAGTGCCAACTTCCTCTGGGGGCTGTGGCTCTCTGGAAGCCAGGCTGGAGTCAAGGTGAATGGCAGCTGGACATTTTCCAACATTCATTGGGACAGTTATCTAGACCCTGGAAGGGAGGGGCATGGGGAGCAGGGTAGGGAGAAGAACAGAAGATGGGGAGGAAGAGACACTGAATGGCCAGGAGTGAATGACCCATGAGAGGCCATGCCCACCAGACCGGATCCAAAGCTTGGGAGAAACTCCAGGAGAGACCAGCTCCAGAGACTTGGGAGCACATGCTGCCTCCAGTGTGCTCCTTCAGCCTTGGATAATAATAATAATTTTAAAATGACATTAATAATAACTACAATAACGTAGTAGTATATACTAATAAAATAATGTTACCAATAATAGCTCCTGTTTACATAGCACTTTAAGGTTTACAAAGCACTTTACAAGCTTATCTATCTTGTTTGCTCTCCCCAGCAGTCCCATGAGACAGATGCTGCCATCATTCCTTTTTTATAGAGGAGGAAACTGAGGCTGAGACAGGTGAAGCAATTTGCTTAGAGTTCACATGGCTACTGAGTGCCTGAGGCAGAATTAGAATCCAGGTGTTCCTGATTTCAGGCTCAGCACTTTCTCCACTATGTTGCCTGATACTGTGGGTAATGACAATAGCAACTCATAATCTCACATCTTGGTGTTTATAAGTCACTTTTCTCACGCTGGCCCTATGAAATCATTACCCTATCTGGCCAATATGGGGGAAGAGAGAAGAGAGACAGAGACAGAGAAGAAGAAGGAGGAGGAGGAGGAGGAGGGAAGAAGGAGAAGAAGGAGAAGGGGAGGGAGAGAGGATAGAGAAAAAGTAGGGAGGGAAGAGAGAGGGAAGGAATAAGAGAGGAAGGCGAGAGGAGAGAAAGAGAGAGACAGGAAGAGAGAGGAGAGGGGAAAGAGAGGGAGGAAAGGAGAGAAGAGAAAGGGGAGGAGAAAGAGTGAGGGAAGAAAGGAGAGAAGAAGGTAGAGAGGAGAGAAAGAGAAGAGAAAGAAGGGAAAGAGAGAGGAAAGAAAGAGGGAGGGAGGAAAAGATGAGAGAGAAAGAGAGAGGAGAGAGGAGAGAGAGAGAGAGAGAGAGAGAGAGAGAGAGAGAGAGAGAGAGAGAGAGAGAGAGAGAGAAATCTGATTTCTGATTTATTGGTTGCTTACTGTGTGTTAGGGATTGTGAAACTCAGAGGTGAGGGGATTTGCCCAGGGTCACAAAGCTAGTAAATCTTAGAGCTGGGGTGTGAAGTCTAATGACTTCTACTTCTAAAGCATTTCAAGGTTTCTAACTGACTTTCTTCACAACAACTCTGTGAGGTAAATAGAAATCATTATCTTTTCTGTTGGGCAGAAGGGGAAATGCAGATAAAATGACTGGATCACAGTTCTTCGATTAGTAAGTGTGAGATCCAGGAATGCAGCCCGGGCTTCATGATGCCCGGGGCTCTCTCCCCCTTGCCCCATTGCCTCTTCGAAGGCTGCACTGGTGAGCTGAGATGAGCTCTTCCCACACGCACACTCCCTCTCTCCCTCCCTCCCTGTGAGTGAGAGTGTTTTAGCTATGGAGAGGTGAGGGGATGGGGTGACCTTGCCAAACCTTTCTGGTCAGAACTTGATCCGTTTACTTTTCCTTTTTTGAGTCCCTTGTCAAGCACGGACAGCATCCTAAAGTAGGCATTGGTCAAAGAAAAAAAGAAATTGACCCTTATCCCAGAGTTGTAAAGTTGGGGTTTCCCATGAACTGTCCCCAGGGAAGATGACAAAATCACTTAATGAAAAACCTTTGGGGAAAGCATCTCCCTTCCAAGGCTGAAACTTGGAAGTGGTTGGGCCCTCAGAACAGAGAATGTCAGAGCTGGGGGGTTGAGGGGGGTCCTCAGTCAGGAGAGCTTCTCTGCTACCCACCCCCAGGATCAGCTCACAAGTCATGGAGAAATCCACCAAAATGAAAATTGTTTGCCTACATCTGCCTCTGGGGCCCTTTGGGGATGGGGGAGTGAAAGCGGGTTGAGTGGAGAGGATTCAGAATCCCGTCAAGACCCAATCAGAACTCCCACAACCTTGGTCTGAAAATGGAACTGGCTGTGAGAACAGTCCTTTGCATCTGCTTCTTTCTCCATCACACAAGGGGTACAGACTAGGTAACCTCCAACATCTCTCCAGCTCTGACATTTCCTACTCTACATTCTACTGCCCTTCCACAAATTCTCTGTTCTGTGTTCTAAGCTCCCTTCCAGAGCTGATACACTAATGTCCTGTGTTCTCATGTCCTTTCCAGCTCAGACCCCCTGCCCTGTGTTCTAAAGTTGTTTCTGGCTGTGACATTCTTTCTATCTTTTAGACAGTTTAATGGCCTTCCCATCTCTGTGGGATCTTGGGAAATTCCCTTCACCTCTCTCCCTGACTCAGTTTCCTTTCCTGTAAAAGGAGTATAGTAACATCAGCACTTCCTACCTCCCTCTGTCAGCCTTAAAGAACTGTTATTATTACCATGCCAAAAGAACTTGTTGCTTCTTTTTTGCAGAAAAGAATTTATGCACTGCTAAAGCCAGGCTCTGGAATGAGACAGGTAAGCCTGGTGGGGCATGGGGAGAAAGTTGATTTGCATTTAAAGGTCTTCTCTGGAATGCATAGGTGAAGGAGGAAAGGGGTGCTGAAGGTACTGGACCTGTGGCCTCTGGGACCAGAGATGATTGAGAAGGTCCAGTAAGAAGACCACTGACTTTGGAGTGGGAGGGCCTGGGTTCAAATCCTGCCTCTCTGATGACCTGGGAAAAGTCACTTAACTTCCTTCGGCCTCAGTTTTCTTATCTGTAAAATGGGGTAGGGTTGTAGACGGGCTTTCTTCCAGCTCTAAATGCAGGGTGGCCCTGGATCTAAAATCTGACTTGACTGAAGAAAAGCAGCTAGCTCTCTGAGGGCCTCTGAGGAGCCCTCCTGACTGGCTTTGGGAGAGGATAAGGCCAACGTCTTTTAGAGTAGCCATGAAATGAAAGGGGAAACCAAGATTAATCCATATGGGATCAACATTAAAGATGCCCTTCCAGGTACTTCAAATCACAACTCCCAAGTTCTTTTTAGCTACTACTGACATCTAGTGGTGTCCTTTGTATGGATCAGACCAGCAAAGGGGCAGCATCAATCCCTTTTGGGGTTCAGGGATCCCCTCAATGCCTCTCAGAAGGCTGAGTCCGTCTGGTTCTGCCTAGCAATGAAATTGTCATGAGGATCAAAGGAGATGGTGTATGTAAAACCTGAAGGTGTATATAAATGTTAGTGATTAAAATCATAATCATTATAATTGTTTTTTATTATCTGAGCCCAGAATACCTAGAAAAGAGGACTGGGTTTCGAGTCAGAGAACCTGGGCTCAGATCCCAATTCTGCTACTGTATATAACCTTGGATAAATCACTTCCTCTCTTTGAGACTCAGTTTCCTCATCTGAAAAAAATGAGAGAACTAGGGGTGATAGCCTTTTCCAGCTCTAAGTCTCTGAGAGTGTGTTTTTTCACCTTGTCAACTTAGGGTGCCACCCAATAGTAGTCATTCATTTCAATTCAATTCAACAAATGTTCCTTAAACAGCACCTACTATGTGCTAAGCTCTACGCTAGATGTTATAGGAACCTATCAGCTCCTCCCCTATTCAGAAGCTCTCATTTTCCAAATCTCCCTCTAGGAAACCTGGAGTAGAGAAGAGGAGACCTGCCTACCTCCCTTAAACTCTTGTCCCTACAAGATTCTGCTAAGGTCTGGCAAAGATCGGGAACTGCCACACGTGGAAAGGTGCCTTCAGATTGGAAATTAGACCCACTTGAGCTTAGAGTGTAGAGAATAATAATCTCTGACATTTACATAGAACTTTGAGGTCTACAAAGCACCTTACACACATTAATAAGAGCTGACATTTATACAGAGATTTAACATTGGCAAAATGCTTTATTATGCATTTGAGTTTCACTACAAGCCAGCAAAGGAGGCATTTTACGGTTTTTATTATCCCCATTTTTCAGATGAGGAAACTGAGGCTCCAAGCGATTAAATGTGTCATAGACACAGAGCAGAGCCAGGACTCCAGCCTAAGTCTCTCTTGACTGCAAGGACAGCAGTAATGCAGCAGACTTGGCTGCCCGGCCCTATTTGGGTAATGCTCCTGCTGAGTCTCCTGGTGGGGTTTACCACCTGGGTTAGAGCTGTAGAACCAATAGGAGCATTACACAAGTCACAATGACCACAAGAGAGATAGGTCAGAGGAGTGAAAGGTTATTGGAGAGGAGAGCAACTCTTCCCTATGACTGCCACAGAGAGGACCAAGCTATGTGTTAGGGAGGATAGATCCTTGGTGGCAAAGCTACTATTCTAGTTAGGTCAGCCCAAGTCAAGTCTCAGCCACAAGACCTAGGCAATGGGGGAGCCTGCCTCTGTGTCCTATAGAGAGAAGAAAAGGTGGGCCAGGGTGATGATGGCTGTTGCTGAGTGCAGGTCAAAGGGAGTCCAGGAAAGCCAGAAAGATGTCAGAAGGCAGATGGCGATGAAGCATCCACAGCATAGGACCCCCAGAAACATCCTTTCACTCTATCCCGCTCAGTTACAGGATCACAGAATTTTGGAGTTGGAGGGGACCACAGCAGCCATCCAGTCTAGCTCATCACTGTTACATACAAGATCCTGTTCAGGGAACTAGGGGATCCCTGCCCTCTAAGAGTTTACGGCTCCACGCTGTGGCTCTCTCTTCTGAGGTGAGTCCTTGGCTGTGACCAAAATTTCATGAAGAACTCCATCCATGCTCACTTCTTCCTGGCTCCACTCCTCACTCTCTTGGCTTTTCCACCTCCTTCTAGCAACCTTACCCTCATGTGGGGGCCCTTCCCCCCCCTTTCCAAGTTCCTTTTAGGTATTCTCTTCCCCCATGAAAATGTCAGCTCCCTTAAGCGTAGGGTCTTTTTAGGCTCATATTTGTATTGTTAGTGCTTGGCACAGTGCTTGGCACAAAGGGATAACTTAATAAATTATCTCTCTCTCTCTCCACCCATCCGTTTATCTCTAGCCATTCACCTGTCTCTCTATCTGTCCATCTCTCTATCCATCTGTCTATCCATCCATCCCTCCATCATCTATCTCTCTATCTTTTAATGAATACAAAAGCATTTTTAAGTGCTTCCCGTGTGCCCAGTCTTTTGATAGGCACTGAGGATACAAATACTAAAACCAGCCAGTCCCTGTTCTCACAGAGTCATATTTGAACTGGGCAGATAATAATGTGGAAGAGGGTTCACACGCAGAGCAAACGTAAAAGCCAAGAGATCTGAGGGGCTCAGTAGATGACAAGACCCAGGGGCCAGCAGGGTGCCTGAACAGGTCAGATAGCAGTGCCCGAGGGTCTGAAGGGCGTATCAACAGGACAAATGGTAAGAAGTCTAGAGAACCTTCAAGGGCAGTGGTGGAAGACATGGCAAGTCTCGGTAGCCCTCCATCTTACCAGAAGGATTGCAGTTGGATGTCTGTCCTAGCTATGATATCTGAGCAATGGGAAAGGTAGCTTCCAAGAATCCCAGGAAGGATTTCTGGCATCAGAAGTCCAAGAGCTGAAAAAGCTCTTAAAGATCTTCTAATCTAGTCCATTTTATAGATGAGAAAACTGAGTTTCAGAGAGGCAGTGATTTACCCAAGGTCACCCAGGTAGGATGGGGCGGACTCACAATGGGACAGGTCTTCTTATTCCAAATCCATTGCTCTTCCCACTTTGTGTTGTCTGCCCATCCAAGGGGCAGTCTCACCCCTTCCATCTCAGGTCGGTACCAAACAGAGACTAGCTCCTTCCCAGGGCCTGGTGCTCTGCCCGCCATCAGCAGAACCTCCAGGCAGTCTGGCTGACTCCAGGACTCCTCTTTCGGGTCAGTTGATCAAGGATGGAGACATCAAATGTGAGGAAATACTTGGAAGATTTCTTCAAGAGCTGATAAATATTATATCTGTTCCAAATAGGCAGTGAGTTGGAAAAAGGATGGGAAAAGATGAGAACTCTCCCAGAGCCAGCTTGTTTTGGTCACCCCTCCAGCCCTACTAATCTAGTGCCCACTTTGAAGGGTACCCACTAAGCGACAAGGCCATAACTAGGGCAAGCGAACTGGGACTTTGCCCCAGAGTACTGAAATTTAAAACGTGCTAATGGTACCCTGCTTGGTGTTTGCCCTGAGGCCCAGAATTGTTAATTAACAGTCCTGAAGGCAACTCTAGTTCTAAAGACCTCTCTTCAGGGGCCTTAATACATAGGATCTGCCTCAGTCTCTCCACCCAATCAACTACATTGATTCAATTTCTATTGATTGTGAGTACTTCTTGGGCACTGGAGAATACAGTTCAAAAGCAGATTGTGCTTTCTAGAAGCTTACTGGTGTAGGAAAAGTCCCACGTTGAACAGAAAAGCAGAACACATGGAATTACAGCTCTACCATTGACTAGAATTCTCTGAGCCTCCATTTTCCCTTCTATAAAATGGGAATTATAATTGCACCTACCTCACAGGAACACTATGAGGAAATGAGAGTATAAATTTTGCAATTGCAGGCCCAATCAACATTGCATTTGAACTTGGGATGTAATTTTGTTCCATTTTCCAGGGAACTGCAAAATGGCCAATGCAGAAGAAAAGCTAATGGACTTTCTTCTGAACAAGACTAGGTACAATAACTTAATTCGCCCAGCTGCCAACTTTTCCCATTTGGTGTCTATCAAGCTGCAAGTGAGCCTGGCCCAGCTCATAAGCGTGGTAAGTCCCTGAAGGGCACTCAGGCCATTTGTCTGTTGTCCGAATTTAAGGCTGGCAGGCGTTTGGTAGCCAGGGAAGGAGGTGGGCAGAGTATGGTTTTGTTTACCCTGGTCACGAATCCAATTCTTAGGAATTTCCCTAGAGCTCCTAGGCCTGGGAAATGTCGAGTAGGAAGCACATACTGAGGAGTCTAGTCCAAGATCTGGTACTAACTAGCTGTGTGACCTTGGGAAAATCATTCCAACTGTCTAAATTTTGGTTTCCTTTTCTCCCTGCAAAATGAGAAATGACAAGATTCCCAGAGCAGTCACTGGGCATATCCTGGGGTTAAAGCAATGATCTCAGAAATGTTAGGTCAGGCATACAGCAAATTGAACCTGGACTACTGGGCCCTCAAAGACCAGAGTCTTCTGTCCTGGGACTCTTGGCAAATCTCCCGCCTAGAGAAGGCATCACAAGTTACTCCCGGGGGTGCACACAAGAAGTGATTTACTGGTTACTCCACTTAAAGAAAAGGTTTTCCTGACCCACCCAAAAGGCTGGGTCCCTGAGGACCCAGGTGCTGCCACATGCACCAAATGGCCTTGACTTGCTTTATCTCACAGGTACATTCTTATTCTCTGTTCAGAGCTTAGCACAGTGCCCGGCATGTAGTAGGCACTCCATAAATGCTCATTGACTATCTAGCTGACAAGGAGGCTTTGGTTCATCTAATAATGACATTCACTTGTGTAGTTCTTTCCCCCCTTTTTAAATTTTCAATAGATTTCATTGATATTTTATGTTTTGCCTTTGCCTACATTTCCCCAGGAGTCCGTTCTCCTCCCCTCTCCCAGAGAGCCATCTCTTGTAACAAATCTTCTTTTTGTTTGAAAAGAGAAAGAAAGAAAAATAAATTCCACAAAACCAATCAACCCCTGGAAAAAAGCTGACGATCTATGCAGTGTTCGGCACCTGCTGACCCCCTCCCTTTTGCAAAGGAGTGAAGGAGAAGAGATGTCTTTTTAAAAAATTGTCATTATTTTATTTTTAAAAATTTATTTTCAGTTGCAAATTCTTTCTGTCCTTCCACCCCTCCCCCAGCATAAAAAAAATCAAATACTCATTATACATATGAAGCCGTGCAAAACATTTTCATGTCAGCCATGTTGCCAAAAGAAAAAAGGCAAGAAAAATGAAGTAGAAAAAATATGCTTTGATGTGTGGTCAGAGTTCATCAGTTCTCCCTCTGGAAGTGGACAGCATTTTTCATCACGAGTCCTTTGGAATTGTCAGGGATTATTATTACATTGATCAGAGTAGCCAAGTCTTTCTCGTCACAATTCTGTTACAATATTGCTGTTACTAGTCTAATGTTCTCTTAGAGAGGGGTCTCCTTATATCTCCTCATTGGAGTCCCATTTGACCTTCTTAATTTGGTTACTTTCACTTTTGATTTTGTGTCTGTGCTTGTTCTTCCCATTTTCATTGTGTATGTTGTTTTCTTGATTCTGCCTTCTTCAGTCTGCATCAGTTGATATAGATCTTTCCATGCTTTTTTATATCTATCACATATATCATTTCTTACAGAACAATAATACTCCCTTACATCTGAGGGTCATAATTTGATTAGCCACTTCCCAATTGATGGACCTCTACTTTGCTACCTCAAAAATATTTTGGTGTCTACAATACCTTTCTAGTCCATGACCTCCTTGGGTATATGTCTAGTAGTGGAATCTCTGTGTCAAAGAAGATGGAACATTTTAGTCACTTTCTTTGCATCATCCCAAATGGCTTTCCAGAATAATTGTACCAATTCACACAGCATCACCAACAATGTAGCAATGTCCCTGCCTTTCCCCAATCCTTTCGACATTGACTTTTCCCGTTGTAGAGCACTTTAAGATTTGCTAAATATTTCCTTAATTAAAAAAGTTGTGAAGACAGTATGTTAGAGAACAGGCTCTGAATGGTTAATTGGCTTGCTCATGACTACACAGATAATTAAATGTTTGGAGAGGAATTTAGACCTAGATCTCCAGACTTCCAGGCCAGTGTGCTATCCACGATGCCAAACTGCTTCTATCCCAAAGTTCTTCCACCTTTCTTGGGAAGTCTGGTGAAACCTCTGGACACCCTCCCAAAATGTGATTTTTTAAGTTCACAAAATAAAATACATAGTATACATGTATAATACATAAGAATCCAATTATATTACAATAAAGATGTGATTTTTTTCCATCTAAGTTCACAGACCCCTTGAAATCTATCCATGGACACCAACATAAGGATCCCTCATCTAACTGGTCAGATAACAGCAACATTCATTCATGACTCCCTGTGTTAAAAATCTGATCCTATATGCCCGAGAGAACAGGGAAGCATGCTCAAGGATGCAGCTGTTACTGACTTGGTGACTCAATCATCATTGCCCAGGCTGGCTGCCGTTGCTCTTCAGATCTTGGGCAGCTCCCAGCATTTATACACCCTTGTGGGGCAAGTGAATACTCCGATGTTGAGTCACATTTTCTCTTAAAGTCCTGTTATACTTGTGGAGATATGTCCCCAAAGAAATTGTTTTGACACAAGCAAGGGAGGTAGCCTGGGATGGTGGAAGAGTCAAGGGCCATGAGGCCATGACTTCCCCAGGGACACACACAACACAGTGGAATGATAAGATTACAGGACCCTAAATTTAGAACTGGGAATGACCTTGGTAAAGTGACTTGGCCAAAGTCACACAAGTAGGACCCAACAGAGCTAGTCCACCCTCTTTTTTGTGCTATGCAGCCTTCTCTGAATTAGACTACTGTACCCACTGTTTCAATGATCCTTTCAACAACTCTGCCTAGTGGAGGTCTTACCCCAGAGGAAGTCTCCCAGGAGCAATGGATCCTTGGAGCTACACTGCTTTTGTTACTGAGAGATCCCATTTGACCTTCTTCCTCTGCCTCAGTTTCCCTCTCTGTTTCCCCATCTTCCTATCTCCCAGTTATGGAGCTCAGCCCCTTCAGTAGAATGGCCCACCTATGACAAACACCATCCCAGACATTGGAATTTGAATCAGGAGCTGTGAGTTTGAGTCCCAGCTCTGACACTGAGTCCCCCACTCTCACACATATGATAGGGTCAGACAAGTCTTAACGTCTTCCTCTGTAAAATGGGTGTGATAACCTTTTGGTTCCAACTCTCATACTTAGGTGTATGACAAGGTGTGTCCCTGGGCAATTCACTTAATGCAAATATATATAAGGTGCCAACTTTGTGCCAGGCACCTGGTAGATGCTAGGGAGACATAGACCAAGATGAAAGATGGTTCTTGGCTTTGAGGAAATTAGGGAGATCAGGAGGAGTTTCTGCTCTGCTTGAGGCAGCTAGATGGTATGTATAGTGGGTAGAATGATGGACCTGGAGTCAGGAGGACCTGAATTCAAAATGCCAAACTCAGCTGTGTGGTCTCAGCCTCAGTTTCCTCCTCTGTAAAATAATAATAATCATATCATCTCCCTCACAGGGTTGTTGTAAGGATCAAATGAGATAGTTATGCAAAACTCTTTGCAAAAACGTAAAGCCCTGTGCAGATTGTCGTTGTCAAAGTCTCAAGTGAGACAGATAATAGAAGAAAGGTGCTTTCTGCAGGCCTTAATGTTGTTGCGGTTCAGTCTTTTCAGTCATGTCCAACTCTTTGTGACCCCATGTATCAGCAAGCACCCTAGCATACCTAGGGCGGCTACTAGTACAGGTTCTTAGATCTGCTTTTCTAAAGGAAAGCAACTCAAAATGAGTTAACAATCTTACTTTAATCAATCAAATATCATTTACCTAGTTCAGGGGGAAAAGTCAGC
>CM053582.1:550596886-550612210 GCA_028627135.1 Pseudochirops cupreus | reverse complement strand
GCCTGGCGCCACAGGCTCCACGTGACCACATTCAGCCTATTAGGGAACAGAGTATACTTTCAAATATCCAAGGGACCTCAGTCACGTAGACACTTTAGCAAAGGGCCTAGGGGCAGGGAAGATCTTCAGATTCCCATAACACCCCATTTGGAGTTTTCTTGGCAAAGATACTGGAGAGGGTTGGCATTTCCTTCTCTAGCACATTTTACGGATGAGGAAGCTGAGGCAAATAGGGGGACATGACTTGTCCAGGGTCTCACAGCTACTAAGTATATGAGGTTGGATATGAATACAAGACTTCCCAACTTCAGACCCAGGACTCTGTCCATTTCACCACCTAGCTGCTCCACAAACCTTAAAGGGCTTTTAAGTGTTAAATACTGTTACTGAATGCTGATTTTATGCTCCTTTTCTGTTTCCCCATCAGAAAATAAAAGGGATGAGTTAGATGAATTCTAAAATCCCTGCCAGCTGTGCTCCTTGCTTCAGACAGTTGTTGGGGGGGACCCACACACAAGGTCTAGAACAGGCTGCCATAGCCTGGGGCCAGCTCTGGGCAGGTAGCTGGGGTGAAGACTGATCATGTCTCTGGCTTCTGCCAGCGAGTCCCAGAAAGCTCGGGGCCACATCACAAATCACCAAAGGGGCTCTGAATTGGTTGAATCCTGGAGAAAAACAACAAGCAGTTGGCTTCTCTTTCAGTCAATTCCTAGTTTGCTGAATCAATTAAATCTTATCAGGGGTGAGTCCAGGGGTTGACCAGTCAGGGCGGGCACTTGGATTCCCTGTATCTCTTCTAATGGCTTCAGCTTAAGGCTTGTTTGGCTCAGGGACAGAAGGCTGCAGATGCTGCCCTGATGTGGCCTGATTGGCTAAGGGAGGCTTTCACAGTAGAGGCAAAGCAGTGCCCCAGGCCTTTGGCCATTATCTCTGGTCACCTACAGTCAGCTGGGTTTCTAGAAGAGGTCAAGGGCAGAAAAAACTGCCTCCAAATTCACTTTCTTTGTCTGGATTTGGAGAGTGGGGGTCCTTTATTATCATGTGTGATGTGAATGTTTGGAGGTTGACTCACATTTTCTCTTTGAGTTCTATTATAATTTTGGAGATTTGTTCCCAAAGAAATCATTTTGATGCAAGGAAGGGAGGTAGCATGGGATGAATGAAGAGTCAGAGGACATGAGTTCAAATCCCATCTTACTACCTGAGTGACCTCAGATGAGTCACTTACTAACACTCAGCCTCAGTTTCCTTATCTGGGAAGCAAGGACTGAGGTCGTTGTACTAGATGGCCTTTAGGATCCTAAGTAATAAAGGTCATACTTAAGAATGGTAACATTTAGAGTATAGAGGAGAAGAGCCCTGGCCTTGGGACCACAGATCCTGATTCTGCCCTGGCCCTGCCCCTGGCTGTTGGTGTGACCTTGGGCAAGTCACTGATACATTCATAGTTATACAACAGCTACTCATAATAGTATCCTTTTTAGACCTTAAATATGACCATTGATATATAATAAAGCAAAATAAATAATGATGATGATAATTAATAGTCATGATAATATAACTAGTATTTATCTATTAAATTCATGAATCATAAATCACAATCCACACATAAAGCTCAGTCACGCTTTTGCCAATTCACTCAGGAATTATTTTAAAGGGTAGGTGCTAGGGGATATGTGTACTCAGGGCAAGTCACAATTTGGTTTCCTTTTGCTTTCTCAGGAACTGTCAATAAAAGTTCTTTAATGACGTAGCTTCTGTGATAAATCGAGTCTTCCATGTCTTAGCTGAATTGATTCAAGTTTTGCTTCACTAATACCTTACTAGGCATGATATCTCAGCCAAACTAATTTATCCACTGAATGGCTTCTTTAATTCTCTGTTTCCAATCTGTTCCTCTGCTCAACTAGACTATTCTTTAATAGCAACTGTAATGTCTATCACTTCCAGCTTCAAACTTATATGATTTACTTCTGAAATCTGTCTTTTCTCTCCTCTTTACTTTCTCTCATCTTTCTAGGTTCAGACTTTTGGTCCTCTCTCCAAATGACTCCACTTTAGCTTATGGTTTTTAGTCAAATTCTTATCTTCTATCTCTGCTCAGATAAATTATATTTGTCTTAAAATTCTACAATAGTTCTGGTACCCATACCTGACTAGTACATAATAGTTTGTCACATTAAAAATTCAGCAAGAAGAATTGTCCCATAGAAGTAAAGTGGCTTAAATGAAAATACCAGAATTAGAAAAATTCAGCCAGCCCTCTTCCTACTACACCATACTGAAGGGCATCCTACCCTGGTAGCTGGCTTGAAGCTAAGTTCATTCCCTATAACCACAAAGAAGAAGGAATCCTTTATGTTCCCAAGAAGAAGAATATCGTAGAATCATAGACTTAGAACTAGAAAGACTCTTAGAGAGACCATCTAGTCCAATCCTTCCATTTTGCATATGAGACAAGCTGAACAAAGTCGAGTGATTTACCCAAGGTCACCCAAAGAGAAGCCAAGATTTCACCACAGGTCCTTTGACTCCAAACCCAGAGCGCTTTGTAGCATGCCATGCTAAATCCTAGCCAATGCTCCAATTCAGGTCTATTTAATTCAACATACTTGATTATAAGCATTCTATTTGCCAGTCCGTGTCTTCTGTGCCATAAAGATGGAAAAATGAGAGCTCGTGGAGTTTATGCCCTTAATAAGGAAGACATACACAAACTTGAAATGAGGCAGAATATAATGGCACAAAGCATAGATCCAGACATAGTAGCTAAGGCAGTTTGAGGAAGGACAGCTCACTTTGGGCCAAGGTGATCCTGACAGCTCTTTTCCCTCTTTAGAATGAACGAGAGCAGATCATGACCACCAACGTCTGGCTGAAACAGGTAGGTGGAGCCAGGGCTTTCGGATACCCAGGTGTCCTTGAGCAAGCAGAGTCCATGGCCAATGAGCTGCCAGGAAGACTGCTGCCTAATAGATCCAACTTGTGCCCTCCCCCCAGCTTTGGACCTTTCTGCTCCCAACTCAATGCCTAAGTGTCTAAGGCCAGTTTGGAACTTGTGTCCAACTTTCTGTTTAGTTTTTTGGACCGTGGTCTTTCTCACTTATCCCATTGCCCAGGCTTCTTCTCTCTCCCCAAACCTGCTAATTACTGCAGCCTCTAGCCTGGCTCGCTTTCCACTGTCCTGCTTCCCCATGCAGGGAGCAAAGACTGGACATGTGGGTGCTTCACAGCTTTCTCTCTCTGAGCCCCAGGGTCCCATCCTGTAATCCAACCAGGACACTGATTGACCATGTTTTCCTCTGAGTTTATTAGAGTTTGTTCATCTGTAAAAGAGATGAGGATGGGGCTAGTGTTGGTTAAGCTGGGGCCCATAAACTTATTTTTCAAAAAAGACCCTAGTAACTGTACTTAACTATAATTGGTTTCCTGTGCAATCCTCAGTATTTTATTTGATGCATTTAAAAACATGCTTCTGAGAAGGGGTCCATAGGCTTCACCAGACTGCTCCAGGGCACCATGAAACCAAAGGATCCCTAAATTAGGTGGTGCTGAGGTCCTTTTCAGCTCTGACATTTTGTAATTCTGTGGCCCACTCTAAATATTCATTCCATATCTCTCTCCATCCCACCCTCACCCCTCAGGAGTGGACAGACTACCGCCTGGCTTGGAACTCATCACAGTACGAAGGCGTAAATATCCTCAGGATCCCTTCAAAGCGCATCTGGCTCCCAGATATTGTGCTTTATAACAAGTAAGTCAGAGAACCAGGGCAGGCCCCCAAGGCAAGGCTGGGAAGGGGAGTCACTGGTTGGCCAGAGCCCATGAGAGCAGTTCTATGCCAAGGGTCCCATCTGTGCTAGAGCCGACTGGCATCACCACCTCCCAGACTGGCCAAGCCCCTCCCCGCTCAGAGAACTGTCAGTTCTATCTCTGACATTCTACAGCCTAAGGACTCTCTTAGCTGGGACATCTTCTGGCTCCAGTCTCACTTTCTAATCGTTGACATTCCCATTAAGCTCCAGTTTACAGGGTATTGTTTGTTAAGTGGCCTTTATAAAGGCGTCTTGGGGGTCATTAAATCCAACTCCTTAATTTGAGAAAATTGAGGCAAGAAAAGGAATGGATTGGAGAGGGAAGAGGCTGAATGCAGTGCAACTAATTTGAAAGCCATTCTGATAGTCTAGGCAAGAGGAAATGGGAGCCTGAATTAGGGTGGCAGCTGTTCGGGCATAAGAAGGGGAGAGAATCAAGAGAAGTGATGGAATTGGCAGGACCTGGCAACTGATGTGGGTGGTGGTGACTGGAAGCATGGGCATGAGTGGAGTGCTAGCTCATCTTTTATTCACACCCATGACTTTGTTGCCAAATTGGATAAACAGAACAGGAGCTACTTAGACAGAAGTGTTGAGATTTTTAGTACATTCCTATTTCATCACACAAATTAACACCCTAATTAGTGGCCGAGAGAGGACTGGAACCCAGATCTTTTGGTTCCAGATCTCATGCTGAAGTTCACTTTCCTGAAAACCCTCCACAGTCATTAAACAAATAGCAATCAATCAACTGGCAAGTATTGACCATGTCAGTGCTGGGTATTGTGGTGGGCACTGGGGATACAGGCATAAAGAAGGGGTGAGGGAAGGGTGGGAAATTGAATGAGTTCAGTTTGAAATGTGTGGAGCTCCTTCCTCCTGCTCACCCATCCTGCCTTCTCTTGTTGCTCCCCTGCTCCCTTGCCTTCTCCTCAGTGCCGATGGCACCTATGAAGTCTCTGTGTACACCAATGCCGTGGTGTCCTCAAATGGCAGCATCTTCTGGTTGCCCCCGGCCATCTATAAGAGCGCCTGCAAGATTGAAGTGAAGCACTTTCCCTTTGACCAACAGAACTGTACACTCAAATTCCGATCCTGGACCTATGACCACACAGAAATCGACATGGTCCTCAAGACTCCCACAGCCAGCATGGACGATTTCACCCCCAGTGGAGAATGGGATATTATCGAACTCCCAGGCCGGAGGACAGTCAACCCCTTGGACCCCAGCTACGTGGACGTGACTTATGACTTTATCATTAAGAGAAAGCCCCTTTTCTATACCATCAATCTTATCATTCCCTGCGTGCTTATCACATCCCTTGCCATTCTGGTGTTCTACCTGCCCTCGGACTGCGGGGAGAAGATGACACTGTGCATCTCGGTCCTGCTAGCCCTAACTGTCTTCCTCTTACTGATTTCCAAAATCGTCCCCCCGACCTCCCTGGACGTCCCCCTCATTGGCAAGTACCTCATGTTCACTATGGTGTTGGTGACATTCTCCATAGTCACCAGCGTGTGTGTCCTCAATGTACACCACCGCTCCCCCAGCACCCACACAATGGCCCCCTGGGTCAAGCTGCTTTTCCTTGAGAGGTTGCCCACTTTCTTGTTCATGAAACGTCCAGAGAACAACTCCACCAGGTCTCAGTTTGACCAACGCCGGAGAAACAGGTCTGACTCCCCCCACCACGCCAGCACAGGCAACATCTACAAGAATTCTATGTACTTTGTGAATCCTACTTCGACCCCAAGGACAGCAGCTGGAGCCGACAGCTCAGGGGGCCAGAAGGATTTCCGCTTCAGGTCCTCAAAAAGGTATCAGCCCGAAGTGCAGGAAGCCATCGAAGGTGTGAGCTTCATAGCAGACCACATGAAAAGTGATGATAGCGACCAATGCGTAAGTCAGTGCACCCCGAGGGGGAAGAAATGGGGGGCAAAGGGGGTTGTGCTTCTCTTTCCTGGACCTTCCCAAAGTCACTGTTGGACTCAGTTGTTCATACTAGTTTATCTAGCACATAGACCATAGAGCTAGAAGGTGCCTTAAAGGCCATGGAGTACAACCGTCTCATTTTACAGATGAGGAAACTGAGGCATAGAGAAGAAGAATGACCTGAACAAGGTCACACAGGTAATAGAGTGGGGATTTGAACCCAGACCCTCTAAGTTCAGCCTGCTTTTCGCTGTGCCAGCCTGCCTCCCTAAGTAACTCCAGTCTGTGTCTCTTTCCTTCAGTATGGAGCGAGCACAGACACACAGACACACACAGACACAGACACACACACACACACCACTTTGAATTCTGTGCTGTCAAACAGAAACTCATGAGAACCAAAAATAGCTCAGTGTGGAGAAAGATGCTGCAGCCCCACCAAGTCTTCTAAGGGGAACTTGTTCCAGATGTCCGCAATCTAATTTGAAACTTAATTAGCCTGAGCACACACAGCAGGCTCTAATTTGCTGCCTCCTGAAAACAGGTCCATGGCATAGCAGAGTCCGTTGTTCTCCACATTATAGATGCTAGTGCTGTCCCTGCCAATATTCAGTCAGGTCTGTTCACACAATACCAGGCAGAGTTGTAAATAGGAATGCTCACACCAGGCCAAATTCAGTTGGTCATGGGGAGGATGCAGGGAGGGATCAGGGGTTAGCACATGGGCCCCAGAAGAGTGATACCTTGACAGGGGAATGCTAGATGGAGCAGCCTGGGGGAGATCCCTTTGGGGAGGACACGTCTCCCTTTGCCCCCTTCAAATATGGCACCTTGAAGTGAATCCCCAGTCACTCAATCCTATTTACAACTCTGATACCCCAGGGCAGTTTCTGGCCTGCGGACACATTGCATATAGCTTAGTCTGGCCAACACTAGAAAGTGTAAAGTTATAAGGAGAAGGGAATGCCAAAAGTCACCAAGATAAAGATTTTATTTTGGGATAAGTAAAGTAGCAACAATTGAAGACAAACCCCAGAATGCCTATGATATTTTTAAACTCCAGAGCACTGAAGTTGAGGGACAGAAGACCTAGATCCCAGTCCCTCTCTGTCACTAACTCATGCGGTTAACTTAGGGCAAAGCATTTCTAGTCTTTGGACCTCGGTCTCCCCATCTATAAAGTGAGGAGATTCACAGGTTCACAATATTTACAGCTGGATGGGACCTTCTCATATAGTTCAATCCTTTTATTTTACCAAGGAAACTAAGGCTCTGCCATTCTCTGTTCTAAGGACCCTCTCAGCTCTGACATTCCATGTTCTAAGGCCACTCCCAGTCTGATGTTTCCGGGAGGTGGGGGGGTAACATCTTTTTCAGCTTACTATGTTCTGTGTTCTAACTTTCCTCTTACATTTGATATTCTTCATTCAAAGCTCCCCCCCTTGTCTCTGACATTGTGTTCTGAGAGCCTTTTCAGCCCTAACCTCCTATGTTCTGAGGTCTTTTCTAGTTCTA
Source organism: Pseudochirops cupreus (assembly GCA_028627135.1). Classification (NCBI taxonomy): domain Eukaryota; kingdom Metazoa; phylum Chordata; class Mammalia; order Diprotodontia; family Pseudocheiridae; genus Pseudochirops; species Pseudochirops cupreus. The sequence continues at coordinate 550,604,947 of CM053582.1, read as the reverse complement.
ATATTCAGTGATTAGGAAGCTGGGGTTACAATGGAAAAAGCGCTGGCTCTGAGGTCAAAGAACCTGGGTTCAAATCCTGACTAACAACCTGGATGTTTTGGGGCAGATAACTAGAAGTAGCTAAGCTAGGTGATACAGTGACTAGAGCTCTTAGCCTGAAGTCAATAAGACTCAGAGTTCAAATCCAGTCTCAGATACTTACTATCTGTGTAAGCTTCACTAAGTCATATAACTTCTTGTTGCCTTAATTTTCTTATCTGTAAAATGGGGATAATAATAGCCATCTACTTCCCAGAATTGTTGTGAGGACACAACAAGATGATACTTGGAAACTTGTACAAACACTAAACCACTGTAATTATAATTTAACGCTCCCAGGCCTCAGTTTCCTTACCTGTAAAATTAGTGGGTTGGAGTATGTGACCTCTGAGGTCCCATCCAGCTTCAGATGTATGATTCTGCTATTCTAAGCTAACTTTTCCCCAAAGTATAGGGGCAAAGGGTTCTCAAGGAGTCAAGAGGCTCATTAACCCCATGAATATCTCCAAATGGGGAGAAATTTAAGAATTCAGACAGGATGGTGCACATGTATGCATTTGGGCATGTGTGTACATGTTCACATATATGTGCACACACATACATGTGTGTTTGGTTGTCTAAGTATAAGAAATAACGGCTGCTCCTGTTGGTGGAGTTGGCCTAGAAAGTAAACCAAGCATTTTAATTTTTGGTGCCTTGTGGAAGGAATGCAGGGTTTTGTTGATCCCTGTGGATACCTTTAGCTGGTCAGGTCTGGAATCTTCCTTCTGAACTTGGCTAATTCTGACATTTCAGATGAATGGGAGCGGGGCCGATACAAGGGGGGAAGGGCCTGGAGAATGGGGTGCCCTCTGGATACCAGCGAGACTTTTTTTTCTAACTCGGAATATTTTCATTTGACACAGACTACCCTTTTTCTCTGATAGTGACATTTTCTATTCACTGATTGATTCCTCCATTCATTCAGCAGAGATTTATTAAGCATTTGCCATAATAACAACTCAAGAGTCCTCATGTCACAGTAGGCTGAGAACCAACCTTGGAGTCAGAAAGGGATGTTGGAGATCATCTAATCCAAACCCTTCATTTTACAGATGAGGAAACTAAGGCTTAGAGAATGGAAAGAGATCGATTGCTCAAGGTCACCCAGGTAGGAATAGAATCAGGATTCAAACCCAGGACCCTGCCCTCTAGAATTAGTGCCCTCCTTATGACATCACATAGCTGATTTGCCCAGATCTACATACCAATAAAGTACCTGGAGCCAAGACTAGAACCCAGACCTCCCGGTTTCAAATTTAGCATTGAGGCGCTCTTTCCAAAGTCTCTTCATGGTCATTAAATAAATAGCAATCGATCAAACGGTAAGAGTTGATTAAGTAAATGCCTACTATGTGCCAAGGACTGTGCTAGACATGGGAGTACAAGTAGAAAGAATGAAATCATTCCTACCTGCAAGGAGGTTACATTCTAAAAGCCAGCTCCAGGAGGATTTATGCTGCAGCTGCTGCTGCTAATTGATCTTTATCATCATCATCATCATAACTGACATTTCCATAATATTTTACTGTATGTAAAGCACTTTATGTACATGAACTAGTCATTTACATTTGAAAGTTTTAGTAGAACACTTACTCTGATTGCTATCAAATTGTTCAATGCCTCTAACCACCCTGTTTTCTCTCCCCTTCTCCATCTCACTTTATGTTTCCTTCTCCAGGTCATTGAAGACTGGAAATATGTGGCCATGGTAGTGGACAGGCTCTTCCTCTGGATATTTATCTTCGTATGTGTCCTGGGGACTGCTGGCTTATTCCTGCCTCCTCTCTTTCAAAACTACTCTCCACCCTAGGGTCCTTGACCACCCTGCCACCCCCTTTCCCCCTACAGACTATGTCTACCAAAAGGAGCTTTGTCCAGTAAGGGCTGGGGTCTCTTAGAAGATGATGTTATTTCTGTCTTTTCAGTGAGAGAGGGGAGAGAAAGAGAGAGGGAGAACCCCTTTTTATCTCTTGAAACAACTTCTGCACCCTACAGAGTGTGCTGAGGGTCTCTCTGTCTGCCACATGCCCAGTGGGTCTGACATTGGCAACTGAATTCAAAGCACAGGAAGCTGAGGATATCTCCCTTCCCATTAAGTCATCTAACCCTTCCCTGCCCCCTAGATCTGCACCCATACTGTTTTATAAGAAACAATTACTAAAGATATTTCTTTCCTCTGGTTTTTACTCATCTGCTGTTCAAAGATTGCTTTGAGTAGTGACAGAAACAATGGTGTATGAAATACCTGGTCTTAAGACCTTTTGTCAATGGTCTTATTAGGGGAAACCAAATAAAGATGTGAACAGTGACCGTTTCTTTCATCTATTATTGGATTCAATAAAATCTCGTTACTTGGGAGGAGGACATCCTCAGGAGTTGGGCTATGGGATTAGGGTGGCAGGATTGTGGAGCCAGAATGCACCCTAGAGATCAGAGGATCCAAGCTGCTTCCTGCAGCCCCGGGGAATCTCCTCTACAGCCTCCCTACAAGGAAATCATCTTAATATAGCATGAAAACCTCCAACCACGGGGAGCTCATTACTTCATGAGGCAGCCCTTTGTTATTGTCAACCAGCTCTTATTATCAGAAATGTCATTGGACTGAGGTTCACCTCACTATGAGGAAGACCTTCCTTTTTTCCCCATTGACTTGTTTACTTACTTTTAGTTTACAAGATTCAGTTCCACAGTCCCTTGAGTTTCAAATTTTCTCCCCTCCCTTCCTTCCCGCCCCCCCCCTCCCCGGTGTCGTGCAATCAAGTATAGGATCTGCAAATGCTTTCACATTGTACAATAGTCTGGTTGTATAGAAGGATTGTAACCAACGGAGTGAACAGTGGGAAAAAAGAAAGAAAACCAAACATGAAAAAGAACGAGAGCATGTTTTGCTTCAGTCTCCATTTAAACTCTGGTCTTTCTAGATCTTTCTCTGAATGTAGACATCTCCTTCCATCCTGAGACTTGTAGAGTTGTCCTGTAGCTGTGCGTTGCTGAGAAGAGTCCAGTTTGTCAAGGCTGGTAGTCACACATACGATGTGTCTGTGATTGTGTACAAATTTTTCCTGGTTCTGCTCGAGGAAGAGCTTCCTAATGAGGAGAGACATTGAAAACTAAAAAACAATTTCTTATGATGGGAACTCACTGAAGGCCTGCCAAAAGAAGCTAGGCAATTGCTGCTTAGAGATTTTGTACAAAGGATTCCAGAAGCATTGGCCAACTCAGAAGGCACAGGATGGCCCTATAATACTATCTGTGACACCTCCCTGGGGAAAGAAGTCACAGACTAATACCCTACCCCAACACCTATGCATACATCCACCCCACGTGCCATACAACAACAACACTAGTTTCTTGTGCTCTTAGTTTATCCCTTCACTTAATATTTATTAAGGACCTACAAGGCTCAGTACTAATTGCTGGAGATACGAGTAGGTCAAATTGGCTAGAACAAAGAATGCATGATGGGAGGAATGTGAAATAAACCTGGAAAGACAGGCTGGGGCCAGACTGTGAGGTACTTTAAAGGGAAATAGAGAACAATAAAATACATATCTATTAAATGCCTAGCGAGTGCTGAGGATTAAAAAAAGAAAAAGACAATCCCTGCCCTCAAGGAGCTTACAATCTAATGGGGGAGGCAACACACAAAAGGAAGTCTGAGGAGTGGGGAAATAAGTGAAGGAGGCCACCAGGAGGTACTTGGGAAGAAAGGGGAGCATGATGTTCTGTGGCATCCAAACCAAGCAGAGCCACGGATGGAAAGTGGAGAGTTAGCTGGAAAGATCCAACCCCAGCCCTCTGTAAAGGAAAGCTTGGGGAGAATTAGAGCTCCAGCCTCTAGGCCTCCAATCAGAGGGGAGAGGAGACTGAGGGGGTTGAGACAGAGTGAGACTTTGCACTTTGTTGGAGAGGCAGTAGGGAGCCATGGAAAAATTCTTGGCTAGGAAGCTGATGTGGTCAGACCTATACTTCAGGAAGATTACTTTGTCAGCTCTATAGAGGATTAATTAGGAAGGGGTGAGATTGAAAGTTGGGACAATAATTGGAATGCTCCCACAAAGGTACAGGGGATCAATTATTCAATAAGCATTTATTAAGTACCAATTGTGTTCCAAGTACTATGAGACAAAAATCAAGCATATGGTCTAGTGGGAGAAACAATATTTTCCAAACATATGCAAGGGTGGTGGTCACAGGAGTGAGAGATGCTTCAGGAGAGAACGAAATGGTCCAACGTGAGAACTAACTGGATGCAGACTGATTGTCCAGGGCCACTCCTCAGTCACAGACCTGGGGGACTGTCAGGATGGTGGTACCTCAGCAGCCACAGGAAGTCAGAGTCATGGGAAGAGAGAGAGGCTTAGGCGATCAGAGGGCCCCGATGCCCTCCACCCAGGTTTGACCCTCCCTCGTGGTGCTGAGGCTGATAGTGTCATTTTTGATCTATACCGCCAAAAACCTGGGGCCAGGATGGAGAAAACACTGAGTGAGAAGCTGCAAGTGACAGATAAGGCAAACCAGATGGGCCTCCTCTGAGTCTCCCCTCTTCCGAGGTCCTGGCCATAAATTACCAAGGCTGGAGAAGGCTGTGTCAGGAGGAAAACATACTGAAGGCTTTAGAACAGCCTCAAGCTGAAATCCACCTTGTAAACACCAGGAATCTGGAACAGAAACCTGGTACAGGGGAAGAGCTCTGGGCTGGAATGATGGTTATGGTGATAATAATATGCCATTTATAGGGTTACCAAGCACTTTGCAAATGTTAGCTCATTTGATTTTCACAATAGCCCTGGGAGGTGGGTACTATTATCATACCCATTTCACAGATGAGGAAACTGAGGCTGAGAGAAGTTACAAGGTCACACAACAATACAGTGTCTGAAGCTAAATTTGAACTCAGACCTTCTTGAATCCAAGTTCGGTGCTCCTGTCACTGCACTACTTAGGTGCCTCTAAAAGTTAGGAGACCCTGACTGACTTAGCTTTGGGACCCTCTGTAAGTCCCTTCCCTTCTCTGGGCTCCAGTGCTATCCTTTGTGAAATGATAGGGGTCAATAAGGTGGTTTCTCCCCAAGTTCCCTTCCAGCTCAAACATTCCATGGGTGCCTGGCTCTAGGCACATGGTGGGGGTGGGGGACCTGTCTTTAAGAAGGGCTTTTAGCTCTCTTGGTTATAGGTGACTGTCATTCCTGGCCATCTGACAATGAAGCTCCCCAACAATGCTCCTGCTGGGAGTTTTCAGATCATGAGCATACAAGCCCTGCAGCCTTGCCCCAGGAGGAAGATGAGGCAGAGGGGGCTGGTGTGTCTGGAGGCAGAGCATAGGGGCTCCAAGCCTCACTCTCCCATCAAGTCCTTCCTACTCTCAGCCTCAACTTCTCCTCTGTAAAAGGTTAGGGCTGGATTAGATCGTCCCTACGGGTCCTTCCAATTCAGATGTGTGAGCCTATTAGTAATAAGGAGCTGATGTTGGACAATGTCTGGATGTTTCAAAGGGCTTTCTCACAACAGTCTTCTGACGTGAATAGGACAGGAATCATTATACCCATTTTACATATATATGTACATATATATGTATATGTGTGCATATATGTATGCATGTATAGTATAGGCATGTATATGTTTGCATACATACACACAAGCATACAGGTATCCCTTCCATCCACATCATGGGGGTGAAGGACGCAGCAACCTCCATAATCTGGAAATCCCCATAAAATTTTTGACCCTCCCTTCATGCCAGAGAATTAGTCTGAATTTTTTTCTTTTATGGGGTGTTTACAGTACTTTATTACAAAATTTGGGTTACAGGCTCCGTGTTGTCTGCTGGCCTGTGCTTGTTGTCTGTGGCTTTAGAAAAACTCCCCCCAAATTCCCATTTAATTTCTTATGCCAACCCACAATATATTGAAACCACAATGGGGAAAGTGATGATGTGGAAGGGATAACTATATGTATGTATTGCATGTATGTATGTATACACATGGCACATTTTATACATGTCCATGTGTATGCATACATGTGTACCTATGGCATTTGTGTGTATATATGCATGTGTGTGTATTACATGTGTGTATGTGTATATATATATATACACAGTGTGTGTGTGTGTGTGTGTGTGTGTGTGTACACATATGTGCTTGGAGGGAAAGTGAGAGCCAGGCAGAAGAGCCAGGAATGAGGGAAGGCACATCACACTAGAGATGAAGTCCAAGGAGGACCTGGTTTCCAGTGCCACCAGGACTGTTACTAGCCAGATGACTTCACCTCCCCACCCCTCCATCTTCTCACTCTCTTTTCCAGCTTTGGCTCTTGTGACCCTCTGGCTAAGCCAGGCAGCTCTTTGCTTGAGGACAGAAGTCATCCCAGATGCCCCCTTAGGCTGATAGAATGGCTTCCCTCCAGCGTACTCTGCCGTCTTTATTTGTATTCTCTCCTTTATCTCCACATTATTGGCACCGTAGAGATTGCCTGGTGCTCATCAGGTACCCAGTGAATCCTAGAAGCCGATGGGCAGGCCGACATTGCCTCTCATCAGTAATGACAGGCATTATTTCTGCCATTTCCCACTGAAAAGCAGGATACTCTCCAAGGGTTCTTCTTGACCTTGTCTGTGCCCTGGCACAGCGTCTGGAAGTCTGGTAAAATCTAGGCACCCTCCTCAGAAGGATGTCTATTTCATAACTGAAGGAAATGTTAAAATTCAGTTAAAGATGAGTGAAATTAAAGATATAATTTCTTTCTCATCCAAGTTCATAGACCCCCTGAAATCTAGCTATCATCCCCTTTGGGGTTGGATTCCAGTTTTAGAGCCCCCAGGAGCTCTAAAGCTCCCTACAACTAAGCTTTGAGGGAGAAATCGATTAACCAGCAAGCATGTATTAATCACCTACTAGCTATCAGGCTCTGTGCTAGGTCCTGGGGTTACTGAGATAAAAAAAAAAAGGGAAACAATTCCTGCTCTTAAAAAGCTTACATTTTATTATATATAAATAATTACGTACAGAATGAACACACACATACACACACATAAGGTAGTTATGGAGGGAGAGCACTAGCAGCTGGGGGAAGGGAGTCAGGAAAGGCTCCGTGTAGAAGGCGACACCAAGCCAGAGTTTGGAGGGAAACAAGATTCTAAGAGGCCCAGGTGAGGACGGAGGGCAGAGGGGCTGATTTTGATCCAGGAGACCATAGGAGCCACTGGAGGGTTTGGGGTATTACTAAGGCCTGAGATTTTTTTCTGTCCTTTTGGAATCTTCCCCTCCTTCAAATACCTTGTATATTAACCCCTCAGCAAACTCAGTGAGTCGCCTCCAGCATGGATCTCCTTCACGGGCACTTGGTCCAATTCGGGTGCTTTTATCTTTTTTTTTTTAGCACCACATAAGCAAAAAGCTTCCTAAAAGAAGGGGGATTACCAAAGTAACAGACAAGCCAGCTGTGGGGCCTCGGAACAGGTCACAGAACACTGCTCTGTGCTCTGACGAGGGGGAGGAGGGCTATGAGCACAGAGCGCTGCACATGTTGTCAGCCCTGGTCACCTTTGGGGAAGGAACTGGCTTTTGCTTCCTTTTGGATCCTATTACGGGCCAGGCACATAACATTTTTGCTTAACTTTTTTCCTTTATGCTTATGACAGAGGTTTAAAAGGAAGGCAGGTGAATGGGAGAAGAGATGGTGATATTTCCCAGACAGCTTCAATGTAAAAACAGAAAGCATTAGTAAAACTTATTTAATAAATAATCATAGGGACTGAGCTGGAGAAAAGAGTCACACTAACGGTCTGGTGGGTAGTGGATGTGAAGACAGCGTCAGAGTTCTGGGCAAATTAAAGATTGTGCTTTGGTCAGGGAAGGAGGGCAGGGGATGGGGAGAAGTCCTGCCCCCACACAGTTAAGTTGATACTGTGAATTTACTGATGAAAAAGGAAAGAAGGAAGGAAGGAAGGAAGGAAGGAAGGAGGGAGGGAGGGAGGAGGGA
>CM053582.1:550489991-550596386 GCA_028627135.1 Pseudochirops cupreus | reverse complement strand
AGGAAGGAAGGAATAAAGGAAGGAGGGAGGGAGGGAAGGAGAGAGGGAAGGAGAGAGGAAGGGAGGAAGGGAGAAAAGGAAGATTTTTAAAATGTTTACTATGTGTCAGGCACTGTGCTAAGTGCTAGGGATACAAATAGAAAAAAAGCCCATCCGTTCTCTCAGGACACTCCCCTTCTGATGAGGGAGTCTACACATAGAGAAAGTTTCAGCTGCCAGCCAGACGGGAAGGTCTCACCGTCCTTTGGGTAGAGCAGAAAAGCACATGATCTTGGCTCTTCTTTAGTCATTTACACCAGTAACATCCTATCAGTTTCTGAGGTTGAGCCACTTGAAGGGCCAAGGACTCTGGTAGGGAGAACTCTCTTCTGGGTGGTCAGTAGCTGTGCAGCCGGGCCGTGGAGGGGTTGCTTCCCAGGATGATGATTGAGGAGGTGCAGAATGAGCATTTATATAGTACCTACTATATACATGTCAGGCCCTGTGCTAAGCACTTTACAAACATTACCCCATTTGATCCTCACAACAACCCTGAGAGGTAGGTGCTGTTATTATCACCATTTTACAGTTGAGGAAACTGAGGCAGACAGAAATTAAGTGGCATGGCAAGGGACACAGTGTGAGGACAACCAGATTTTAATTCTGGTCCTCCTGACTCCAGGCCCAGCCCTTCTATTCACTGCACCATCTGGCTGCCTCTGGGCTAGATGCATTGCTGTTCTCAAGGCTCTTGGGCTCCCGGTTCTGGGCTCTGGAGGGAGATGGTGGTCAATGTGGTGGTCAAAGTTTGACTTGCCCAGTCCATGCTCCTTCCTTTGTGTCCCCCAGGGTGCCTTGCTGCTTCTGCTAGGCTGACTTGCCTGCCTGGTGAGTAGCAGTTGGTAGGGATGGCTAGCCCTTTCTCCACAGGAAATGCTTTCTGGGATGATGACTGTTAGGGCTGCCCGATGTGTATGGCTAGAGTCAGATCTTGGGACAAAGGGCCTCCTTCTCTTTACGCTTCCAAGCTGAAGTCGAGCCCCAAATCAGCACAAGACCAGAGGTGTGAAGAAGGGAGGTTGCTCAGCTCTGCAATTTTGAGCCCAGTGAGTGAATGACAGCCAGCCCTAGAGCCACGCCTCTGCATCCACCTCCCTTTCCCTTCAGTACCCCATGACATTCCCCAGGTAGGTGGGAGACCTGGGGGCTGTATGTACGGGCACCAGGTTAGGAGGTGGGGCAGTCCTGGATCTCCCTGGTGCTCTCTCCCTCCCCCTCCTCTGCCAAGGGGCTGAGAATGTTACAAACGGCAGACACTTCTCCTCCTCACACTCCCTTCTCTGCTTCCTCCCCTCTTTCTTCACTTCTACCGTCCTCTCCCCCTCACCCCTCATCTCCCCGTCAGCTTCACTCACCCTTCTCCTTGCCCCTCCCCTTCTCTTCCCTGCCTCCATCCACTGCTCCCAACCCTTGCCCTCTCCCCTCATCCTTTTCTCTCCTCTTTTCCTCTCCCCCTCCCCTCCCTTCCTTCCCCCTTCTCTCCTGTCTCTCATCTTCGCTCTCTTCCTCCTGCTCGATTTTCCTTTTCTCCCTCCTCCTCTTTTCCCTCCCCTTTTCCCCCCTCCTCTTCCTCCTCCACCTCTTCTTCCTCCCCCTCCTCCTCTTGCCTTGGTCCCTTCCTATCCCCCCACTATCCACCTTTAACCCTTATGGTGCAGCGTGCAGGGGGCGTCGTGTGCTGCCCGGGCCTCTCGAGTCCCGGCTGGGGAGGGCCAGGCTGGGGCGGGGCTGGGCGGGGCGCGCAGGGCTGCAGGCTCTGGGGGAGGGCCGCGGGAGATGAGCGCTGCCGGGGAGGACAGCAGGTGCAGACGAAGGGACTGACAGACCGACGGGGCCATGGACACGGGCGGTGCGGGGCTTGGCTGCCTTCTGGTTGGCCTGGCCTTCCTGTTCACAGGTGGGTGAGTTTCGGACCCCGGGGCGGGTCCCCTGCCTTCCTCGCCCAGCCGCTCCAACTCAGGGCTTGGGGGCAGGAATGTGGGGGGGGGGGGAACATGGGCGAGAACCGAGGGACACGGCTAGGGAAAGGTCCGGAAGAACCCAATCCCGGCCACCCGGAGAGAAGGCAGGACTTTTAATTAGGTAGGGGGACCTGGGCTGCTTCCATCCATCAGAGCTTCAAGCCAGCTCCAGGTGCTAGTGTTCTTTATAGACGTCGAGCATTAGTGAGCAGTCCAGAAACCCAGGGTCGCTAAGGACTTCCAAGACCACCCCTCTGCTACCTACCTGGCCACTTCAGCCTTCAAGTAACGGGACAAGCCCGATCTTCCCCAGATAGCCCGTTCTGCTCCGGGAGGCTGCTGAATCTCTAGGAAGTTTTCCCCTAATCAGAGCCTGCATCCGCCCCTCCGATGCTTCCTCCCCATCTAGTTCTCAGTTCGGCCCTTAGGGGCCTCAAGGAGAAAACTGACCCCTCTTTATTGGGACAGCTCTTCCAATACTTGACGATCAATTAAAACTTACCCATGCCTGGAAGACTCTGCTGCGCCCCCCCCCCCTCAGGTGGAGCCACCTCTTCCGGAAGGCTCATCCCGGTCCTCTCCTGCCTCTCCCAGCAGCCAGCGCCTTCCTCTCCGGAATTACCTCCTATTTTCTCCCTACGTGTAGGTACACAGTTATTTGCATGTTGTTTCCGCCATTAAAATACAGGATGCTCGACAGCAGGGACGTAGTCTTGCCTTTCTTTATACTCCCAGTACAGTGCCTAGGACAGAGTAGATGCTTAATGGTGCCTGTTGACTGACTTTGTGTCCGGACAGTCCCCAAAAGCATCTGAGTTACCAAACTGAAATGTTGATGGCTACTAGGTCTGCTCGAGGGGGCGGGGGGAGGGAGGGAGCGGTGGCGCGGCGGAGAGAAAGAGAGATAGAAAGAGAGACACACAGAGACAGAGACAGAGAGAGATGGCCAGATGCCTCTTGTTGTTGCTGTCTTGGTGACTGATGAAGGACTGGTCTTCTCTCCTGCCCAACCTGTTTGCATACTCTACTCCAGACCCTGACCTTTTGTAGGATCAGGACCAGGGACAGATCATCAGCAAACTCTCCTCGAGGGATCCCAGCCGCGGAAAATAGGTGCCGCTCAAGGGTCGATATTGGGCCATCTTCTTTTTTGTTGTTTCCTCCCTAAGTGATCTCATTCACTCCCTTGGTCACAGTGGCCACTTCTGTGTGGATACCTCCCAGTCTCCTGGTCTGTATTTACAGCTGCCCGCCTGATATTTCTGCTTGAATATCCTCCTGGCAGCTCAAATTCAATATACAGCATGTGCACCTGAACTCAGCTTCTTTCCCAAACCGTATGCTCTCTTGTTTTCTCTTTTTTTCTATTTCCGTGTCTCCTTCCTTTCTGTAACCTAGGTTCAAAATCTTGGAGTCCTTTGGGTTCCTTGCCATCCTTCACCTTTCACATCCTGTCCGTGCTCATTTCTGTTGAATCTCCCTCCATGTTCTTTCCACTTCCATTCACTGCCACCCTAGCTCAGGCCCCTTTCCCACTTGCCTGGACTGCTTTAGCCTCCTCATTGATCTTCCTGAATCCGATTTCTTCCCCCTCTAATCTATCCTTCACATGGCTGCCAAAGTAATCTTCCTAATGTATAAATCTGACCAAATAATTTCTCTGCTCAAAAGTCTATCATGCCTTCTCACTGTCTCATGAATAAACATAAACTCATGGTCCTGGCATTGAAAGTCCCCCACAGTCTGGCTCCCACTGTCTTTCCCTTGCCCATCTCAGGACTTTATATTGCCTAGCTTGATTATTTGATGTTCTCTTGCTGCCCTCTCCCTATCTCTGCACCTTTTCTCACAGTTCCCCAGGTCTGGAATGAACTCCCTTGCCATGATCCACCATCTCCATTTGCCAAAGCATTCCCCCTTCCTTCAAAGCCAGTTTGGGGTGGCCTCCTCTGTCTTTGAAACTTGCCCTGTTCTGACATCTTAAAACTCTATGGAAACCTGAGTTGTTGCTAGATCAATATCACCATTCCCAGTCTCCAAACCCATCCCCACCCCCAGTGAAACTATATTCCCAGCCCCAACCCCATGGCTGTTCATCAATATATCAGGACATCATGATCCCATGAATGTGACAACTCCCTTCAGCATTATACAGTAAAAAGCATGTGGACTCTGTAAACAGAAGCCGTGGGTTCAAATCCTGGCTCCACCCCTTCTTTCTGTGTGCCTTTAGGTAAATTGCTTAATTTCTCTGGCCCTCAATTCCCTCCTTTGTAAAATTAGAGAGTTAGACCAGACCTCTAAGGTTCAATCAATGATTCCTCCACCAAGACAGATTGTAACACATCTATAACATAGTTTTCCAGAATTGCCTGTGGCTTCAGAAGAGGTAAGTGGTTTGTCCATGGTCACATAACTAAAAAGTCCAGATGCAGAACTGGAACCTAAGTCTTTTTGGCTCAAACTCTAGTATTCTATTTACTATCTATACTGCCTTTCTTACTCATAGCTCACATGTAATAAGTATTCATTTAATTGAATGCAATGTTATTTGTAAAGATCCTAAATTTAGAGTTTAGACACACTGAGTGAATTTTTTTAGAACTAGAAGTGACATTAAGAGGCTATTTAGCCCAACTTCCTCATTTTACAGATAAGGAAACTGAGGCTTATTGAGATTTAAGGACTTTTCTGGGTCACACAGAAAATTAGTAGCAGAATTAAAACTTGGAACCCAGATCTCTTGAATCTTAGCCCTATATCTTTTACCTGTAACCACTAGGATAGTTTATGAATAACAATTACTATTATCATTTTTATTAGGAAATCACTTTATACATTTTTTTTTTTGCTTTTTGGAGGGCAATTGGGGTTAAGTGACTTGCCCAAAGTCACACAGCTAGTAAGTGTGTCAAGTGTCTGAGGTCAGATTTGAACCCAGGTCCTCCTCACTCCAAGGGCTGGTGCTCTATTCACTGCACCACCTAGCCACCCCTACATATTTCCAAGAACTCGTCTCTAATATCCCTTCCAGCTCTATCTGTGCTTTTCATGTAATTCATAAAAAAAAAAATCATGAATCTCATCAATCTCTCTGGCTACCTGAAGAAAAGATAAATGAGAGTTACCAATGACTGTATTGCAAATGAACAGACTCCAAGGATATCTTCATGGAACTTCGGGGCCTGCAGAAGAAACCATAGAGGTCAGCTGATTCAATCCTTGACTGAACAGGAAGTCTCTTTCCTACTTCCCTGAAAAGTGGCCTTCTAGACTCTCCTGGAAGACCTCCAATGAGGTGGGACTTTGCTCCTTCCAAGGCAGCCACTTCCACTTTGGGTTAACTCTTGTTATTAAGAAGTTTTTATGTAACAATAAATTCATATCATATAATCTTTGTAATACCATCCTTTGCTCCTTGATTTGTCCTCAGGGGCCAAAGCAGAAATTAATCCCTCTTCTGTCTGGCAATCCTTTGAATACTTGAAGAGGTTATCATTCCCCTACTAAGTAAGTCCTTTCCAGGGTAAACATCCCCAGTTCTTTAAATTGTTCTTTATATGCCATGGTTCACAGTGCCTTTACCACCCAAGCTTGGTCCTCTTTGAGAACAACCACCCCAGCTGCCCTCCTTTCAGGATATCTTCCAGTCTTTCAAAAAAGTTGTATCCAGAACTGAAAATGGGTATTTCAGGTGTTGTCTGACTATGGCAGAGCATCTACTCCATTATGGATACTGCCTCTTGTACTAAATCCCATTAGGCTGCACATGGCTTTACGTATTGTGCCATTGACTCAGATTATGCTTTTCTTGTTATTGTCCAGTCATTTTTAGTCATGTCTGACTCTTCGTGACCCCATTTGGAGTTTTCTTGGCAAAGATATTGGAGTGGTTTGTTATTTCCTTTTCCAGCTCATTTTACAGATGAGGAAACTGAGGCAAACAGGGTTAAGTGACTTTTCTAGGGTTACCTAGCTTTTAAGTGTCTGCGGCTGGATTTGAACTCAGGAAGATGAGATTTCCTGACTCCAGGCAAGCCACCAGGCCACCATATTGAGTTTGCAGTTCACTAAAAACTCCCAGATCCTTTTCATGTAAACTGCTGGTTAATTTCGTCTCTCTGCTTTAGTACTTGAGCAGCTGATGCTCTTGAACCCAAATGGGAAAATGTTATGCCCAGAATGTTCTTCTCCACAGGGGCTGGTGGCTCTGATGCAGAGCATCGCCTGTTTGACCGGCTGTTTGAGGGCTATAATGAGATCATCCGGCCAGTGGCCAACGTGTCTGACCCAGTCATCATCCATTTTGAGGTGTCCATGTCCCAACTGGTAAAAGTGGTGAGTCCTGAGGCATGACTTGATTTCTTAAAGGGAGGGACAAGGGCAAGAGTTTTCCATGGTCAGTACAAATCTACAAATTTTCTTCCTCTTTTTCTCCATCGCTTGACTAGGATGAAGTTAACCAGATTATGGAGACCAACCTGTGGCTGAAACACGTGAGTTACCAATCAGTTGGTGTATGAACTTTACTGGGCATTTTCTACAGCCCCATTCTAGGCAACATCAGGGAAGAGAAAAAAAAGAGAGCTGCCCTTAAGGGTCTCATCTTGTCTGAGGGAAAATGATAAGACACACAGTGAAATAGGGTGCTAAATAAACCATGGGTGATTGACCCAAAACAGCCCTTAATTTCGAGGAACTCACAGTCCAGTGGAGGAAAGGACATAGAGACAATTTAATATAAACAAGATATATAGAAGTTATATTGAAGATCATCCATTGAAAGAAGGCACTTGCATTAAGGAGGATGGCTTCTGTTTGAATACCTTCAGTAAGTGGGGAGAATTGACCATTCTACTTAGAGACTGATCTCAGGATTAGGAAACTCTTCCTTCGATTCAGGCAAAATCCACTTGTTTGGAATGATAATCTGGTTAGAAAAGGAAGGCATTGACACGGGTCAAAGTAATTAAGGAGGGCTTGCAGGAGATGGGAACTGGAATGGGTTCTAAAGGGTTGTCCAGATATAAAGAAGGAGAAGAGAAGGAGATAACTTCCAGGGAAGGTGACCAGAATTAACAAAGTTATGCAAAAGCAGGGAATGAGAGGTAAGTAGACCAGAGGAGGTAGGGGAAAATCAGGATAATGAAGGGATAAGTGTTTCTTTGTGACTTGGGAATCAAAAGCAATCAATAAGAAACATTTTAAAAGCACCTGCTAGGTACTAGGCATTTAAATGACTTTTGGCTTGTGAAACAAGATTGATTAATCAACATGGATATATGAAAACTCCCACTGTGTGCATTTAGCCAGGTCCAGGTCAGTGCTTACTGGGGTGTATGGTTGGTGTCCGTCTCTGGGGTACTCAATGATCTCTTGCCCCTGAAATCCACCAGAGGTTGCCTGCTTTCAGTTTACTTCAGCAATGACAGAGGAAGGGAGAGGAAATGGTGTAACCTAAATAACCAGAGAATCCGTAGGCAGTGGTTCAACTTGGTGTGTATTCAACATCATTTAATAAACATCTAGTATGTGGATGGCCTCGTGGAGGTGATACTGGAGTGACTAAGGCACAGTCCCTCACCTTCTTGGAGCGTGTAATAGGGTGGAAGTGGGGAGGTTTTCTAGGTTACCACCTCCCCGCATCCTTTAAAGCCCAGCACAAAAGTCACCTCCTCCAGGAAGTTTTCCCTGATTCTTTCCACCTTCACCTGCAGTCATAAGTCCATACTGCCCTTCTCAAATGTGTATATATCTTACTGATTTCCTAGAATGTAGGTTCCCTGAGGGCAGAGATTTTGCTTTCTATAAATGTCATATCTCCCTCAAAACTGAATGCTGTGTATTGCATACAATAGGGATAGGGAGAAGAACTATACCTGTGATTTCAATGCTCTAGGGAACCCCCTGGTGAGTAAACTCCCTTCACCAATGTAGGTCAGCATCTTTCAGTCTTAGGCTATTGCCTAGAGCACTGAGAGGTTGAGGCTTACCCATAGGATAGCTCTATCCACTACCCACCCTACCTTTCAAGGCACATTGTATATAGTATTTACTAAATCAATCAGACAACCAAAATTCACTAAGTGTTTATTGTGTGCCAGGCAGAAGCTGGGCTGAGGAAGCACCAGAGATACCAAGAAGGGGGAAAACCCAATCCCTGCCCTCAAAGGGCTTTCATTATAAAGGATATTGACTTTGAACTTCCTTTGACTGGGAGAGAAGGCGAAGTGATGGCATTTTACACCCTGGTGCTTCGTATGCTACAGCTACGCAGATGTCCAAAAACACTTGTTTTTGCTCAGAAACAAGACACTGAGGAGGAATTTTTTGGCATCATGGGCTGGGCATTAAGCTTTCCCTTGGTCAATGCTGACATCTAGCGGTAACATCTAGGTTTGCTTCAGGGGTACAAATTCTGCAGATCTACGTTTACAGGTTTAGGGGTGCCTCGACTTACACAGTTGATGTGATCCTATAAAAATTTATAGGGACATGAACTTCAATTGTTAGTAAACTGAGTCATGGACTCTTAAATTCTGCTTTTTAAAAGGTTTCATTGATGTTCTTTTTAAAATTTTCACTCTCTTCCCTTCCCTGCTCCCATTCTCCCCTAATCATCAATAGAATTTGTTCCTTTAATTAAAAAAAATGCAGTATTATGTGTATCAGCTTACAGTCCAGGTCAGCCCATTGGCTCTGACTGACAATGTCTATTTCATTCAGCACCTCTAGTCTGCCGCCATGTTGAGATATGGGAGGTGTATTTCACAATGGATTCTCTGAAGTCCTTGGTCACTGCACTTATCAGAGTTCTGAGGTCTTTCCAGTTTGTTTTCCTTCACACTTACAATATATATACAAATGATGTCATCAAGCAAATTCCTAAAGCTGGAAGAGACCTCAGAAGCTACTGGGTACACTGCTCTTACTTTACCGATGGGGAAACTGAGTCCCAGAGAAAGAACATAACTTGTTTCAGGTGGCACAGATCATAATCATCACAGGAAGGGTCTGAGCCTGGTCTTCCAGCTCCTTCCTGCTTACTTAACTCTGTCTCACTTTAGGAAAGTCTTCCCAAGTCTCTTTGAATTCTTAATTTCAGCTTTCCTTTCCCACTGACCCATGTCACAATACTGGGGGTTGCTTTGCATCTCCACCCAGCCTTGTGTCATGGGAAGGGCAAGAGGAAGATCAGGAGGTCAGGGTTCCACCCGACTCAACCTCTCATCAACTCCATGACCTTGACCAAGTCACTTCCTTCTTTTGGACTTCAGTTTTCTCTCCTAAAAAAAAGTAGATTGTACCAAATGACCCATGAAGCTCCTTTCAGCTCTGAAATCCTATGGCTAAATTTCTACGCACCCATTCTTCCCAGTTTCTGACTTATAAGCCAATAGGGCAGTATACCAGGAAGATCTGATGTTTTAAAGGCAAGCTGAGCAAATCTTTCTATAATGTGATGAGGTGCCCTGACTTCTCTTTTCTGTAAATTCGGCTTTCATTCATTGGGATGGATTAAAGCAAGGCTGGAAGGGACTTGGAGACTTCTAGGCTAAACCTCTCACTTTACAATGATAGGAGAGGTACCTGCCCACAGAGGGTAGTAAGCATAAGAAGTAGATTTTGAACCCAGGGCCTGAAGCTCCAAAGTTAACTCTCTTTCCATTCTACCACCTGGGGCTTGGAAAGGAGGCCCCAAGGGGTCCCCTCCTGCTTGGACTCTTGCACTAGCCTGCCTCAAGTCTCTCTCCATTCAAGTTGAAAACTTCATCTTCCTCAACTGCAGGTTTGACCACCCCAACCCCTCCTCATTACAATAAACTCTAGTGGCTCCTATCACCTCCTGGTGCCCAATACCATCCACAGCTTCTCCTCCCGCTTTCTAGACTTCTTACCCCATCCCCCATGCCTGGAGTGCTCTCCCTCCTCATCTCTGCCTCCGGCCTTCTCTGGCTACCTTCCAGTCCCAGTTAAAACCCCATCTTCTCCAGGAAGCCTTTGCCAACCCCCTCATTACTCCTATTTATCCTGTACAGAGTTTGGACATGTTTGTTTGCAAGTTGTCTCTCTCATTAGACTGTGAGCTACTTGAGGGCAGGCAGGGACTGTCTTTTCTTTTCTTTGTATCCCCAGTGCTTAGAATAGTGCCACACTCTAAAGTAGGTGCTTAACAAATGCTTAGCGACTGATCCATGGCTCAACATTAGCTGTTTTACCAGAAGCTGTTCAGGAGAGGAGGCAGCCGTGGTGTGGTCTGGAGGAGAAAACGTTTGGTGAGATGGCAGTGAGGAGGGAAGACAGTCCGGGCATGGCGGCACCCAATACAAGGGCATCAAGTTGAAAGACCCAAGTTCCAGTGCCAGCTCGGTCACTAATTCAGTTTGCAGTGAATTATGGGAGGCTCCTTCCCCTTTTCAGGGCTTCTGCTTCCTCATCTGTCATTTGGAGGAATTAGACCTGATGATCTCCAAGGCTCCTTCTACCTGTATCCATGTTGGAAGGCCCCTTCTACCTCTGACCTTCTCAGCTTTTCCACTACTGTCATTCTGCTTTCATTGTTCTCAGGGCCCTTCCAACTTGGACATTCTGTCTTCTACATTCTAAAAGCTCTTCCAGATAGGACATTATATGTTCTAAGAGCCCATCAAGCCAGGATATTCTGTATTCTACATTCTAAGAGCCCTTCCAGGCAGGATATCCTATGTTCTAAGGATACTTCCAACTAGGACTTTCTGTGTTCCAAGAATCCTTCTAGGCAGAACATTCTGTTTTAAGAGCGCCTTCTATGTTCTATGATCAGGATTAGGCATCCCACCTTTGGCCTTCTTACTCATGAACCATGGAAGGGACAGTTCTATAATGGATCATTACAGAGATGCCCAGATGACACCTGGCAAAGGAAACGGTGATTACCAAGAATCAGCAGGATTCCATCAAGTCAAACCTTATTTCCTTTTTTGATAAGGTTCCCAATCTGGTAGATGACGGAAATAGTGTAGATAAAGTTTTACTCAGATTTTAGAGAAAAACAAAATCCAAAAACCTTTGTTAAAGTATGACTCGCCATGTTGTGGAGAAGGTAGAGAGATGAGGACAAGACAGCAATCCATCTAGGATTCAGAGTTGACCAAACAGCCAGGTGCAAAAGAGAAGAAGTGGTTAATGGTTCAATGTAAACATGGCAGGAAGTCTCCAGTGGAGTGTCCCAGGGATCTGTGCTTGACCAGTGATGTCTCACATTTTTATCAATGACTTGGACAAAGGCCTAGGTGGCATGCTGATCAGATGGGCCGGCGACCCAAAGCTTGGAGGGGATAGCTAGCCTGCTAGACAGCAGAATCAGGATGCCAAAAGGTCTTGCCAGTCTAGAGCATTGGACTGAACCCAATAAGGTGAAATTCAATAGGCATAAATGGCATCTTACATTTGGGTATAAAAACATCAACCACACAAGTATGAGATGGAGGAAGCAGGCTTAGAAAAAGTTGCTCCAAAACAGACTGAGAGGTTTTAGTAGATCACAAGCTCCATGGGAGTCAGCAGTGTGATGGGGCAGCCCCCACCAAAAGCTCATGCAGTCTTGGACTTTGTTCAAAGGGGCAGAGGTTCAGGATGAGGGAAGTATTGACGCCACTGTCCTCAGGCCTCATCGCCCCTGCTTTAGAGGGTTGTGTTCACTTCTGGGTGCTACAGTTTAAGAGGACATTGGTAACCTGGTGAGTGTCCAGAAGAGCCCAGCAGGGATGGAGAACGGGCTGAGGCAGTGAAAGAAAGGCTTCTGATCCTGAGTCTGTGGATTTGTTTTGGAAAAAATATTTTTCTAACTCTATTTCATTGCAGTTGGTTTTCATCCTTTATGTTGCTCTTTGTAAACTTAAGGACATTATTCTGACAAGGATCCATAGATTTAAGCAGATGGCCAACCTGCTCTATGACACAAAACCAATTAAGAGTCAGTGGGTCAAAGGAACCCTCATATTGGGATAGTTCAGGGAAGAAGGGAAAGCCAGCAGCTCCATCAAGTCTTTGTCATAGGGGGGAGGGGTCAGATTAGTTCTTTTTGGCTTCCAGGGCAGAATCTGGCTGGACCAATGGGTAAAAATTGCAGATTCAGCCTAGGGATGAAGAAAAACTCCAAGAGAAGGAGAGCTTTCCTAAAAAAGAATGGGCAGCCTCGAGGGGTGGGACGCTCTGCCTCCCTGGAGGTCTTCGAGCAGAGGCTGGATGTTATGGGTGAGATTTTTTTCATCTGTGGGTTTAATTAAATGGCCACTGAGGTCCCTTCCATCTCACAAATTCTGCGGTTCCTTGAAAGGCACCCAGTAGGACTCTTAATCCCAGGTACTTTCTCCCATTAGGTATCAGTGAGTGAAAAGTCTCAGGCTGAAGCCTCTATCTGTTTGGGGGAAGCAGGGCCAGCCCCACCCAACCCTGATCTCCTTCCTGTTGCCACAAAGAGATCTTTTAAAATAATAGCCACACAGCCTGCAGACAGGGCAATTTATCCTTGTTAGATTAAGGCCAGTGACATCAGAGTCCATATATACTCCTTCCAGGGGAGATACTGCCCAGAGCTGCTGTCAGACAAGAAATACTGTCCTGACCTACTAATGACTCCTCTGTGCCATGCCAGGGCCCAGCTGTCGCTGTACTCTCCTAGGCTTTTTATATCACAAGGATTTCTCTGCCCCCAGAAGCTTGAACCACAGGGCAAACGCCCCCTTTGTCGACCTGACCCAAGACTCTCAGAGCCTGGGTCGTGGAGGCTGTTTCAGGCAGCTCTTCTCTTGAGGTGTCCCAGCTCAGCGGGGCAATCATAACTGCCTCCTCCCAAATAAGAAGGATCAATCAACAAGCATTTATTAAGCATCGACTGTTTACCAGGCACTCTGTGCCAGGTGCTAAACAAATACAAAGAATGAAACAGTCCCTCTCCACAAGGAGCTGACATTTTAATGGGGGAACTACAAGAAACAGCTATCTAAGTGCATACAAAACAAGTATTATGAGTATACAAATATATGCAAATTAGCTAAATACCAGGACATGGGGGGCAGGGCACCAGCAGCAGGGACCAAGAAAGGCCTCATGAAGGTGGTGCTTGAGATGAGTCCTGAAGGAAAAGAAGGAGGAGAGGAGGGAAGGCATTGTTAGCGTGCAAAGAAAGTCACGAAGGTGGGAGATGAGATAGAAGCTGAGCAAAGTCATATGGGGATAGCAGCAGCAATATGAAAGGGGAGGGGAGGAAGGTAGCACACATGCAATGTTTGGGAAGGAAGGGAGGCTCAAGGCCAGGGAGATCCCTGCAGCCTGGGAAGACCCTAAAGGAGGTCAGTTATTTCCATATCCCTCTCTTTCCCTTGTCTCAGATCTGGAATGACTACAAGCTGAAGTGGAATCCGGCTGACTACGACGGGGCTGAGTTTATGCGCGTGCCCTCCCAGAAAATATGGAAGCCTGACATTGTGCTATATAATAAGTAAGGGCACCGGGCTCAGGGAGCATGGATTTAGGGACTCAGAGGGCTCCTAGGACCACCCTCATCTCACAGATAGGGAAACTGAGACTGGGGTGATTTGGCAAAGGCAGGTTTTGAATCCAGGTTCTCTGATTCCAAGGTCATCATTGTTCTACTGAGCATCATTAGAAGTTTGGGGGAAGCCAATGACCCAACCCATTGTAGTCTCTGAATCAATCAGGTGACATGTCCTTATGCCAGTCCTTCCATAGGGTCTGGTCTACTGTGAATAATGAGCAGCCGTCCCCCCGCCCCAGCCCAGGGACCTTGGGCTCCTCCAGCTCCCAAAGGGGCACATCACAGTTACCCTGACTGCCCTGGAAGGCAATCTCACAGGTTAGAACAGACCTCTATGGAGCAAGAAAGCCGGGATATAAGAAAAGGTTTCAGGACCCCCAGGAGCCAGGAGGCCTGGAATTCAGGTCATGGGGCTGGGGTGCATGGGGTTACATGGCGGACCAAGTCATACAGGCTCCCAGTGATCAGAGCCCTGGGTTTGAAACCCAGCTCCCTCTCAGCTCCCAGGCCAATGTTCTCAACACCACCCTACATTTAGTAGCTCTGTGATCCCAGGTAGATCACTTAAACCCTCTGAGCCTTAGTGGGCTCATCTGTCAAATGGGACTGAATGATACCAGCAGTGCCTACCTCAGGGGTATGTGGCAAAGTCCAAATGACATAGTGTATGTAAAGCTACTTTGGGCACACAGTAGGTGCTTATATGCATATATTTGTAGAGGCGTATCCATATGTAGATATATCTACCTATCTGTACCTATATGTGTATGTATGTGTGCGCATATATACATGTGTATGTGTGTATTGTATATACTTGGATATATGTGTATATATACACATATACATACATACATATATGTACATATACATTCCTATATGCAGACATGTCTATAGCCTCTCAGGTGCCAACCTGCCCTGGTGAAGGAGGCCATGTGTGTGTATACACATGCATATAGTATATGCGTGCACATATGTGTATATATATGTATGTACATATGTGTGTGTACACTGATATCTACAGATACCTACACATACACACAGAGCTACGGATGTCACACACACAGGCTGTCCCAAAAGTCTTGATGTAATTTTAAGCTTGAGCTGAACCGCACAGGATGTCTGTGTGTCCGTGTGTGGAGCCAGCTTCAAAGTTCACGAAGTAGTTTATATACTTGATCTCATCGGAGGGTCATAGCAACCCCAGGATGGAGGTAGCTGGTTGGATTAGTGACCTCTTAAGTTCCTACCAGTTCTATATGTGTGTATGCGTATACATATGTATCTACACATCTATTTTACCCCAGGTCTGTGATTACATGCACACACACACATAATTTTAACTGGACCTAGGATTCCACTGGTTTAGGGAATGACAAATGAGGTTGGCATTGCTCCCCATTTCATCATCTGGGGCATTGAGAAGTGCCGTAGCTTACCAGGGTCACACAGCCAATGTATGTCAAAGACTTGAACCCTTCTTCCTGATTCAATGCCAATTCTACCCATTCTACCACACTGTCTCTCTTAAACCTCAATGCATCATTTAAATGTCACTTAATATCATATGCTAAATGACCACCACACATCCACCATTCCCCCCCCCCCCTGCCCTCCACCCTGTGAATTCCCCCTAACCTGCAATGGGTGAATGAACTCCTTCATGGTCCCTAGAAGTTGGCAAGAAATTCTCTTGGATTCCAAGAGGTAACAAGATTTAGTTGGAAAGAGAGTCTTCTGAGAATCAGAGAACCCAGGTTCCAGATCAGGCTCTGCACTGACTGCATTGCTTTGGGTAAGTCACATGCCTTGCCTTCTCAGGGTTTCAGTTTCCTCATATGTAAAATGAAGAGGTTGAATGATCAGCTCTGACCTAGACAGTCCTGAGATGGGGAAGGAAAATCCTGAGCATGCTTCTGCTCTAGCTCAGAGGACGTAGACGTCCAAGGGGGAGCCTCTCCGTGGCTTACCAAGGCCTCCTGGCTCTGACCCATAAGGTCATATCCTGCATTTGAAGGGGCCATAGAGGCCGTCTTCCCCAACCCCTCACTTCACAGATGAGGAAAGTGTACACAGCCACACAGCTAGTGTTAGAGGAAATACTTGAACCTGGCTCTTTCTGGAGCTCTGACATTGACTAGCTGTGTGACCCTGAGACAATCACTTAACCTTTCTGAGTTCTAAGCTTCTAAGCAGTTCACCCTATTTCTCTTCTCCAAATCATGGCCCAATTTGTCACCAGAAGAATGTCTATCGAGTGACAACTGTTCTTTGTCCAGAACCAGCTGTGAAACCACCTACTAGGGCCTACAGGTGTATAATTTGCATTAGGGGAGGCAACACCTTTGCCTGGGAAATCCCAGACTATTTGGTGTAGCCAAGTCCTATTGACTTGGGCTGCCCAGTCAGCCTCTATTCATGATTCTCAGCAGAAAGCTTGGCCTGGGACAGTCTGGATTATTTTCTTCCAGAAAGAAGTCCTGACTTTACATCCTGAGCTTTTTGAGATCTTGCCAGAGGCTCCAGAAGAAATTCCTGGTGCATAGAAGGCATGGTTCCCCAGGACTGCTGCTGCCTCCCATCTGGGCCAGAACAGCCTAAGTGGGCCACCCACAGGTTAGACATATCTGACCCAGGGTGAGTCTTGGAATGTGGGTCATAGGATCCCAGATTGACAAGAGGATGGAACTTCACAGACCATCTAGTCTAACCCCTCTTTTCACATAGGAAGAGACTGGGGCACAGAGAGGTTAGGTGACTAACCCAATGTCACATAAGTAGTACTTATCAGATATTGGATTTGAACTCAAGTCCTGTGACCCCAGACTTTCCCAGACCACTCCTGAGTTTAAAGGAAAATTTTGGAACAGAATCAGTAAGCCTGTTTTCACACCAAAAAATTGCTGCCTGTGCCATATATTTTTTGGGGTGTTTTTTGCCATATATTTTTAATAATTTTGTACTTCATGTTTTAGAGAGGGAAATAGTACAGTTCCTTACAGAATGCTCACTCAGATCACTCGGAAGATCAGGGACCCAGAGAGAATGCTTTTGGGAGGGCTGCTCTAATCTAACCCTCTCCTTTTTCAAAAGAAGAAACTGAGGCCTGGAGAGGAACCAGTGAGTCAGTGGCAGAGTGGGAATGTAGGACCTGGGTGTCCTAACTCCCAATGGGAGGCAAATACTACAAAGACCTCCCCAGACGTCTAGCTAGCAAGAGCAACGGCAACAACAGCAAACATCGCTACCAGACCATCTCATGTTTCTACAATCGTAGGAAGGTTTGCAAAACACTTTATGTACATTCTCTCATTTCAGCCTGAGAACAGTCCTAAGACATAAGTTCTACAAATATCATTCCCATTTTACAGATGGGAAAACTGAGGCCAAAAGAAGTTAAGTGACTTGGCCAAGGTCACACAGCTAGGAAGTGTCAGAGGTAGAATTCAAACCCAGGCCTCTTCCACCACCAAGCACAGATAGTCTTCCATTCACTGTAGAATACTACCTCTTTGCAAAAAGAACACACTTCTTCTGTGATCGCACGCTTGAGGCAGTTAAACTGGAACTTAATAAAGTATTGTTATCAGGGCCATTGTTATCTTGGAGGGATGTGGGAGCCCAAAGTCAACCCTAGGACAAATCACACTGTGTGTGTATGTATGTATGTGTGTGTGCATGCATGGGTACATGCATGCACACATGCATTCCCTCCACCCCATACATCCACCCTCCTTTCTTCCATGAAGGACACCTATAAGTAGCCCACCAGTCCAAAAACCAAATATTGATCTGTTTAAATGAATTTAATAATAATTTCCATTATTGTCATATATTATAATGTTATATTAGTATGTTATAATACTATATATTAATTTTCCACTTGAGAGTTTTATGATGTTTTAAGATTTGCAAAACACTCACTTCACACAAGTGCGGGAGACAGGCAGCATTTAGGAACGCTCGAGGATGTTGGTATCCTGTGTTTTGACCAATCAATAATCATTCTGTTTATACCCATGTTCTCTGATTCACAGGACTTCACAGGTGGAAGCAGAGTGTGCCGATATCTGTTTAACAACAGGCTCTTGGTAGGGGAATGGGGGAGCAGGGCAGGGAGAGTAATGTACTCAGGTCACACCATTTTATTATTAACATTTTTTCCATTACTTCTTAAGTCTAGACAATCAACAGAACAATAGTTCAAGTCCTTATCTGTAGTGTTTGCTAATTTCTAAGATATAAGTGCTCAGACAGAAAATTTAACAATCAACTCTAACAAGCCAGAATGAACAGGTTCCAGCACATTCTTGATCAGAATGGGTTTCAATAGCCATCTAGTCCAATAAATGACCCCAAAAGAATTGCCACCTCTCCACTAGTAACCATCTCTAGCCTGTGCTCAAAGACCTGCCATGTTTCAGGCATTTCCAATGAAACACAATGTCCACTAGAAACCCTTACCATTATTATAGTCAATTTCCTATCACCCAGAACCCTTGGGAAAAATATTGCTCCGGATAATGGGGGTTTTCCAACAGCCGTGAGTTTACCTCTTTGATCAACAAAACATGAATTTACTGAAGTCTCTATTACGTGCCTGAGGACACAAGGAGAAAATGAAATAGCTCTTGCCTTCAGGGAGCTTGCATTCTATTTGGGGAAAGCAACACATAAGTAAGAACAAAACATATCTAAAGTAAACATAACTCCCTGGATTCTTAAGAAGACACTGAACATAGTTTCACATTTTTTCCCATTGGTATAGAGTATTATTATGGAGTTCGGCTTGTTTTTGGGTCATTTCAATTGTGTCTGACTCTTCGTGACCTCATTTGGGGTTTTCTTAGCAGAGATGCTAGAGTGGTTTGCCATTTTCTTCTCCAGCTCATTTTTACAGATGAGGAAACTGAGGCAAACAGTTAGGTAACTTGCCCAGGGTCGCACAGCTAGTAAGTGTCTGAGGCCAGATTTGAACTCAGGAAAATGAGTCTTCTTGGCTCTAGGCTGGGAACTCAATCCACTGCACCACCCAGCTGCCCCTATTTTTTCTAAAAGCATTCAACAAAATATTTGTTCAAAATTAAAAATGAATAAAAGTTGGTTGAGAGGCTGGGCCACATCGTGATTCCTTCCTGTACTCCTTTTGTCCTTACAGTGCAGTTGGGGATTTCCAGGTTGACGACAAGACCAAGGCCCTGTTGAAATACACAGGAGAAGTTACCTGGATGCCTCCCGCCATCTTTAAGAGTTCATGCAAAATAGATGTGACTTACTTCCCATTTGACTACCAAAACTGCACCATGAAGTTTGGTTCCTGGTCCTACGATAAAGCCAAAATTGACTTGGTCCTGATTGGCTCCTCTATGAACCTCAAAGACTACTGGGAGAGTGGCGAATGGGCCATTATCCATGCACCTGGGTACAAGCACGACATC
Organism: Pseudochirops cupreus; assembly: GCA_028627135.1. Classification (NCBI taxonomy): domain Eukaryota; kingdom Metazoa; phylum Chordata; class Mammalia; order Diprotodontia; family Pseudocheiridae; genus Pseudochirops; species Pseudochirops cupreus. The sequence continues at coordinate 550,577,412 of CM053582.1, read as the reverse complement.
AAATACAACTGCTGTGAAGAGATTTATCCCGACATCACTTACTCTCTCTACATCAGGCGTCTGCCTCTGTTTTACACCATCAACATGATCATCCCCTGCCTGCTGATCTCTTTTCTGACAGTGCTGGTCTTCTATCTGCCCTCCGACTGCGGTGAGAAAGTGACCCTCTGCATCTCTGTGCTCCTGTCCCTGACTGTCTTCCTCCTGGTGATCACTGAAACCATCCCTTCCACATCTCTGGTCATCCCCCTGATTGGAGAGTACCTCCTGTTCACCATGATTTTTGTTACCCTCTCCATTGTCATCACTGTCTTTGTTCTCAACGTGCACTACCGCACACCCAAGACTCATACGATGCCCCAATGGGTGAAAACCATATTCCTGAACTGGCTGCCCAAAATCATGTTCATGGCCCGACCTGCGAGCAGCGAGGAGGCTTGCCAAAAGTCCAGGCCGTTCTCCAGTGCCGAGCTCTCCAACCTCAACTGTTTCAGGGGCACAGAGGCAAAATGCTGCAAGGGAGGTTCAACGTGCCAAGATGGGACGTGTGGTGTCTGCCGCCACCAGAGGGTCAAGCTCTCCAACCTGAGCTCCAACCTTCCAAGGAGCTCCAGCTCAGAATCTGTGGATGCCATGCTCTCCTTCTCGGTTCTGTCCCCAGAAATGAAAGATGCAATTGAGAGCGTCAAATACATTGCTGAAAATATGAAGGCTCAGAATGAGGCTAAGGAGGTAAGAGTGGCTTTTGAGGCTTCTTCCCCATTGGCAAGATCTGTTAGCATTTTGTAGAGCGCAAGCGCCTTGAGGGCAGGGGATGCTCTTATATAAATTTTTACTTCTCTCTCCTGCCTCACCCCACCCCAGATCTGAGAACATGCTATACACACGTTAGGCATTTAATGTGTGAATGAATTTTTAAAAACCATTTATTAAGTGCTTATTGTAAATGAAGTAGCACTAAGAACTGAGGAGACAAACAGGAAAAGAAGATGGCTCCTGGTCTCAACAAGCTCACACTTTTATTGGGGAAGACAACTTGGGTAAGTGAATTGAGCCTCAGGGTAGATGGCAAGGCCCAAGAGTCCTAAAGATGTATCAAGAAAGAGAGGTCTTTCACCATTGGGAAGAAGGAGCTCTGGCATTGATAAAGCACTTTGAGGTAGTGAGAGGTACAAAATCCTTTACAAGCATCATCTCATGTGATCCTCACAACAATCCTATGAGGGAAGTGCTATTATGCCCATTTTACAGATGAGGATCCTTATAAAGAGAGTCCAGCACTCTGACATCAAGGAGAAGGCAAAATAACTCAGTTTTTGTTTTGTTTCCCTTTGCTCAACCAGGGAGAATGGTCTTCCTGCTGAGGAGAGGGCAACAATGTTTAACAGGGAATTGAAACCTCAGATAAGTGAGGATGTACTAAGGTAATAACAGTGATGTGGTCCAAAAAATTGTCGACACGTATCATTTCACGTGATCCTCACAACACTGGCGAGTAACGCCACCTTCTCGCTGGGAGAATATACAGCACACCACTCTGAATTCTCATTCTGTAGGTCATCGCCCAATCATAGACAGAAGCAGAGTGATGAGATGGTGAGATTCAAAGGGGGTCTCTGACAAAATCCAAAAGTCAACCAGTTGGCCCTTCCCCAACAAGTGACAAGCGGAAGGAGGGTCAGATTTGTTTGAAACTCCTACAAGCTACTTATTACTTGTGTGGGGGGGGGGAGGGGGCGGGGCAGGAAGTCAGCTCATCTCTTAGATCCAAGGTTTTTTCACCTATAATATGATCTCTATTACATAGTCGACTATGTTGACTAATAAGCATTTAAATGCTTACTATGGGGCAGATGTTGTGATGGGCATCAAGGACACAAAGAAAGGTAAAAACACAGTTGTTTCCCTCAAAGATCTTCCATCCTAATGGTGAATGCAACGTGTAAACAATTGTGTTCATATAAGATATTTGCAAGTCATGGGTAGCTGCCTCTGGGGGACTGGGGAAAGTCTCCTAGCATAGGTGATGGTGGAGATGAGTCTTGAGGAAAACCCGGGAATCCAGGATGCAAAGGGAAAGGGGGAGAGAATTCCAGATGTGGGGAAGAGCTGGTGAGATGGACATGGAAATGGACATGGAGAGTTCGGTACAAGGAGCAGCAAATTGGACAGGGCTGAGGGATCATAGAGTAGGGTAGAGCAGAGATTAGTGTAAGAAGGTCCAGGTGTGGAAGGGTCAGCTTTGGCAGGGGTTTGAAAGTCAAACAGAGCGTGGAGGTAGGAAAGAGTCATCTGAGCTCAATGGGAAGGGGGGAGGGGAAGGAATAGGGAAGAGATTTTCAAACTAATTGATTTAACATCCGGCTCTGCATTCATTCTGTCCCCATATTACCCAAGTCATTTTTGCAATCTTACAAGATGTTTTTGCCTTCAAAATTAATTAGTTCAGCCTTAGGATGCTTAATAACAAGGAGTTGATTACTAGACTAATCCCTGTTCCTAGCACAATGTTCAGAATGGATGTTTGTTTAAAAAAAAAAGTTTCCTGCATGTTCTTGGGTTTGGGTGTGAAAGTCAAAGAGAAATCTGTTAGCACTGAGGAGATGAGCTAATTAGGACTCTTGGCTTTTCTGAGCCAGAAGTCGCCTTATAAAAAGAGTCCAGCACCGATCACTTTCCTAACTGAGCCCCAGGCTGGTTAGCTCAGTTCACACTGCTCACCAGAGGAGCAGCTGAGATACAAACCCAGGCTTCCTAACTCTCCCTCCAAGGTTCTTTCTACTCTACCAGCTGGTTTCTAGAGCTTTCTGTAACCGATTACTTGCCAAGTTTTGGTCTTGAAAAGTTACTTCCAAATTTATGGGTAGAATTCCTTTACAGCTAACTCATCCGCAATTCTACTCATATCCAAGTGTTAGAAACAGTTTTCTTTTTGATCAAATTATCTAATGGTTTGTCTGTTTTATTAGTTTTTGCTAGAGGCAGCTGGTAGAACAACGGCTAGAGTGCTAGGCCGGGAGTCAGGAAGACCTGAGTTCAAATGTGACCTCAGATACTTACCAATTGTGTGACCCTGGGCAAGTCACTTAACCTCTGTTTGCCTCAGTTTCCACAACTGTAAAAATGGGGATAATAATAGCACCCACTTCTTGGGGTTGTTGTGAGGATCAAATGAAATAGCATTTATGAAAAGCAATGAGCATAGAATCTGGCTCATAGTAGGCTCTATATAAATAATTATTCACTCTCACTTCCCTTTTCAAAAAAATCAGTTCCAAATTTTATTAATTTAGGTTTTTTTGTTTTTAATTTTGGTTATCTCTCTTTTGATTGTCAGAATGTCTCTTTTTTATATGTTCGTGTTTTTTTTAATTTGATGCTTTTCTGTGTATTTTTCCTTTTCATTGCTATGTCCAATTCATTGATCTCATCTCTCTCTCTTTTTTCGATGGGTATTTAGAGACACAAATTTTCCCCTAATATTTTCTTTCCTCACATTTCTTAAACTAGATTATCTGGGTGGAGTATTCCTGCTGACTTCAGTGGGGGCTCTCTTCTCGTTAGGATTTGGTGTGGCTTGGGAAGAGATGAGAGACAGGCCAATTGTTCATTTGAAGGATAGTGAGAGATAATGCTATTCAGCAAGCATTTGTGAAAGCACCTACTGTGTGTCAGGCCCTAGAGAAAGCAAAGACAAAAATTACATAGTCCCTGCCTTCAGCAAGTTTGTTCCTACTGGCACAACACAATACGAATGTAGGTATCAGATATGTTTCGAGCCCTGCTGTCAAATTCAAATAGAAATTTAGAAAACTACAAATTAGTGTTATTTATGGTGCATCATTTTTTATTTATTTTAAATATTTTCCAGTTGCACTTTTAAATGGTTGTGGCAGCACACAGGAGTTTGACACCTCTGGTTTGGAGAACTCTGGACCAGGAAATTCCTACCCATGCAGATCAGCACTTCCTCTGAAATTTAGAGTGACCTGGGCCAATGAGAGGTTAAGTGACTTGCCCAGAGTCACATAGCCAGGATATGTCAGGGGCAGAATTTGAATCTGTCTTTCTATCCACAATAGCTTATGGCCCCACCAAAATATAAAATTCAATTCCAGTTGCTTCCAGTAGTATCTGACTTTTCATGCCCCCATTTGGGGTTTTCTTGGAAGCAATACTGGGATGGTTTGCCATTTCCTTCTCTAGCTCATTTTACAGATGAGGAAACTGAGGCAAAGTGGGTTAATTGACTTGCCCAGGGTCACCCAGCTAGTAAGTGTCTGAGGCCAGGATTTGAACTCAGGAAGATAAGACAGGTATTCTATTTATGGCACCACCTAGCAGCCCCAAATACAAGATACATACAAGATAATGTGGGGGAGTGCTAGACTGGGAGAGTCAGGATTTGAACTCAGGGTCTTGACTGCAAATCCTCCATCATTTAAGATCATAGTATCAAAAATAGCTTTCGGACAAAAAACTTTGGCCCTTTCTATGAATTATCTTGCAGCCACTAAAGCAGATAATTAGACCTCTACAGCTATTGCACCTGAAACCCAGAGGGAGCAAAAGAATTGATTTTCAGGCAGGCTCAAAGGCTCTTTTCATTGTACAACTAATTGAATCCCTCAAAGACATGTTCCTGCTGTTGGGATGGGGCGGCCTCTTTAAATTCACTTGTTTCCCAAGCTTGAGCCTCTTCCATCCCGTGTTTTTTCCTTCTGCCTTGTCTAGGAGGGTAATTAAAGTACCAATGACTTCCTCCTGATTTCAAGGGTTGAGTCGATGCTAGATCGGGCCCAATTAGCCGAGCTCTCTCCAGGCTTCCACTTGACATTAATTACTATTTGTGGTTCAGTATCAGAGCAGCAGAGCCCTGGCTTTTCACATTCCTGCTGTCCCTTTGAGTGTGAAGGTGACTTCGGATGGGAAGGCCACAGAGGGAGGAGGGTGTAACTCAGCCTTCAGAATGGCAGTGAACTTGCCGTGGTCGGGTCCTACCATTGAAGGATGAAGTGACAGATTCAGTTTCCAGTTTTTGTTCATTGGAATCTGTTATTTCATTGGTGCTTCCTATGAGGAAACTCTCTAACTCAGGTGATCTTAACCTGGGCTCCACAGACCCTTTAAGGGCTTAAGGGATCCATGTAGAGATTTTAGGAGAGTCTCTAAATTTGTTTTTAAAGGATATTCTGATTATTTCAACATAATTGGCTTACTTCGTAATACTATGTATTTTATTTTATTCATTTAAAAACATGATTCTAAGAAGGGGTCCAGAGGTATCCCAGGCTGACAAGGAAACCAATGACATCAAAAAAGGTTAAGAACCCCAGCTCTGACCAGTGTAAGGTAGTAAATGTTCTGTTACTTAGAGACTTAGACCCCGAGAAAGTAAAGGCTTGCCCAGGGTGATTCAGCCCTGTGTCAGAGGTGGCCCTAGAACCCAGGTGTCTCAACTCTGAGGTGGACTCTCTATACCCTGTGGCCTCTGGCAGCTCTCTGTTAGCATCTAAAAACCCATCCTCCTGCCTCTTCAGTCTCCTTAGACCTCCCTGCACATGTGATCTGGGACCAGGGACACCAGACTCCCTGCTCCTTTCTCTGAGCGAGTCCTCTGGCTATCAGGCACCTGGAATGCTCTCACTCCCTGGCTCTCCCTTCCAGCTCCTCTGGCTTCCTCCAACTCCCAGCAAAAATCCCACCTTCCCTAGGAGGCCTTTCCCAATCCCCCTTAATACTCCTGCCTTTCTTCTGAGGACAATCTCCGATTTAGCCTTTCTGCATCTGGTTGTCTATATGTCATGTCCCCATTAGACAAGGAGCTCCTTGAGGGCCTGGCCTGGCTTTTGCCTTTCTTTTCATCCTCAGCCCTTAGCACAGTGCCTGGCATAGAATAGGTACTTGATAAATGCTAATTATTGATAAAATGGCAAATGCTACAAGATTTCTGCTGAATGACACAGAAGAGTTTCAGAGTCCACATTCATGGTGCAATTGAACAAAGAGCTAGATTGGGGGTCACAGGAGATGGGTTCAAATTCTGGTCCTGCCAATTATTTCTGGCAAGTTAATTAACCCCTCAGGGTCTCGGTTTTCTAATCTGAAAAAGGAAGGGGCTAGACTAGGTGACTCCAAACCAATTATCCTGGGGTCACAGAGCTAATGTCGGCCCTTTGTTTCATTATCGAATATTGAACTTCACTAATAGTTTTGGGGAGCAGGGGTTAAAACCGTTTACCTCAGTGTCCTCAACTGTAAAATGGGGTCAATAATAGCTCCCACTTTCTAGGGTTGTAATGAGCCTCAAAGGAGATGTTTGCCAAGGGCTTAGCTGGCACATAGTAGGACCATAAGCTAGCTGTTTTCATTATTATTATTTCCCATGAACCTTTCTCACTTCCCAGCTTCCCTATTAGTCCCTAGGGCCTGCTATCTTCCCCATCACCCAGGCCTGGTTCAGACCCTCAGCACCTGTCACTTGGACTGGTGCAGTTCCCTAACTGATGTCCACCCCATTCAGCTGCCTAAAGCACAGGTCTGATCATGTCTGCAGGCTCCAGTCACCCCCTATTCCCCCTAGGATCAAACATAAAATCCTTTGGCATTTAAAACCCTCCACAGCCCGGCCTCCACCTACCCTTATGGTTTTTGTGTACCTTACTCCCCTCCCCACACACTATGATCCATCTATACCAGCCCCGCCACTGTCATTGTCGCTCACACCCATGCAGCTTCTGCCTCCATGCCTTTGTCTTGGCTGGCCCCTGTGGCTGGAATGTTCTCCCTCCTTGCCGCCTCCTCATCCTCTTAGGCCTTTTCTGGACCCTCCCCACTCAGGCCTCTCCTCTGACATCATTTTGGATTCTCTCTCTTACAGTCATTTACATGATGCCTCCCCATTAGAATGTGAGCTCCTCGAGGGAAGGGCTTGCTTAGCACGGTAATTGGCATGCAGTAGATACTTAATAAATACTTATTGACTAAGTCAAAATGTTACTATAAGGAAAAATTTCTTCTTTTAAAAAATATCTTATTTTTGATAACTTGGGGAGGCGGGTTTCTATCACCTTCATTTCTGAATGTACTCCAGACCTCCCCTACCCATTCCCTGTAACAAACTTTAAAAAGAAAAGCAATTTAACAAACACATTAACTGTGTCCAACAATAGAGGCCATCTTCTCCACCTACAGTCTCTAATCTGTGAAAAGATGGAAGGGAGGTTGATTTTCTTAACTCTTCTCCAGGACCAAACCCCGTCATTAAAATTACTCAATTTTCTGTTTCCAAACATTTCTTCTTAATAAATCTTTTGCTGTCTACAGATCCCTATGCTTACCATTGGGGGATACACATAGTTTAGCTAAGACATAGTTCTTGCCTTCATGAAGCTCATAGTCTAGTGAGGGATATGACACAAATACCTAAATATCACAATGGAAAACGATTCATGTGTGACAACTGCATAGGGGTGTGTGGGGCAGGAGCAATGTCCTAACCCCTACCCCCAGGCAAGTTAGGCTAGTTTTTCCTTAAAAGGCATTGAGACTTCCTTGAGATTTGGTTGGCTCAGGTGACTAAAGGCTTAGACCATTGACATCACCTCCTCATCCCATGAGTACAAAGCAACCAGGAGAGGTCTCTGGGGCGGGGCTGGTGCATCAGGATGGGTGCCTCAAGGAAGGGAACTGCTCAGCTGAATCAGCTTGAGGTGTCTTCAATGCCTTTCCTTGTTCCTGCTATAGTTAAGGAAACCTCTTTCTTTCTTAAATGCTGGATGACCGATGAGTGTCACTGTTCATCGTAGATAGAGAGTTAGACTTAGAATCAAGAAAATTTGAGTTCAAATCCATCCTTAGAGATTTAGTATGACCCTGGGCAAGTCACCTTACCTCTGCCTCAGTTTCCTCATCTGTGAAATGGGGATAATAACAGCATCTACCACCCAGGGTTGTTTTGAGGACTGGATGAGATAACACCTGTAAAGCACTTTGCAAACCTTAAATTGCTACATAAATGCTAAATATTGCTATGTTGAACTTATACGACCGGGAACTGGCAAGTCAGTTCCAGACCAGAACAGGACACAAAGAGCTATGTAAGGCCCAAAGGGAAAAAGTCATCACCAGTTGGAAGAGAAGTAGAGATCAGGGAGGGCTTACAGGAGGAGGAAGACATTTTGCTTCTTAAATTTTGAGACCAAACTGAGTTTCTCTTGGTCTTCATGTTTGCACTTGTGTTTTTCAGATTCAAGATGATTGGAAGTATGTTGCCATGGTCATCGACCGCATTTTCCTGTGGGTTTTCATTCTGGTTTGTATTTTAGGAACAGCAGGGCTGTTCTTGCAACCTCTGATGACTGGAGATGAAGTGTAGCCACAGAGTGACGTGGATCAGGAAACTGTTCTGACTCTCCCCACTAAAGCTCCATCTGCTGTTGTTCCATTGTCCAAGAGCTCACTCTGTCCTCCATCTTACTTCAAGGGAATGGATGTCTCTCTGGGTGCCATTGGGATCCACTCCCCTCCTTTGTTTTTGACTTGTAAATTTTCCCTTTTTAACTTGCCCACTTATACTTTAACCGCCTTCACTTCACTAACCCAGAACACCTTAACACCACTTATGCCCAGGTATACACCAAGCAAGAAGACAATGGGATAACTCGTTTATCCCTTACAACAGTGTGGATAACCAAATTTTATAAATAATGCAACGTGGGGAAAATAACAAAAATTGGAAAATCTAATTCTTCTATGTGGGAAACATGTATACTCAGTATAATTCAGTTCAGTAAAATTTTATTAAGTGCAAGACACTGAGGGTACAAGGGTGAAAAAGCAGTTTCCATCTTCAAAGAGTTTACTTTTTAGTAGGGGCCAAGTTATATTCCCCAAAAAGCAAAGGATCGGAGATAGAGACCGGAAAAGATCCTAGGCAATCATCCAATCACAGATTTCAAGCTGGAAGGGACCTTAGAACCCAGCCCTCCTGTTTTACAGATGAGGAAACTAAGGCCCAAACTCACCAAGGTGGCCCAGCAGAGCCAGGACTTTAATCCAGGTCTTTTGACTTCAAATCCATGGTGAACAGAACAGAAAAAAGAGAGATCTAGACAGAGTGCTGGGAGAAATTTGTGAAAGGATAGTTCACTGTCTGCTGGCAGGAGGAGGCAGGGAAGGCTTCCTGGAGGAGGTGAAGGAGCCTCTTCAGAATACTTTAGTGGTTAAGAGAAAACTACTAGAAAGGAAACCCTGATAGAGTTTGGAGGCGTTTGGTGGGGACCAGATTTGTGATGTCATTGGCAAGGCTCGGCAGCAAGATAAGCAGTATAAGAAGGCTAGATGTGGAGCCAGGAGTACTTGGGTTAAAATCTGGCCTCAGACATATACTAGCAAGCACTTAACCTGTCTGCCTCTGTTTCCTCGTCCATAAACTGGGAATAACAAAGCACCGACTTCCAAGATTGTTGTCAGGATAAAAGGAGATAAGCTGTCCAGGGTTTAGCAAAACTTAAAGCGCTGTATAATTCAATGATAATTAAAATAAGAGTAATAATTATTATCAAGACCTTCTGGTAAGGAAACTTCTCTCCCTAAAGAGATAAATCCTTCTTACTGGCATTTATTACAAGTAACTTATAGTCTTGTAAATATTCATTTCTTTTCACAAACTTTTGTTATCTGTCCCCCGGCCTCACTCGTTGAACAATAAATAAATAAACAAAAATCCTCAGAGTAAGTATTATTTTAGCCTTACACACTTACTGGGGCACAAAGGTTGAGTGACTTGCCCAGGGTCACCCAGTCCGAGTCACTGGAAAAGGACTAAGATCTAAGTGACACAGCTTGCCACTGACTACATCGATTTCCTTCTCTATAAAATGAAGGATTTGGACAAGATGCCTCCGTGATCCTTTCAGCTCTAAGTCAATGATGCTCTGACTTAAAACAAGGAACAAAAAGGAACATTTGGTGGGATGAGAAGTGAATACAGACCCCTCCCCTCAACCCCCTTGCTCATATCAATCAAACAATCTACCAACTCAACAGAAATTTATTAAACTCCTCTCATGTGCCAGTCCTTAGGTCTGCCTGGGAATACAAAGATCAAGAATGGACCATCCCTGCCCTCAGGGAGCTTGCATTTTATGTGTGGGCCTTCATGTGTGGAGATTCGCATCCATGAAGCAGATTAAACTGGGGGCAATTATTCACTTCCCCAAAAGGTCCAATTTGATTCAATAAGCACTTACTGAGTATTTCATGTGTGCATTTAGAAAAAAGGTTGCATCTTAAGATTTCTTCTTTTCTGTAGATGAACCGTAGGCTTATTTAGAAAGACTTGCTCCATAAATACTCCATCCTCCCAAAGAATTTCCAAAATTTACCTTTTGTCCAAAGTGGGCTCAGCTGCCCTTTTCTGACACAACTCCTTTCCTGACAAAAAAATCAAATAGTTCTTAACTGCCTTTATGTTAAGCTTTCCCCAGAGGTCAGGGGCTCTTAACCTGAGCCAGGTAGAGACACTCTGGGTCCTCAAACTGGGATGGAAACATTTTTTTAAAATTTTCCCTAACCTTTATCTGAAATTGAGCAGTTCCTTTATTATTTAAAACAGGATTCTGAGAAGGGGTCCATAGGCTTCAACAGATTACCCCAGGGCTCCATGACATACAAAATAAGTCAAAAATCTCTATGGTGGGGAGACCTCACGCCTCCCATCATACCTAGAATTGCCAGATCTGTTAGGATTCGTTGGTCTTTAGAAAAGTTGTTTAATATCAAGAGGAGAAAATGGCATCTAGTATTTTTATCAGAGTGTGCACCTGGTCCCACTTTAAACCCTCCTGGACCACCATCTTGAGTGTAAAGAAAGCTGACGATCCAGAGAGACCATGTTAATCTTCTCTTTCCCCTCAAAATTAAAGTCTGTTTTCCTGTGCACAAATAAAACATGCAAAACTCCAGAAAATCAGTGACTCACTTCTCCATTCGAGAGGCACATTTTTAGGAATTTTATTTGTACTTGAAATGTTTTAAAGCCATAGAGGGGTGGGGAAGCCATTAAGAGTTCCAGGCATGTCTGTGCTAAGCTGTTCCAATATGACTATGGTCTGTGATCTCCTAGATTTGAATATTCCCTCCAGCAAGGCAGATGGCAACCCATCTGTGCCTGCCCATCCCATGCCACTCTGCTCCAAGTCTTGCCTCCAATATTTTCTTATTGTGGATGTTACTTAATGTCCCTGGGCCTCAGTTTCCTTTTCTGTAAAGGGAGGCAGTTGGATTAGATGGCCTTTGAGACCCCATCCAGCTCCTGGCCTGTGATTCTATGTGAATGGAAACACAGCCTGTTCTAAAATATCAGAGTCAGCTAAGCAACAGAGACTCATTAAGCCAATCCATCATCATGACCATCAAATGGGGTTTTCTAAGATGTCTACTGACAATAAAATGCAAGTTAGCTAGACATGGGACCTGCCCTCCAAAGGTGGTTAACTTGCAGAATAAATGCCTCAACCCAAGAAGGGCTTTCTAATAGTCACCTAAATTCAAGTGACTCTTCAGGAATTTCAGTGGGAAAGACAGACTGCTGACCTTCTTGCCTGTTCCTTTAGCCATGAAGGCGTGTTTAGAATCGTTATGGTCTATCAGTTTGTAATCGAGCGCATCCCACCAAGAGACACAATGCTTTTGCTTATCTCCTCCTGTCTAACCTAGACTGAGAATTTGGAAAATGAGAGACCAAAATTGGCTTAACTATGCTTCACTCAAGCGTTCTTGTTGTTTAGTCAATTCTCATGACCCTATTTGGGGTTTTCTTGGTAGAGAAAATGTAGTGGTTTGCCGTCTCCTTCCCATTTCACAAGATGAGGAAACTGAGGAAAAACTATGACTTGTCCAAGGTCACACAGCCAGCTAGCTGAGGCCAGATCTGAACTCAGGAAGGTAAATCTTCCTAATAGGCCTGGTACTCAACCCACTGCACCATGTTGGCTTTTGGCAAATTGGATCTAGGCTGAATGTTGTCTTCAGGCCCAGGAGGCTATTTGCACGGAAAAGGGATTGTACTAAGAATATCTGAAAAACCAGCCTGGAAGCTCCAGCCAGAATTGTAATTTTGGAGAATGTAGTCTGTACAAAACATTACTTGTGTGTGTATGTGTGTGTGTGTGTAGACACACATACATATATTTTCTAGGTAGAGATGGGATGATCCAAAACTGTAACATTTTGAATAATGTTATATAAAGTAAACACAAGGATAAAGGAATAATACTGGAAAGAATCTGGGATTTCAGACAGTGTGAGAAACTCCCAGTGAGGGGACACCCTTCTCCGGATCACTTTGGGACTGAGACTCAGTAGCTAAGTGGTAGGGAGCTCCTGGGACAGGAAAAGGTTAGATGCCCAGCCAGTGTTATCCAGGGAGTAAGTATCTGCAGGTGGAATCTGAACCCCGTTATTCTTGAGATGTCATTACAATTTAATTTAATTTAAACCAAAGAGAATTGCTTTGATTGATGGACCAAGGTTGGGGGACAGAGGGGAAATGAGAAAATTAAAGCTAAGTGCCCTGAAGAAAATGTTTCAGGACAAGGAAGGAGCACACATCCATGCACTTTAACATTTATATAATTTCAGAGTGGAAGAACGCAATCCCATTTATGGTGAAATGAGATATGTAGAAATAACACAAAATGAATGGTTGGTTGAAGCATCGAAAGAGGAAAACTCCAAAGGAACGTCCAACCATATACACACAAGAGAAATCATGATTTTTAAAGACAAAAAACCCAGCATTTTACATTAAATAAAAGCATTATATATTTAATGTAGCATAACACAAAATGAAAAAGAGATTATTTAAAAGATGAAGACAGGGCAAAAAGAATCAGGATTTTAAAACTGGGAGTGTATCGACCAAGGCAGAGCATTTCAAATTATTGTTAAACCTTAAATCTTTGTGCAAATGTGAATTTCGTTGCAAATAAAATTGGCATTCTTCAATGATGTCAAAAGGAGAGCCTCTTTTTAACATAACTAAGGAAGATGTGTGAACATCTAGGTGGCAAAGTAGATAGAGTACTGAGCTTGGAATCAGGTCAACATCTTCATAAGTTCACTTACTGGCTGTATGAACCTGGACAAGTCACATAACCCCGTTTGCCTCAATTTTCCCAACTGTAAAATGAGCTGGAGAAGGAAATGGTGAACCACTCCAGTATCTTTGTCAAGAAAACCCCAAATGTGGTCATCAAGAGTCAGATATGACTGAGAAATGACTCGACAGCGACAAAAGATGCGTTGGGTCAATGATCAATGATCCCATTTGGAAAGCAGCTCAAAATGCCATTATTCAAACAACATACTTGGGGGGTTACCTTATTTCTACAGGTTGGTCCTATTAGAGACAATCCCTTAGAGAACGCTAGTGCCCACAGATCAGGATCCATAGTGGGTGTGAGGATGCCACCCTCATTTTAAAATTTAGACAGGATTTATTTTTTTATTTCTTCATAATTGCCAAAGTCAGCTTCGAGAGATCCCAGGTACCTTTTGTTAGATAATTTCATCTAGACCATCCTCGAGACGGCATTCACTTGTTTGTACTCCCAATGTGATTGGGTATGGGAATACTGGCCCATTTATAAATAACAGGAACGAAAAGCCCAAGTGATCCGATTATTGAAACCAGAAGAAAAGTCCATAAAAACATCCGGTCAAGTACTTGGGCTATGAATTTCCAGTCTTCAACAACCTAATATGATAAAAGAAAAAGAAAATAGAAAAACCCACGCGTGAAACATCTATTTTCTCCATATTGATCAAATGTAATAACATCAGATATTTTATAATTTGCATTTTATGAACATTTTACAATAGGTTACAAAAGCGTCCTATGCCATATGCTGTAAGAGATACTGAACAACGGCTCCAGTATCTTAGGCCTTGGGCCATCTCCCATCACTGTAAAGCCCAAGCTCTGGCTTCATCTACCACCTTCCGGAATAAGAGGATCCCAGAATATTAGAGATGGAGGAGCCACTCAGAAATCAGCTGACTCAAGCCTCTTATAAGAAATAACAGCAGTCAGTGTTTATGTGGCACTTTCAGGTTCGCGAGGCCCTTTATGTATGATCTCCCATTGATCTTCGTCTTACAGAGGCTAAGAGGCAGACAATAATGTTCTCAGTCCACAGACACTTGTCTAGAGTCTAGAACCCGGGACTCCTGGCTGAAAACCAATCACTGTCTCCGGTCTGCCATGCTGCTGCCCCACGTCCTTGCCTTTGTGAGGCTCTCTGCCCCCACGCTTGGGCAAGGGGTCCCTCCTGACCTCCACCCATCCTCTGCTCTTCATCTCCTTCAAAACTCAGCTCAAGCACCCCTTCCTAAAGGAGGCCTTTCCTGATGTCCCCCATTGCTACTGCTTTCCCACCCTCCAAAATTCTCTTGAGCTGATGTTACAATTCCTTGTAACCCTTCTTTTCAATGACTAATAGGGAGACTAGGGAGACTTCCTGTCTCTTTAAGACTTACATGAATGCTGGGAATGAAACTTCTACAGTCTCTGTAAGACAGACATTTGAAATGGGTTGGCTACATCCCCTCACAGCAGGCTGGAGCAGGAGGTCTCTCAAGCTCCCCCCAGCTCTAAATCCATGATCCTGCACGTACAGGTTGTCTCTTCTGACAGAATGTAAGCTCTCTGAGGGCAGGGATTGTTGTGCTTTCGTGTTTCCCTTTTCATTGCATGACACATTGTTGGTTGATTGATTCCTTTTTCTTTTAAATTCATGTGTGTGTGTGTGTGTGTGTGTGTGTGTGTGTGTGAGTGTGTGTGAGTGTGCGAGTGTGTGTGTGTCTAAGTGTGTGTGTGAGTGTGTGTGTGTAAGACCCTTACTAGTTGTGTGACCCTGGGTAAGTCACTTAAGCCTGTTTGCCTCATTTTCCTCATCTGTAAAATGGACTGGAGAAGAAAATGGCAAATCACTCCAATATCTCTGCTAAGAAAACCCCAAATAGAATCATGAAGAATTGGACATGATTGAAAAGGACTGAAAAACAACAGCAAAATGTTTGGATTATGCATCTACCAAATTATATATTAGGAATTATGTATGAATTATGTATGTATCTAAAGAGACAGCTTGACATAGAGGATAGAGAGCTGGTGTCAGAGCTAGGAAGGCCTGGGTTCCAATTCAACCTCTAGCTCATACTGGCTGCATGACTTTGTCCAAGTCACTTAACCTCTCAGCGCTGTAGGTGACTTGCTAAGTTGCTGAGGAGGCTGCAACCTGCATCCACAGAGAGCTTTCTCACTTGGGAGTTCCTCACACCAACGAAATCACAGGTCTAGGCTATATCTCTATATGTTTCAAGGATCTATGATTTTTAAACAGTCTATGACCTCCCCCAGTTCCGGTTACCATCCCTCTATGCCTTTCCTGAGTCATTATGGCCAAAAATAAGTTAATCACCTCACTACTTATTTCCTTACTATTATCTACGGAAGCATTTGATTTCGACTCAGAAGTCCTATGCTACTATGTGACCATGCTTGATGACCACGGACAAGTCAATTACCCTGAAAATAATTTAGGTCGCTACTGAACTTCAACCAGAAAGCTAGGGAGTAGTAAGCCGGAACTGGTACTTTATCTCGATCTTAAATCTGAGTTTAACTCACAAGACACTAGAACAGACCTCACGGACGTCATTCTCCTTCATGACATGCCTCGTGATGTAGCGGATGGAATCAAGAGCAGCCTCCAAGGTGTTCCGAGAAGATCTGAAGCCATTTGTCTTGCCAGTTTCCTCCTTGTGGGTAAAGTACCGATCTACATGGCTTCTCATACAAAGAAGCTTGGGAAGCTGATGAAGAAAAATTTTGCGGACCCAAGGTGCCATGGGATTGTGTGTGGAGGAGGAACGATGGTTAATGTTGATTGCAAAGACAGTCACCATGATGGACAATGTCACAAAAATCATAGTAAACACTAGGTACTCTCCAATAAGAGGGATGACTTTGGAAGACGATGGGATGATTTCTTCGATAACTAGGAGGAAGACAGTCAAGGACACGAGCACTGAAGTGCAGAGACAGATCTTTTCACCTTCGTTTGAAGGAAGATAGAAGACGAGCACAGTTAAAAACGAGAGTCCAATGCAGGGTATGATGAGGAAAAGTGTATAAAAGAGAGGCAAACGCTTAATTACAAATGAGTAAGTCACATAGGGATACCAGCAACATCCATCTGTTCTGTTCCCTTTGTTTCCAGTGGCACTCACTATTTCCCATTCTCCATTATCAAAGAAATCTCTTTTGTCTACATCATAATCCTCCAATACTAAATCCACCTGTGATCCATCGTATGTCCATGAACCGAACTTCATAGAACAGTTTTGGAGATCAAAAGGGAAAAAGGTGACATCTATGGTGCAGGAGCTTTTGTAGTTGGCCGGTGGGGTCCAAGCCACAGTACCATCATATCTTACAACCGTTTTTGTGCTGGTCCCTTCAAAGCGTCCATCTGCACTGAAACAACACACATATGAACACACACATTAGTCACATAAGAAAGCAAACAATTCAAACAATTATCTTACCAGTAGTATTTTTTTGTCTCAAACATGTAAGTACCAGAATTTTGCTAGTACTAGAAAAGCCACCTTTTATTATTTAATGACTTAAATATGCAATTTTAGCCACTATAAAAATCACATTCATGCTCAGCATGATATAATACAAAGAGAACTGCACCATACTGCTACTAGGCATGTACTATACTCCAAGGAAGTCAAAGACAGTGAGTAAGGACCTATATGTACCAAAAAAAACCCACTTGTAGCAGCATTTCTGTTGTTGCAAAGAACTGAGAATAAAAGTGCCCATGAATTAGAGAGTGGCCAAACAAGTGAAAATAGTGGAATATGACTTCCCTGTAAGAAAAAGGACAGAATTCAGAGAAACCTTGAAGGACTTGTATGAACTGAGGCAGAGTAAAATGAGTAGGATTAGAATAATATACATGATAACCACAGTATTATAAAGGAAAACAGCTTTGAAAGACTAAAGAACTCTAATTAATCCAGTGACCAGTCATCACCTAAGAAGACTGATGATAAAACGTACTTTCCCACTTCTTTACAGAAAGGTAGTAGACTAGAGGTGAGGAATCAGACATACATGTTCAGATAAAGACAATGAGGTGACTTGTATCACTTGAATATGTTTATTTGGTATAATAAAGAGATTCTATTGGGAGAGGGGGTAAGGTGATACTGTTAGAGGAAAAAGAGGAGGGGAGGAGAGGGAGAGGGAGAGGCAGAGGGAAGTAAGAAGGGAAGGAGGGAAGAAAGGAAGGAAGGAGGGAGGAAGGGAGGAAGAGAGGGAGGGAAGGAGGAAAGGAGGGAAGGAAGGAAGGAAGAAAGGAAGGAAGGAAGGAGAAAGGCAGGGAGGGAGGGAAGGATGGAAAGAGGGAAGGAAGGAAGGACAGAAGGAAAGAAGGAAGGATGAAAGGAAGGAAGGAAGGTTGGAAGGAAAGAATGAAGGAAGATTTGGGTCTAGATCTTCCTATTTATAAGTCTCACACTCTATCCATTACACTGTATTTTTTCCCAGATTCAGAGAGTTTAAAGGATCATTTGTTGGAGCTGGAAGGAATGTCCAAGGTTATCTGCCCTCTTTATTTCATAGATGAGGAAACTAAGACCCAGCTAGATGTCTTTTCCAAGGTCACACAGTCTAGGATTTGAACCAAGTTCTTCTGTTTCCAAAGCCAGTGCCCTTATAAAAGTGTGAAAAGAGGCTCCTAGGATGGCATCGTGTCCTGTGCCTAAGCACACAATGGCTGCTCCACATGACAGAAATATGAGATAGCCCAGGACATTTTAATATGTAGTTTAATAGAAAAGGACAAGATGAGGTCCAGAAAGAATGTGATTAGATCACTCAGCTCTATAAATCTCCATGTGGGGGAAGAGGAGAGGCAGTGACGAATATTTACACAGCCTGCTTTTATTCTACAAACATAAATCACACTAATGGTATCGCTCTTACTTGTCAAACAATACTATGTCTGGAGTCCAGATGGAGTCGGAGGGGACGCGGATAGCTTTGATTCCGGCGTAGTCATCAGGGTTCCATCTTAATTTCACATCAATCCATTCCTTAAAAATAAAGAACACTACAGGGCATATCTAAAAATGTTTGCAGGCAGTATGAGCAATCATGCATTCATTCAACAGAAGTTTATTAAGAAGCCCAATCTGGAAGGCACCCTGCTAGGCACTGGGCCCAACAGACACAACACAGGCCCTGTTCTCGAAGGGCTTTACAATTCAATTATTTACAATTACATGAATAAATAATGATAAAAGGGAGCCTGAAATAAATGCAAAGGAGAAATTGAGGCACAGTGTTATGAGAAATCTGAGTGAGAACACTGTTACCTGGTGGGGGAAAGGTAGGAGAGATTAGGGCAGGAAAGGTTCCATGGGACTCAGCTCTTTCTTGCAAGACCATGAGTTACACAGACATGCACTTCTACCCCATGCTTAAGGCCCAGGGCCACCACTTTCTTATCTTGCCAGGGGATAACCCTGATCCTTCCTACAACATTCTTGGCTAGCAGGGGCTTGGAAGTGGTTTCCCCCCCGCTACTCAGGACACCTCCAGCTGTGGTCCCCAAGAACCACAGATGAGCCGGAGCCTGACACAACATCCAAGCCCAGTGCTGGGGGGCTCTACCTGCTCCACCAGAGTCTACACAGGGATCCTGGCCAAGAAAACCAAAAATATCGGGGTCCCAGCACTGCTGCCATGATGAGCACAGTTGCAGGGCCACTCACGGAAACCATCCCTCGTGTTTCCCCTTCATTCCCTATCAGTGCATCTGATGAGGGCCATCCTGTCCTTCGACAGGTTCATGTCTATACCCAACAGAATAGTATCCCAAGGACGTAGATGACCCTGAATTATGGAATGCCCTGATGTGGTTTTATGGACTGGATCCAAAATGTAATTGGCATAAGGAACTTCTAGTAAATAAAGACCCTCTGCCAATGCAGGTTATCACTGCTGTGCCAATCGTAGCCTTGTAGAGTTGCCTTAAGTGATTCACAAAGGGTCACATTATCAGCATGTGCTGGAGACAGGACTTGGCCCTGAATCTTCTTGACTTCCTCTCAATCCACTACTCTGAGCTGCCTCTGTCTCTCTTCTCTTTACTTCTCCTCCTCTTCTTCCTTCTCTCCTCCTTCTCTTCCCCACCCCTTTCTCTCCATCTCTCTGTGTCTCCATCTGTCAGTCTGTTTTTCCCATTCCCTTTCTCTCTCTCTCCCTCCCTGCTTCCCAGGATGGAGAGCTGATCAGCATGGAAGTCCACTCTTCCAACCTAGGCCAGTTCACCCCTCCTAAAAGCTTGGTGGTCTTCCGCTCCCAGGGCTTACCACGCAGTTCTACACTCAGTTCAGACATCCAATCAGCTTTAGCCCAATTGCAGCTCAGAACTCCTAAACTCAAGCAATCCTCCAGCCTCAGTCTTCCTAGTGGTGGGGACTGTAGGTATACTCTACAACACCCAGCCTTTCCCTGATCTCTTGAGAATAAAAGTGACAAGTAAGTCAATGGACACTGGAAAGGCACCTGGTGGCCATAAGCAGGCTATGGCATGTTACCAACAATAATATATGCTAGAAATGACCCAGACCCCACGGCTGGTTAGGAAAAGAAGGCAGATTGGTCATGGAGCAAGGAGGAGACAGACCAAATAACCAGCCCAAATGCATCTCTGGCACACTCAGGACATTGAAAGACCCCGGAGAACGGCCTCCAGTGCATGGGGCAGATCCTCTGCAGATGATTTCTAGAAAGACACAGGTGAAAATTACACAGGATAAGGTGTGGAAAAATTACAATTTATACTAGAAAGCATTCAGGCCTAGGAAACCAGGGGTCCTTCAAAGCAACTGAGTTTTTCCATGGCCATAGCAACCCTCTAACTATCCCCACATCTTAGTATGATTCATGGATGGGGGAGAGGGGCAGGAGAAAGACATAGTGGGAAGTATGGAAGAATGACTGAGTACACTGAAAGTCTTAGAGTCAGGAAGATTTGGATCATCCTGACCCATTCTGACTGCGTGACCCCTGGTAAGTGGCACTTGGTGCTTAGGTCAACGCTGTAAGATGAGATGATACAAAGAAGGTACCAGCCTGCATCTGACAGGGGGGATGTCCTTAATCAGTGAACTCACAGCCCAGTCCCTGACCCTACAGACAAGCTGGAAAGTGTCCAGAGCAGGACAAACAGTATGAGGAAGGGACTTGAGTTCATTCTATACAAGGGCAGCTGGAGGACACGACAATGGTCAGTGTGGAGAAGAGAAGGTTTAAGGAAGGCACAATAAGTGTATTTGAAGGGCTGTTGCCTTAACAGGGGATTAGCTTCATCCCAGAATGCAGAGCTAGGACCAAGGAATGGAAGCAAAGTTAGTCTTGATATCATGAAAATGTTCCTAATGATCAGGGCTGTCCAAATGTTCAGGCTCATGACGTAATGGATTCCCCCTCATTCAGAGGTCTTCAAGAAGAGGCCGTATGACCACTTGTCATTAGAGGAGTCCTGTTCAAGTATAGGCTGGATTCAGTGGCCTCTGAGGTACCTTCAAGATCTACAAATGTTCTGAGCTAACTTTTCCCACCAAGGGCCTGTTGGGAGTTGGAGGGTAGGCCAGAGTACAAGGAAAAGAGAGGGGAGACACAGGGAGAATAAGCAGAGAACACTGGCTGGTGGAAACTGTTGGAGGGGGTTAAGAAAAAACAGAAACTTGATGAGGGGTAAAAAAGAAGGAAGGTGATAAAAAAAAATCCACATAAATTAAAAAGGGACCGCTGTTGCTCAATTTCATTCACCTTCATCTTCCTTGATCAAACCCAGCACCATCAAATGGAGCCCTTCCATAGGACCTTCCCTTCGGCCCCTCAAGAAGCACCCATGTGGAGGGCTGAGGTGTCTCCCTAGTGCCAGGAGCACTGTACATACCTGTTTCAACCACACGTTTGTGGTCATTAACTGATTCTTCTCGTCCTGTACAAAGGAAATGAAAAGAAAAAAACTATTTTCAATGAGCATAGTCATATTTTGGGTTGGGGGGGTGTTGTTTTTTGTTTGTTTTGGTTTTTTTTTTTGCTAAACTATCCCTGCTTTTTTAGAAGAATCTATATCTCTCTCCCTCCTCCTCTCTTCCCCTTCCTCATTCTCTTCCTTTTCTTCCTCTGCTCTCCCTCACCTCCCCCTCCTCTGCCCCCATCCCTGTCTCTATCTCCATCCCTCTCCAACCCCCCCTCATCGCTCCCTCCTTGCCTTTCCCCCTTCTCTTCCTCCTCTCCTATCCTCGAACAAGCAGAATCTAGAGGGGGAAATATTGGAAGGGAAATTCAGAGCCCTTTTTACTCTGGTCTCACTCACTCAGCTGAACCTCTAAGTGACTTTTTGCATACTAGATCTCCTTCAACCTTTACTATGTACAGGGCACTATACATAGTACAGATGCCATGTTTGGGGAATGGCTGATACTCCAGTTTCATTGGAGTGCTTTAAGGGTAGTAATAAAGTAGTAAGGTAGGGTTAGAAAGGTGGTTGGGTCTTAAACAAGAGTTTGAATCTTCTCCTGGAGGTAACGAGGAACCATAGAAGGCTTTTGGAGTAGAGGAATGGCGTGCCCATACCTGTGCTGTCTTCCTCTCCATTCATTCCTAAAGAGCTTACCTCCATACTCAAGACTTCCAGTTGTTGCCTTTATGCTAAAGACACAAATCCCAGGTCTCTTATTTCCCACTGCCTCCTGGACATTTCCTCTCAAAAGTTCCAGTACTACCTCCAAATGGACACGTCCAAGGTTTAAACCATTTACACCATTGTACCTCTTCCAACATACCTACTTCTGCTACCATCTTCCCTAGTCAACCAGGTGTGAAGCCTTGGGGTCATCTTTGACTTAATATCATCACAGAGAAAAGACCTTCAAAGATTAATCAGTCCAACCAGCCTCTTGTTTCACAGATGGACAATGGGAGACCCAGGAAGAAGTGACTTGCCAAAGGTCACACTGCTAATAAATGGCCGTTAGAACTTGAACTCGGGTCATGTGGCTCTGAGGCTCAGGTACTCTTTCCACAGTACTACATTGACCCTTCTACTGCCTTAATATTCCAGTCAAACCCTACTCTGTCTTATTGGTCTCCTATCAGCTTCCCAGTTCTAGTCTCTCCCTATTCTGGTCCAACCTAAACACTAGTTGTCACCTTTCCCTCATTAGAATGTAAGCTCCTTGAGGGCAGGGACTCTTTTCCCTATTCTTGGTATCTTCAGCACTTAGCCCAGCGTCTGGCACATAGTTGGGCAGCTAAGTGGTGCAGTAGAATGCCAGGCCACGAGTCAGGAAGATTCATCTTCCTGAGTTCAAATCTGGCCTCAGACACTAGCAGTGTGACCTTGGGCAATTCACTTCCTGCTGTTTGCCTCAATATCCTCATCTGTAAAATGAGCTGGGGAAGGAAATGGCAAACCCCTCCAGTATCTCTGCTGAGAAAACCCCAAATGGGGTCATGAAGAGCTAGACATGACTGAACAACTACTGAACAACAACAACAGATGCTTAATAGACGCTTGCTGAGTGCCATCTTGGGGAGGGGGAAGGGGAGAGGGTGGGAGAAAATTTAGAGCTCAAAATCTTTTGGAAGTGAATGTCGACAACTAAAAATAAATAAATATTTAAAAAAGAAAAGAAATGAGGATGATTAAAAAACATGCTTGCTAACTGATGTCCTACTATGTATCTGCTGATTTAGCCTGGCCAGTGTTACTACTATCCCCCAACATCCAACATGTGCTTAGATTCCTTTGCTTACAGCATTCTTCCCCCTTCTGTCATGTGGCCTAAATTCTCTTATGTCCTTCAAGGCTCTGCACAAATGCCACGTCCTCCATGAAGCCTTCCTTGACAAATACCACTCACCAATCTTTCCCATCTCTGCATTTCCACAGTCTTTTAGAGTTTGTACATCACCTACTACATGAGGCCACACACAGTTGTGGATAGAGGACTAGACCTGGAGTCAACTCCCACCTCTAACACTCACCAGCTGCATGACTCTGGGTGAGTCACTTAACGTCTCCCTGCCTCAGTTTCCTCATCTGTGAAATGAGGATAAAAATAGCACCTGCTTCCTAGGGTGAGTGTGAGGATCTCATGAGATAATATCTGTAAATATTGTTTCTGTTTCATGTATGTACATGCTGGGTCTCCCCAACTAGATAACAAGCTTCTTGGGGTAGACATTGTGTAACATCATTGGTAGCCACTCACCCCACCCCGACCTTACTGACAGTTCTATCCAAGCAATAACACATGTTGATTGATGGGTTTAAAGTCAGAATAACTAAAACTTCTTAGAAATGGTAACATGAGGAAATTAGATCATGAGGAAGAATTTCTAGGCAAGAAGAGACAAGCATTAGAATGCATTATCAAGACAGATGGAAGGATCCTCCCCGCAGGAAATTCAGAACAAATTCTCACCTTTCTATGATGATGGAAGGGTGATATTGTTTGAAAGGGTATCTCTATTGATTAACCAATATTTAATGTTTCCGAGCTTAGCAAAAGTCAAACGGTCAAAGGAGGGAATTTTCTGCACAAAATGGCATGGGGAAGGAGAAGGGAAAGGGGGTGTTTTCTATGGTTAATTCCCCAGTAAAAAAAAAATGATTCTCTGGGTTTTGTCTATGGTACATCAACAGCCTGATGTAGTGGGCAGAGCATGAGCATTAAACTCAGGAAGACCTGGGTTAGAATCCTGCTTTCAGTACGAGCTATATGATCATGGCTGAATCTCATTTGTATCCTCTATAAAGTGGGGTTAAAAAACCTGTAAGATATACCACAGAGGGCTGTCATGAGGTTCAGCTGAGAAAATACCTACAAAGATCTCTACAAATATTGACTGATACTTGTATTACATAGGCAAGTACCTATTCACACAGAATCATCCTCATCATGCAAAAATCCAGCATGGTACAGTGAGCTAGAGACCTAGCTCCACTCCTTAGCCAAGATCAAACTCTCATTCTCATTTTACAGACAGGGAAACTGAGGCTGTAACAACATACTACCCACTTCACAGGGTCACCCTGGGATAATGTACGTACAGTGCTTTTTAACCATAAAATACATTAGAAATGTTCATTATTATCATTATCTTCACATACACATACCACATCCACTAACTGAGAGATTGCAAGGCCAAACTTTATTTTTATTTTGTCATTCAGGCGTTTCACGGGACGAACCCATTTTTCATAGTCTCGAAACAAGTTCTTAAACAAGCGATCTTCACATTTTGCTTCAAAGGATGGTTCCGAAATCCCTGAAATAACAAAGGCAAAGAAATCAGTGTCTAGATCTTGACTTACTTCTCCCTTCTGTGTCCTCACACTTGAGAAAAATTTATAGTATTATTAACCAAAATGTAATTTAGAATGAGAGACACTACAGCGTCATGGACAGGGAGCCAGGAAGTTAACAAGACCTAGGTTCAAATCCTTCCCCTGACCCATATTGGATATGTGACCTCAACCAAGACACTTAACCACTCACATCTCAGGCTACTCTCTAAGACTATATACTTATATATACATATATACATATACATATACATACATACACACATACATATATATATATATATATATATATATTTGCAGCTGATCATGTCCCTGTGCCTAGAGAATATAGATTCCCCATTCTGGGAGTTCCCATACCAATGGAGTCACAGTTCCCAACTAAAAATAAAAACCTTAGGATATTATATACACATACATACACACACACATACATGTATATATGCATACACATATATATTTTTTAAAGAAGCTATTTTAAAAGTATAGAAGCAGGGGTGGCTAAGTGTCACAGTGAATAGAGCATTAGCGCTGGAGTCAGGAGAACCTGAGTTCAAATCTCACCTCAGACACTTAATACAAAAAACTAGCTGTATGACCTTGGGCAAGTCACTTAACCCAAATTGCCCTACCTTCCACCCTCCAAAAAAAAAAGTATAGAAACAGATTTGGGGGAAAAAACAGAAAAAATTTCTTTAATAGCACAATATTTACAAAGGGTAGAGGCCCCAAAACCAACTTATGAGGTAGCCTGGGCACATATTATCATTTTCATCTTATCCATGAGGAAACAGACCAAGAGACTTGTCCATAGTCACACAGCTGGTAAGTGGTCCAAGCTGGGATTCAAACCACGGTCTCTTGACTCCAAATCTGCCTTCTTTTCTTTGTATCGTGCAGCTAGTTAGATGGTGGGTTTGGGATTTTTTTGGGGGGGGAAGAAGAGAGAGTGGTATAAAAGTTTATTAAGTTCATAATTCTAAAAAAGCAATTCAAGATGGAGGAAAGATCTAATGAAATAGCCTTGAACTCAATATTCATTTTCAAGCCCTGGAAAATAACCAAAGCTGGAATGAAAGAGGCCCAGTGTATAATTTTCAATAAATTCAGCTCTGCTGAATAGCTTCAGAAATTAAGAGCTGGCTTTCCCAATTTTCTCCTTAGCACTGTATCTTCTATTCCGTTGGGAAGTCAAGTTGATTATGCATACTATAACTGCTGCCAAAGCCACAACATCTTGGACATCTGCCAGCAGGAAGCTGGCACGCACATACATCTGCCCCTAACCAGAAAGTTCCATGGGGTTGTTGTTTCAGCATTTTCTTTATCCTGGGGAAGATGCTTCTGAGAATCTGTATCCATACTTCCAGAAGCACACTAGCACAAGTAGTATGACTTATTAATATCCTCTGATGTGGTCATGATAGATTAAGTTTGTTTGAAAAACAAACAAATGAGGCATATAATATGGCAGCCTTATCATGATCAGATGTCTTTCTGCAGTCACTCCATAGATTGGCTAGAGAAAAAGCAACATCAACTTCAAAGACAGGATAAAGATGAAAAGATGACACTGTCTATAACTACAATAGCTTTAACCTGGTCCATTCAAACATGTTGGAAATGCTGAAAAATGGGAAATTGAAAAAGGCAAAGATATTGACCTTGATGATCACCTTTTACCACAGATGTTTAACTGATAGAAAGCAGACAGTATATCAGGCTAACAGAGCCCAGATATCCCAGTGAACAAACACCTCATCTCCTTGCTAAACAGAGAGGCAGGGCAGCCAGTAGCAGCATTGGTTTAAAACAGAAACTCATCCTCAGCAGGATCAGCCCCATGAAACAGTGAACAACAGTGGAAGTAAAAATAAGTTTGTGTAAAACTCAGGGTGAGACCCAGATAAGTCATATTGCCCCAATGTGTGGGAATTAGACTTGTGATTTCATTGGCCCAGGGGCTCCTCTATCAATGTGGATTAGCACTTTTCCTTCAATTTACAATCTTAGAGGTTTGCCTGAGGCATTGACTTAAGTGACTTGCCCAAAATCATGCTCACAGTCAATAGGTGTCAGAGACAAGACTTGAATCCTGTTCTTTCTGACTCTAAGGCCAGCTTTCTATCCACTATTACTCACCGGTTCTCATCGTCTCAAGAGCATTCATAAA
The DNA here is from genome assembly GCA_028627135.1 of Pseudochirops cupreus. NCBI lineage: Eukaryota > Metazoa > Chordata > Mammalia > Diprotodontia > Pseudocheiridae > Pseudochirops > Pseudochirops cupreus. Next base: position 550,550,763 of record CM053582.1, on the reverse strand, counting down.
TAAAGCTTGTAGGAGTTCAACAATGACATGCTATAGATTTACTAATATTTCTATAACCCTCTATTTTCCTCAAAAATGACAGTGGAACCAGTTCTCAGATCATATTTTGGGGCCATCTGGGTTTTGCCACATGGCAGTGACATTCAGGGGACACAGTCCCTTCCCACAGTGGTCTCACAGGCACCTCTATTTTGGGGCTTCTCTGCTCCTTTGCCTAAACCTCACTACAGAATACTATGGCTATGGCTCCCCTTCCTCAGAAGTCTTCCAACCCTCCCACCTCCACAAAGGCTTAAGCAAGTTTCCCTGGAGGACAGGCTACTATTTTTCTTGATGCGACTGTATTTAGATTTGGATTGTCTTCTATGCCACCAAAATGGCCACCACCACCTTTCCTCTGTCCCAAGTAAAAGTGTTTCTAGTTTCTAAACCTAACACCTCAGTCCCCAATGTATTATATAAGGAAGCAGAAAGGCATTTAAGAAGACAAAATTGTGGTGAATTGCTGAACCAGATGAAGTACATACCACGAAGATCCATTCTGGAGGAGACACAATCCTGAAAACACTGAGAGTTTGTTTTACAAGGTCTCTCAAGGAGAGGAAGAGGGTATAAGTACAGAAAAATCACCAATATCAGTACTCAAAAAAAATTATCTAAGGTGCACCAATTACCACTGACTCATATGACTACTTTGTCATCATTTAAAAATCTTCATAAGAATGATGGCTGGAAAGAAGGAAGAAGGGAAGGAGGAAAGGAAAGAAGAAAGGAAGAAAGGAAGGGAGGGAGGGAGGGAAAGAGAGGGATAGAGAGGGGAAAGGAAGGAAGGAGGAAGGGAGGGAGAGAGGAAAGGAGGAAAGAAGGAAGGAAGGAAGGGAAGGAGAGAGAGGAAGGGAGGAAGAAAGGAAGGAAGGGAGGAAAGAAGGAAGGAAGGAAGGGAAGGAGAGAGGGAGGAAGAAAAGAAGGAAGGGAAGAAGGGAGGGAAGGAAGGAAGAGAGGGAGGGAGGGAGAGAGGAAGAAGGGAGGAAGGGAGGGAGGGGGGAGGAAGGAAGGAAGGGAAGAAGAAAGGAAGGAAGGAAAAAAGGAAGGAAGGGAGGGAGGGAAGGAGGAAACAAGGATTTTCTAAGTGCCTACTATGTGCCAGGCACTGTGCTAAGTGCTTTACAATTATTATCCTCCTTTAGCCGCACAACAAACATGGGAGGTAGGTACTGTTACTATTCCCAGTTTACAAATGAGGATAACTCAGCTAGAAAGTGTCCCAGACTAGATGTGGCCTCAGCTCCAGGCCCAGGGCTCTAGCCACTACACCACCCAGCTGCTTCATGGCTCAAAGGTATCCTTGATCAAATGAGATAACAGTGTAAAGTACTTTGCCAATGTTAAAGCGATATGTAAAGGTCTGTTATTGTTATTGTGTTGTGTCTGACTCTTTGGGACCCCATGTGGGGTTTTCTTAGCCAAGATACTGGAGTGGTTTGCCATTTCCTTCTCCAGCTTGTCTTATGGATGAGGAACCTGAGGTAAACAGAGTTAAGTGACTTGCTCAGGGTCACCTAGCAAGTGAGTGTCTGAGACCAGATTTGAACTCAGGAAGATGAGGATTCCTGACTCCAAGGCTGGTGCTATATCCACTGTGCCACCTAACTGTTAGCTGTTATTGTCCTTGAAGAAAATGTGAAATGGGAGCAGGCCAGCTTTCATAATTTTCTAGAGAAGTCCACATCTTCCTAGGCATAAAACTGACATAGTTCAGAGAATATGAGGTCCCAGAGTCATAACTAGGTCAAGGCAGCTGGGGCTTTGTCTGAGAGCCCTGAAATTTAGAGGGTGCTGAAAACATATTCTGTCTTTCATCAGCCTAGAATCAGCTGAGGTCCACCCACAATTTATTATCTGTGTGACTTGGGACAAGTCACTCAATCTGTCTGTGACTTGGTTTCTTCATCTGTCCAAAAAGAAGAGTAAAACATAAAATCTATCTTCAGCTCTAACTCTATGATGCTAAGGCACAAAGAATAATCAGTTAAATGGGAAGCAACCAGACAATAGGCTGATTTTCCTCCTGATCCCCATCAGTGCCTGCAGGGTTGGTATCCCAGAGACTCCCCTTCCCGAGTAAATTTGTCTTAAAAGTATATTTTGTGCCGTTTGCTCTAAATGCAGAAATTGTTGCTAACATCACTGCAGAATCCTTCAGGGCTCACTCTGCTGATTATAGAAAAGTGTTTTGCTCAGGAGGGCAGGACATAGCTCAGGCGGGGTGGATTTGCGCGAGCTGTCCTGGTTGATTCCCCTCCTACTAACTCCAGCTGTCTCAGCCTGTGTTGGCCTGAGGGAAACAATTTACCTGAGCATGCTGTTTAAGCAGTTGCCAGTCGATGGGGTTCACATCTTGAAGGACATCTGCCGCTGTTGCCCTCTGCTCTGAGGACATGTCAGGATGAAGAGCTAGGGGGTCCTCTGAGGAGGTTTAGTGGGGAAGACTCCATGCCAGAATACCAGCATCAGGAGGAGTTTTAACAAGAATGACCACCACCACCACCCAAAATCTTCCATCATACTGCAGAAAGAACAGTGACCTTTGAAATCAGGACAGCCTGGTTCAAACCAAACCCTTGGCACTTCCTAGAGGCATGGCCAAGGACAAGCACGTTAGATGGTAAGCCTCTTGAGGGCAGAGATTGATTGTCTTTTGCCTTTTTTTTGTATCCCAGTCCTTACCACAATATTTGGCACATAGTAGGTGCTTAATAAATGTTTATTGGGAGACTTAACTTTTCTGAGCCTCAATTCTCTCTTCTGTAAAAGGGGGAAATAACACCTGTGTTGCCTGTCTCACAGCAGCATTGTGAGAAGGAAGTCTGTAAGTTACAAAAATGCTGGAAAACCCAGTTATTATCATCACTATTACTATAGGAGGGCATGCAGAGATAGAGTGGCATATAACTAGGGCCCTGGACTTGGAGGAGGAAAGGCCTGGGTTCAAATACCACTTCAGATACTTACTTCCCAGCTCTGTGACCTTGGACAAGGCATTTCACAACCACGTCTACCATGGAGACTTCCCAGGTCAGAATTGGACAAGATGAGTGGATGGTGGAGGAAGCTGATGAAAGGAGGGATTCACTGGAACATAGATAAGCAAGGTGGCATGCTGGAGCTGGAGACTGCGTCTAATGTATTACTTAGATGCCCACATGGAGCTTACATTCTAACAGGGATACATAGACCCAGAGAAAGGGACTTTGGGGCAGGCTACTGAGGGGGCTTTAAGGAGAGAAGAGAAGAAACAATGAAGGAAGAAGAAAAGGGTTGCTATGTGGTAATGAGAACTCAGACGATATTAGGTCATGTGAGCCTACAGGGGACCGGTCTGCCTGGCTGCTTGGCTCCCTCCAGAGGCAAAGGAAACTTGCTTCACAGTGGAAGAGGAGCAGCAAAGGGGATGACCTAGGGTGCAGGACTGGCAAGGTATTAGGGGCAGTCAGACAAGGAAGCTAAAGTGAAGGATCGGATGACCTTGAATTTGTCAATTATAGGGTTAAGATTATGAAGGGAGAAAAGTGAGGCCAGATCAGGGTTGATAGCCAGAGAATAGGCAGGGATAGAGGCCTGGAAGTCATGGTGAGGGTGAAGAAGAAATACGAGAAAGTAAGGTAGGAAGATGCATGAAAAGAGATGAGGATTAGAGAAGAGAATTCAAAATCATGGTGGTGAGTAAAGGCCTCAGGCTAGCCAACCAACAACCTGGGTATGCAGGAATGAACTTGTGTCTGGGGACAGAGGGAATATGGGTAAGATCCCTGGGCAGAGGAATAAAGTAGGCAGAGGAAGGGAGAAATCATCGGATCATAAGATTGCCAGCCTAGAATTAGAAGAGACCTTAGCAGCCATCTAGTCCAATCCTTCCATTTTACAGATGAGGAAACTGAGGCCATGGAGGTAAAGTGATATGTCTAAGGTCATAAAGGCAGTTAAGCATCACAGGCAGGATTTGAACCCAAGTCCTGCGACTTCAATGGCAGTACTCTTTCCACTATAACAAGGTGACTGTCTCCTCTAAGAACTAAAGGATCTCTTTTTACAGCGTGTCAGAAAGTCAAATGTAGTAATATAGGACTCCAGAGATTTCAATTCCATTTTATAACATACATTATTTCATTGATGCTTGGGAAGTTCCTATCCCCATTCCACAAAGAAGCAAACTAAGGCTCAGCCAGTTATTGCCCAGGGTCACCCAGAGATAGTGTCTGAGAGGAGACTCAAGCCCCAGGGCTTCCTGAGCCCAGTCCAGCCTTCTACCACACTGCTTCCAACTAAGTCAAGAAGCAATTCTCAAGTGCCTTCCACACACACATACCAGAGCGGGTTAGCCCTGGCCCTGAAGGACCTTGTCATCACATCAAAGAGATAAACATTGGAGAGGAGAGTCTGGGGTCACTTTTCTCCTATAGTGCAGGGTTCTTAATCTGATACATTTGGGGGGGGGTGTCTGTGAGCTTTTAATTATTTGGTAACTGTTTCAGTGTGATTGGTTTCCTTTGTAATACTATGTATTTCATTTTAGGTATTTAAAAACATCATTCTGAGGCTTCCCCAGCCCAACAAAGGGCCTATGACACGAAAATGGTAAGACCCCCCTCTCTGCCAATTTCCTCCTCACCAGTGGTCATTTGAGAGCTCTCCAAATGGAAATGATAGCAAGAAAAAGGCCAAGCCATAAACATCCATTCTGCAAATGGAAGGAAACTCGGGTCACATATCTATCTGTCAAGCTTATTTCCAACATGACCAAGAAGTGCATTTACTCTTTTAAGAGCTTTTAAATTGAATGCAGAAGTTTCCTGTATTTCAGAATTTTCATTATGTTTTCTATTGATTTTTTTTTTTTACCCAGAATTATAGGATGAAGTTTCTCAGCAGCTGATCTGGTATAGCCAGCTTAATTTGACATCCGGCCCTGTCAAATTCCCAGAATGTTTACAGTAAGAAACTCACCGTAGGCTGTGTTAAATTTAGGTCTAGTCAATAATTCTCTCATAGAGGAGAGAACACTTCACGTGGGCTTGGGGGTAAGAAGGAGGGACGACGGAGGGCATCTTCAGATCGTGGGAAGGTCCAAATTAAGGGGGCAGACTTGTTCTTTGGGGCCATAAAATATCCTGTGGGATCGTAGCAGGAGTCTTTCAAATTCCTGCTTTAAAATCTATTTCTTCATGAATTTCACTGTTTGGGTATTCACACTCACAGAGCCCTAGGATTTTAAATTGGTCAATTAGACAGAATACTGGCTTTGAAGGCAAAGGATCTGAGTTCCTATTCTGCCCTGGCCATCTACTTACCTATGTGACCCTTTCAAACCACTTAACCTCTCTGGGCTTGTTTCCTCATTTGTAAAATGAGAGGGTTGGATGAGAGGAGCTCTAAGGTCATAGAATCAGAGATTTTTGAGCCGAAAAGGGAACAAGCCCAACCCCCTCATTCTACAGAGGAGGCAACCAGGGCAAGGGGAGGTTAAACAGGGCTCAGGTAGGAAGAAGCAGAGGAAGGACCCCAACCAGGGACCTGCTCTTTTCATCACACTATGTCATTCCATTTAAGGCTAGGGAAATAAACCGGGAGTTTCAAAAATACTGGAAGAAAACCATTTGCAAAGTACCTCCTTTGAACAAGGGATTGGAACCAGCTTTCTCCTCACCCAACCTTGAAGTTTCCTCCAAAGCTGCGCCAGGTCGCTGCCTCCTGCACAAAGCCTTTCCTGATTCCTGGGTGACTGGCAACCTCTTCCTCTGGCAGGTACTTTGTATCTCTAGCTAGGGCCCAGCCCTTTGAGCACGTCCCCTTACGGCTACTTTATATCTCTGGGTCTGTGTACACGTTGTATTCCCAACACCCATCTTTAATCAAGGATAAAGGGCACACAGCAAATTTGTAAAGACCCAAGGAGGGGACAAATTGGACGCTTGAATCCTGATCCAATAAGATGGAATCCAATTGGGTTCAAATGTCGATTTCATAAGCACAAGGTGTGGGAGCCACGTGAGACAGTCTATGTAACAACAGAAAAGGCTAGGATTTAGATAGTACTTCCAGCTTTGCAAAGCGCTTTACAGATATTATCTCATATTATCCCAACAACCCTGTGAGGTAGATGCTATTATTATTTCTATTTTACAGATGAGAAGACTGAGGCAAACAGAGGATTGGGTGATTTGCCCAGGGTCGCATAGCTTATAAGAGTCCAAGGTAGGATTTGAACTCAGGTCTTCCTGACTCCAGGTCCAGCTCTCTCTTCACTGAGTCACCCAGCTGCTTGTATTTGAAAAATATCTGGGGGCTTTGGGAGAATACAAACTGAGCATACTGTGATACGGTAGCCCAAAAAACTGGTGTAAATATGGGCTGCATAAAGAACGGCGTAGCTTAATATGGGAATGTACTTTGCATGACTCCACATGTATAATTGATCTTACATCGCTTACCTTCTCAATGGGTGGGGGCGAGGTTAGAGGGAAGGAAAGAATTTGGAACTCAAATACAAAATTTTAAATAAATAAAATATAAAATAAAAGAGTATGATACATGATTTAATCTTTTGTTTAAAAAAGGCATAGCTTTTAATAATAAGGTGGCTAATCCTTCTATACTCTGTCCTAGCCAGACTGCACCCGAAGTACTGTGTCCAGCTGCAGGCACCACAGCTTAGGACGGACACAGGTAAACTGGAGACCATTCAGAGGGTGGCAACCAGAAGGATGAAAATTCCCAAGAGCACGCAACATGAGGACTGAAGGAGCTTGGGATGCTCCCGGTCATGAAGCCAACAAGCACCTACTACGTACCAGCTTAACTTCAAGAAAAGACAATTCAGAGGCAACATGGTAGTCAGGCTTTAAATGTCCCTTAAAGTGGCTGTTGTATAGGAAAGGGATAAGATTTATATTTCTGGATCCTAGAGAGCCGTCTTCCAAGCCATGGATAGGAGCTGAAAAGAGGTAAATTTCAGTTTGGGGTCAGGAAAGAAGCTCCTAACAGCTAGGAGGGACGGTGCATAAAGTGCTGGGCCCACAATCAGGAAGACCTGGGGTCAGCTCTGGCCTCAGACACTTACTAGCTGTGTGACCCTGGGCAAGTCACTTAACCCTGCTTGCCTCAGTTTCTTCATCTTTAAAATGATCCAGAAAAGGAAATGGCAAACCACCTCACTATCTTTGCCAAGAAAACCCCAAATGGAGTCATGAAGAGTCGGATAAGACTGAAAATGACTGATCAACAGCAACAACAGGAATATTCAAACTAGGAAGGGGGTGCCTTAGGAGGCAGTAGCTTCCTTCTCATTGAAGGGCTTCAAGCAAAGGCCGGGTGATTGTGTGATTGGTGTGTTTTTGCAGGGATTTCTTTTTCCAGGACCAATGGAGTGGACAACCACGGAGGTGCCTTCTGAGTCTGAAATTCTGTGATTCTCTCATTCTAACTGGAGAATTACCTTTGATAAGCATGCCATCTACACTCTTATCCACACTGTTGATAAAAACATTAAGCAAGACAAGAAAAAGATATTGGAGTTAACAGAAATTTCTTTGACCCTAAAATAGATCTTAAAAATTATCCCTTGTGACCTTGGGCAAGTCACTTAACCCCAATTAACCTGCCTTCCCCCCTCCAAAAAAGCAAAAAAAAAAAAAAGATCCCTTAATTAGAAGAAATTTTCAGGTGGATGAATAATTTCAATAATTTTGACTGAAAATTACTGAAAACCAGAACAAAATTGTAGACACCGGCCTTCCAACACTAACACAGCAAATTAGAGCTATGCTAGGTAACGTGGCCAATCAAAATAATTTCATCTTCAAATCTAATTGTAAAAATTGTGAAATTAATTGATCGTGAAGCAACTATGTGGCCTCTTGGATGTACCCATACTAGAAGTAATGACAGCTGATTACATATGAATTTCAAGGTTCGTTCATATGGTATTTTGAAGATTTTAGGCATGAAAATTGTATTGAAAACCATGCCTTTCCCAGAGCCCTGACCTTCACAGACAGAACCACTGACTATCCTTCTTCCTTCCCCCCCAGATATTTTTTCTTCTCTGAAATATCCTACTGTCAACTCTCCTCACCATCCTTTACTGATTCATTTCTTCCCCCCCCCCACTGAAATCCTACAAGTCCTTTAAGAGTTCAAATGTCACCATACTACCATGAAGCCATCTTTTATTTGCTCCTCTACCCCCACCAAGTTGATGATCTATCCTTCACATCTCACACAACAGTCTGGAATTATAGGAAGGCATCATAATGCAATAGAGAGAATCCTGCATCTGAAATGAGAGGGCCTGGGTTTAAATCTTGACTGTGCCCTGCCCCATACTACTTGTGCAACCTTGGGAAAGGCACTAGACTTCTTGGGGCCTCTGAATCCCTCATTTGTAAAGAAACAAATAAATTAATTAAATTAACCAATTAATTAATTAAAAACCAAAAACTACAAATAAAGAGTTGGATTAGGTGACCACTAAGGCCCCTTCCAGCTTGAAATGTGGCCATGAAGCTGCTGCATCTCAGACTCTGCCTCCAACCAGGAGCTCCAGCTCCAGCAGTGGGGCCCTGGGCTCCTCATTATCAGGTAGTCACTCTATCCAGGGGAGTCTTAGACCCATGACACTGCATTCTCTCTTCTGTAGGCATTCATGACACTGCTTTCTCCCTGTTCTATCTATCTGACCATATCTCAATCTCCTTTGCTGAATTCATCCAGGTTACGCCTTCAAGACTCTGGCTTGGAGGAAGGAGGAGGAAATAAGCACCTACTATGCATCAGGCACCTACTATGTGTCAGGCATGTGCTGAGCACTTTTTACAAATATCTCAGTTGATCTTCACAACAATCCCCAGAAGGTAGGTGCTATTATGATTCCCATTTTACAGATGAAGAAACAAAGGTTAACTGTCTGGTGTCATGCAGCTGACAAATGCCTGAGGTTAGATTTGCACTCAAGCCTTCCTGGCCACAGGTCCAGTGCTGTGCACACTGTGGTGCATCCTAGCTGCTGCCTAAGTCTTGGGGCCTCTTCTCTCCTTCTACTCTCTCATCTGGTGATCGCATCAGGTCCCATGGGTTTCAATGATCATCTCTGTGCAGATGATTCCCAGATCCATATCGCCAACCTGGATCTCTCCCCCAAACCTAACATGTGCAAAACCCATGACCTTTTCTTTGAAACTCTTGCCTCTTCTCCATATTCTTACTACTGTCCAGGGCACCATCATCCTCTCAGTTAGCCAGGCTGAAAACCTAGGGGCCATCCTTGCCTCCTTCCTCACACTCACCTCCCATCTCTATTCTCTTGTCATTTCTACCTGAGCATCATCTCTCTGAGCCCCCTCTCCACTCACACAACTGTCAGCATTGGTCAGCACCAGTCCTCATTACCTCCTACCTAGACTATTGAGGAAGCCTTCTGCCTGGTCTCTCTGCCTGCAGTCTCTCTGATCCAATCTCCACCCAGCTGCCAAGGTGATTTTACTAAAACCTATTCCCCTGCTCAATAAACTCCAGTGGCTCCCTATTACATTCAAGATGTGGTTTGGCATTCAAAGCTCTTCACAACTTAATGCCTCCTACCTTTCCAGTCTTCTCATGCTCTGTTCCCCACCTTGTCCTCTGGGAGCCAGCACTGAGTGGCCGATTTTCTTCACACATGACACTCCCTCTCCAGACTCCACAGGTTTTGCTGCCTTCTCCCCCCCCCCCCCCACCCTCCCTCACCCCCACACCTGGAATGCTCACCTTCTCTGTTTGCCCCTCCTGGCCTTCCTGACTTTCTTCTAGACTCCCCTCTAATTCAGCCTTCTGGAGGATGCCCTTCCAATCCCTCCTCTTTCCTCTGGAATGACTTGTCTCCCCATGGGAATGTAAGCTTCTTGAGGACAGGGGCAAAGCCTTTCTTTGTATCTCTGGTGTTTAGCTCGGTGACTGCCACATAGGGAATGATCATAATGACAACAAAATGTTTGTTGACTGACTGATTGGTCATTTTGTAGCACGCTGCTGCATGTGGCTTGCCCGCATGCCAGAAGAGAGATTTGGACCCTGGTCTTTTGACCTGCTCTAACCACTGTACCATACTGCCTCTGGAATAAGTGCTTATAACACATTTTCTTAAATGTGGGTTCTAATGAATGATTAGGTCAGGGTTTAAATGCTTTGTATTACCTATATGTGCCTGTTTAAGATACATACTTTAATAGAGAAATGATTAATCCCTTGGGTTCTCATACTATGACTCATTGCCCTTTCTATCAGCTTGTTAAGTATGGAAGCTGCTAGACAACAGATTTAATTTTTCTGGAGAATAACTCACTGAAAACCATAAGGCACAGAGGATTTAAAAAAAGAAAAAGGAAGGAAGATTTACTTGAAAATCATCTAATTTGAGAGTTAAAAGGAATCTGAGAATTAATCCATTCTCTGGTTTGGCTCCCCGGCAGCAGAGCTGGGCCTAGAAACCAGGGCTCTTTTGTTCCCCCAGATATTTATACAGGCAGGCAGGCAACAAACATTTATTGAGGACCTACTATGTGCCAAGCACTGGCCTAAGCAGATACAAAGGCAAAAGTTAATCTACTAAGGGAGACAATGTGCAAACAGCTCTGTACAATTGAGTTGTAGATGGGGTACACTTGAGAGAATGAACAGAGGGAAGGCATGAGAATTAGAAGGGGTTAGGAAAGGTTTCCTATAACAGCGGGAATTTTCATTGGGACCTGAAGGAAGCCAGGAGGCAGAGATGAGGAAGGAAAGCATTCCAGGGATGGGGAGCAGCCAGAAAAATGCCAGCAGTCAGGAGATGCAGTGTCTTATTTGAGGAACAGCCAGGAGGCTGGTGTCACTAGATCTTGAAGAGTATGTGTGGAGTGGAAGGCAGTTTTAAAGTATAAGACCAGAAAGGAATGGGGCAGGGGAGAGGGGAAGGCTAAGTTATGAAGGGCTTCGAACACCAAATAGAGGATTTAAAATCTGATCCTAGAAGTGCTAGGGAGCTCCTAGAGTTTATTGAGTAGAAAAATGTGACATAGTTAGACGTACACTCTAGGAAAATTGCTTTGGTGGCTGAATGGAGGATTGCCTGGAGTGGCAGACAGACCCACCAGCAGCTATTGCAATAGCCCAGGTGTGAGGTGATAAGGGTCTGCACCAGGCTGGGGGCAGTATCAGAAGGGAGAAGGGAATGTATTCAAGAGATACTAGAATGGTAAGATCAATAGACCTTCCCAAAAGAGTGACTATGGTGGCTAAGAGAGAATGAGGAGATGAGGGTGACACCTAGGTTATGACTCTGGGGTCTGGGAGGATAGTGGTGTCCTTGACAATAATAGGGAAATTTGGAAGGAAGACTATTTGTAGGGAAAGACTTTTGGACATACTGAGTTTATGATATCTACAGGACATTCAGTTTGAGATGTCTAGTAAGCAGATAGAAATGCAAGACTGGCGGTCAGCAGAGAAGTTAGGGATGCATAAGTAGATTTGAGAATCATCAGCATGGAAATAATCATTGAATCCATGCGAGCAGATGAGATCACCAAGTAAAGTGGTATAAAGGGAGAAGAGAGGAGCGGCCAGGACAGAGTCCTGGGGGACACTTACATTTAATGGATATGAATTAGATAAAGATCCAGCAAGAGACTAAGGAAAGTAAGGTGGCATTTACAATAAACACTAACTCCATCAGTCCTCTTTGGACCATCATGACTTGGTTCATTAGGTTTAATAATTGTCTAATGAAGAGATCTTCTGAACTAATTTGTGAAAAACAGTACCTCCCATTCAGGAGTATGTCATGATGAATAGAATGATGGACTTGGAGTTGGCCAACAAGCATCTATTAAGTGCTTGTTAATACCAGGAGCTGTCCTAAGTGCTGGGGGTATAAAGAAAGACAAAAATACAGTCCCTGTGTTCAAGGAATTCACATTCTAATGGGGGAGATAGCATGCCAAAAATTATACATACAAAAAATGGAAGATAGTCCCAGAGGGAAGATGAGAACAGTTTGGAAGGGAGAGGGGAATACTGGGAAAGGCCTTAGGAAGAGGTAAGAATTTAACTGAGACTTGGATAAAGCCAGAGAAGCTTAAAGGCAGGGATGATGTGAGAGTGAGTGAGAGTGAGTGAGAGTGAGAGAGACAGAGAGAGAGACAGACAGACAGAGAGAGAGACAGACAGAGAGAGAGACAGACAGAGAGAGAGAATATGAGAATGAATTCCAGGCATGGAAGAGAACCAATGCAAAGGCATGGAATGTCAGGCAATTTTCTTTCACTCTAAGAAAGACTGGATGCAGTCTCTGTTGGAGGAAGGCACTCCCACACTCACCCAAATCATAGATCCTCAATATGCTGACACCACAAGATGAATTTCAGCTTTAAAATATCTGATGCACAGGTTTATTTCATGAAAGGTTCATGATTTCTTTCATGACATAGTAAAAGGTCATTCAGTCAAAACACAAATCAGTAGAAAAAGTTACCAGCAGCAAAATACAGACCACACAGATGCAAAAAGCTTCGCTAAAAATCTTGCAACTTCAGCTTCTCAGACAAGACTTACTGCTCAAAAATATGAATGCACTCATTAGGACCCACTAGGATTATTGTTCGGTATTTTTATTTGAAACTTACTGCTGATGTTTTATATTGCTGTTGCGGAACTGTTCAAAATAGCCCCTTCGTGCTGTATGATAAAGAGCACTGGGTTTTTAGAGCCAGGGGACCTGGATTTGAATCCCAGCTCTATTATTTGCTCCCTGGGTGAATCAGTCACTGTCCTTTTCTGGGTCTCAGTTTCCTCCTCTGTAAAAAAAATAGGAGGATTGGGCTAAATTGGTTGGTTTTTTTTTTACCCTGGGCTATATGAATTCATTTTTTTAGACTGATAACCACATATCCTTGCATTTTATTTTGTGCATTTAAAAAAGGAAGAAGTTCACAGGCCATCAGACCACCAAAGCAGGTCATGCCACAAAAGAGGTTAAGAACTCCTAGACAAGGTGATCTCCAAGTTCATTGTCACCTCTGATATTTGAACATCCTGTATTTGCTTCATAGTCTGATTTATGGTGATTTTTTTTTCTTTTTGCTGCCTCCCACAACAGCTTGGACAAGTAAAAGTAAAACATATCCTAGTGCTAAATAGAATCCTGAACCTAATGATCTGCTATGCTCATGTGCATGCCTTGTAAATCACCATTTAAAAAAACTAAACAAGGAACAGAAACAAAAGCGATTTTCTAGATCTGTGCTTCCTTTGGATCACAAATGGAATCCCTTTTGACCATTGAAATATGAATGATATCTACCTAGTTTCTGTGTTTAGGTCTCCCTCTGTTCCATGACCTTTTGCCTTATGAATATCTAACTACTGGGCTTCCTTTGGGGCCTTGTCCTGTTGTCATTGGTGTGACCCTGGGCTCTTGAAGACTCTTCTGACAGAGCACATGTTCTGGAAGCTTCTACTCCACTGAGCTAGAGGACTTCAAGTTCAGATGGACCTTGAATCCACTATCTGAAAACCAGTCCAGCTAAATTCAGAGAGGCTTCTCCCTAGAGGGCCAGCCACCAGGTGATGAATTGCTTTGGCTACAACTCATTAAGGTGTCTATTAATGCATGGAGGAATTGGACTCTGTATTCATGAATTCAATTCATTTCCACAAGTAATATTTAAGTATCTACTTTGTGCCAGACACTCTGCTAGGTGCTGGAGGTACAAAGAAAAAGAAAAATCCATCCCTGCCCTCGAGAAGCTTACATTCTACTGAAATTAGGGGAGGGAGGAACACCAAGCACATAAATAATTACACACAAGCAAAGAGGGGTGAAATCAGAGTTTCCTGAAGCTCTGAAATAGGTAAGGCTTTCTCTACACATGAGACTTTTAGACACCATATGCTCCCCTTCCTCAGGGAAAATGATCCACCCATCTCTGGAACCTTGCCCTGGACCTAAGTTATCCTAGTTGGTGAATCAGTAAGTGATTGAAAACTCACCTTGCCAATGATATCCAGCTGATCCCAGACCATGCTCCATAACCTAGCCACTCCACACATTTTGCCATTTGCCTTGCTGCTGGGTACATACCTCACCACTAGCCCCCACAGAATTGGCTCCCCTAGCAATCTATTCCCTAGATTTTTGACTCTATTAGAGGGAAGCTATAGCTAATAGCCATCTTTTGCTATTAGAATGCAAGCTGCTGAAGGTAGGAACCATCTCCCTTTTGTCTTTGAATCCTTCATGCTTGGCACAAGGTAGGCACTTAATTCAAATATTAGTGTAAAGTATCATGTATTGTTGTTCTCTCTCCCCAGAACACATTTAGGCAGGTTAACACAGTGTTGTTCTTCTTCCTGAACTAATGAAGAGCCTGCAAAGTGCCCCCCACAAATGAAATTAGAATTCCATGTCCTGACAGAGATCCATTGCTCAGGCAAGGGAATGGTGCCCGAGGGAATAATAGGATTGTAATGGTGGATACAGTGAAACATCCTTTTTATCTTCTGTTCAAGAAACAAGAATTTAAAAATGAATGCTCCTGGTCCAAATGCAATGCTAACTTTGTACCCATTTCAAAGACCAGAACGGAGTTTCAAGCTACCTCTCCCAGAACAGGAAGAAAATCTGAAGCCCTGGAGGGGAAATCAAAGCAGAAAACCCAGTCTACAAATTACTACAAATAATAGGTCAGGCAACAATAGACTCTCCTTTAGCTTGAAAAAGTTATACTTAGGACATAAGCAGCTATTTTGATTGCTTCCTACCTTGCAGACAAAAAAGAAAAGTTGACCTTTCTTTGCATTTTAAACACAAAGTCCCAAAAGTCTAGGGACTGTTAAAATCCCTAATTAAAGCATTACAATAAGTGTCATAGCAATTAACAAAATGAAACCCTAAGCCAAATCACCAAGGGGAAAAAGTCCTTCCAGCCTTGTTTCTAGTCTCTTAAAATCTGTCCTTAGTTTTTCCTTAAAAAAAATAATAAATGCAGCTGATCCTATTCAATTCATTTTGCATTCTTTACACAGAGCTGGTTTTCTCTCTGTAATGTATATTTTTAGTGAGTGTTTGTACACAGACATGTGGAAAGCAGAAAGGTGCATATGTATATTCAGTGGAAAGAGTTTTCGTGGTCACCAGACCAAGACTGAGGTCCCAACTCTGATGCTCTGACCTTGCTTGCTAGGTAAGTCATTTTCTGAGCTTGTCTCTTTTTCTGCAAAATAGTACTAATAATATTTGCACTACTTCACAAAGTTGTGGCAAATTATATAAAATGTGAGCTATTATATACATATGTACATACACCTAAAAACACATATGCCTAGACAAAGTCAGTTACTGCTCCTCAGTCTTTTCCCCCACCTCATCATTCCTAGAGGTGACCCCTGGGTGCACTCTGGGCCATATTAGCATGATTTCTCACAGCTGGAAAAATATCCTAGGAAGAGTTGGATGCTGTGTCTATCCTCTGAGGGTCCATCTAATTAAGTAAGCTCTAAGGGGTGCATCACCAATTTCAGGGTAACAAGGCTAGAGACCAGATCAACTCTTTGGAGACAGTGAAAAACACAGAGGTAAGTCTTTCTGAGTGCCTCAGTGGAGGGAGTCCCCAGACCAAGGAGCTCACAGATCGTAAGTATGGAAACACACACACCCATGCAGAAACTTGTACTTACATAAAGCAAACACATTATCCAGAAATCTCTAGCTCCCCCGCCCCCAAGCCACAGGACGCTGGCACGAGGTACGAACGACACACAGAACAACTCATTCCGGAGGTGCAGAACAAGGTTCGGTTTGAGAGCCTCCCACCGGGAACCGCTGCCTTCTTTCAAGCACTGCATCAAGCTGGTGTTTTAACACTTTCTCCTCGCATCTGCCCTATCTTCTACAAGGCTCCTCGCGCGCCCCTCCCTCGCATCCATACCCCAACCCCATCTACCCCAGCTCCCCTCCTAGGTCCTGAACTGTTATTTTAACACAAGTTCCTCACTCTCCCCTCACCCGCCCCATCCCTCCACCCGCCCACCCCCGCATCTCTTCTCTCTGGGCCCTGCTTCTCCCCTCCACCCCCCGACCCTCACGCACAGCATCCCCCAGATCCTGAGTTCCGTACCTCCACCGCCCTAGGCACTACATCTTCCTTTGACTTTTTGCCCCCATACCCAGCATTCCCTTCTCCCCCCAGACCTCCTGTCACGTCGCCTCCCCCTCACCCGCGCCCCGGACCCCCTCTTGAGCTCTCACCATTCCACGCAGCGCTGATCGGGGCGCCGGCCCGAGCCAAAAGCAGCAGGGGGAAGACGAGGAGGAGGCGGCGGCGGGGGCAACGGCTGCTGGGGGCGAGGGCAGCAGGAAGAGCAGAAAGGAGGTGCTCCACTGCAGCCATGCCCCCCGGTCCCCCAGGGGAGGGTCCCGAGGCCGCGCGGAGGCTGGAAAGGCGCCCAGGTAAGGAGCGCTCAGCGCTGCGTCCACTCCACCCACTGGAAGCCCGGCTCGGACCGGACCCCGCTGAGCCCCGCCTCCCGATCAGCCACTCCCCCCGACGGCCACGCCCAGAGTCCAATCTGCACCTTAGCCCCATGGGGACGTCCCCAACTGGGCCCCCGCCCCACTCAGCAGTGTATCCCCGTTGAGCCCCTCCCCACTCAGCCTCACACCTGCCCAGCAGCGTCCACACCGCCCCTAGCACCTGCCCAAACCTCCTCCTCCAGCACCCATCCCCTCCGCCACCTCCCCATGTCCTCAGTGACGACGATCCCTTTGCCTGCCCCATCCCTCGGTTTCCCGCCCCCTTTTAGTGCCCCCGCCCAGCCAGCCTCTAGACCACACCTTCGCCTCAAAACCCAATCACCACCCGGGGGGCGGGGACCTGGGGAGGGGCTCTCAATTCCGGCCACGTGCGCAGGGGTAGACAAGAAGTAGTTACTTTTTACAGTCAGTAAATATTTATTAAGCACCTACTACGTGTCGGGCACTGTGCTAAGCGCCGGGGGTACAAAAATAGGCAAAAGACAATCCTCGACCCTCAAGGGACTCACAATCCAGTAGGGCCGACAACTAGCACACAATTAATTATGTACAAACAAGTTACATATAGGATAAGTAGGAGATAAGCGAGGGAAGGCACCAGAATTCAGAGGGATTGGGAAACGTTTCCTATAGAAGACGGGATTTTAGTTGGAACGTAAAGCCGGCGCGGTCAGTAGTCTGGGCGGAGGAAGGAGAGCATTCCAGGCATGTAGAATGGCCAGAGCCAAGAGATGGAGTGTCTTATTCGTGGGGGCAGCCAAGGGACCAGTGTCACTGGATT
Organism: Pseudochirops cupreus; assembly: GCA_028627135.1. Lineage (NCBI taxonomy): Eukaryota > Metazoa > Chordata > Mammalia > Diprotodontia > Pseudocheiridae > Pseudochirops > Pseudochirops cupreus. Next base: position 550,533,379 of record CM053582.1, on the reverse strand, counting down.
AAAGAGTACGTGTTGGGGAGTGAGGTGTAAAAAGCCCGGAAAAATTAGGAAGGGGGTCGGGTTGTGAAGGCCTTCCAACCTCAAAGGGTTTGTATTTGATCTCCTAGACGAGCAGGATCAGAATCTGGCTCCCTCTGCCAGGGCCTGGCACTGGGCTTTGCACCTGAATGCTGGCCCTTCCTCCACCCACCCCCAAATCTGGGCGCTGTCCCTCGGCTGTACTTTTCGGTACTTCCGATGCTTCGATCTGTCCTTTGCATTTCATTTTTGCTTGTGCTCTGACATTTTCTTTATGTGACTACTTATATTTTGAACGATTGCATGGATTTAGAGCAGGAGAGCATGGTACCCATTCAGTCCAAACATCTCGGCTTGCCGGCGAGCACAGTTAGATTTTGCATTTCAAGATTCTTTGCATTCAAGACTCTGTAGCTAACCCTGCCTTTACCTTGGTGGATTCTATGAAAAAATGTTGGCCTCGGGACGGCTAGGTGGCGCAAGGAATAGAGCTCTAGCCCTGGAGTCAGGAGGACCGGGGTTCCAATTCAGCCTGAGACACTTAACACTAACTAGCCGTGTGACCTTGGGCAAGTCATTTAATCCCAATTGCCCTGCCTTCCCCCATCAAAAAAAAAAGGCAAATGAATGAATGAATAAATGTTGGCCTCCCTTCTCTCCAGAGAGAGGCAGTAGGCTTTGGGTTTAGGTGCTGTAGACACTGATGATGTTCTGGTTGGTGGTTCTGACTTATTTTGATTCCTTACAAAGGAATACTCTGTTAGGGCAAAGGGGTATATCCAAAAATGACTGTGCAATAAAAAACAAAAGATATCACTAAGGGATTGAAAATATAGAAGGGAGTGGAAAGAGTCCTGGCTGTGGAGTCAGAAAGGTCCTGAGTTCTGATTCTGATTCTTCCATTTACTATTTATGTGACAGGCAAGTCACTCAAGCCCCAGGCTTTTGTTTCCTCTCCAAAATGGGAGAAGTTGGCCTCTAAAATGGCCTCTAAAGTCCTTCCTAGTTCTAATTGTTTTTTATCTCAAGTTGGCAGAAATGTTCGTTGAGTGAATAAATGAATGAATGAATTATCCTTCTTCCAAAGTCTCCCTCCAATGCCTCAGCTGAATGAGGTCGTGATCCTTCCTCCTTGAGGATTATGCCTGGGGATGCCAGGGGATCATAGACTCTAGTGGCTTCTAATTTCAAAAAGCTTTAACCAGGGGTCCATGGACTATGCCTTTTTGAGGATATCCAGCCCAGCAAAGGACAAAAAAGCTTTCATATAGAAGGTTGGTCACTAGAAGACAGGATTTCTGGCTTTAACATCCCATGTAGATTATACTAAGGTGTAGAGGAGTCACAAAGGAAATCACAGATTTTAGAAGTATTGAAGTATTATTCCCCACCCCACTTCTGCCTCCTTATGAAAATACTGTCCAAATGTCAGAATGTAAAGTTATATGTCCTGGAAAGAACACCAGCGCTAGAAGTCAGAAGACCTGGGTTTTAATCTTGTCCCTGTGTTTTGTAGAAAGAGAGATTCTGTGGAAGTGCAGGGCAGTAAGGAGGGAATGCATTGCAGACATGAGGGTGAACAATGCAAAGGCATGAATATGGAAGATTTAGTGACCCATGTGTAAGGAACGGGGGGAAGACCAGTTTGTCTGGATCAAAGTGTATCAGAAGGGGAAATATGTCCGATAAGACAGATTGGGTCCATGTCATGAAGGACTTTAAAAGCCAAAGAGGAGTTTATATTTAATAAGTTACTTAACCTCCCAGTTTTCTACATATATAGAGGAAGTCCCTGCATTGACAAGAATCCTAGGTTCAGACCCCAAAATAACCCCTATGACTCCAGTCTCAATGCTCCCCCACAGAGATTTCAAGCAAGTCACTTTCCATTTGAGGCTCAGGTTGATCCAGTTCTAACATGAGGGATTAGACCAGGTGACCCAAAAGGCCCCTTCCAGCTCTGTCTTTCTCTGATATCAGCAGGGATGACACACGGCTCCTTCAGATGACTAGGTAATCCCAGCACTCTATTATCATCAATTAACATTTATAAATATCACTGACTCCATCTGTCGCTGATGCTTAGCAACTTGGGCAGTGATTCTGGGTTGCCAGCTAAAAACCACTTTCCAAATCTCCATAGGTCCTCGATTCTGCTGCTACTGTTCCTAATTGATTAGCAAGGTCTATTTGGCAGAAGAGACAGCGACAAATTCTCTCCAAACTTCAGCGGCTGAGAATGCCACAAACTTCTTACAGAAGAGTCTTCTGAGGCTGACTCTTCTTGGTCCATCTTGGAGGACTCTAAGCCACAGATTATTGGAAAAGCAAACTTTTGGTTTTTTCTGGCTACAAAGAATCTGAGTAACATAGAAAACAGTTGCAGTGATCTAGTTCTGAACACAGCCATGAAAACAGAAATAATGGCCAACAGAGCCAACTTCTGTAAATAGCTAGAGATCAGAGTGAAGGTCATACTGATGGCAAAGCCAAGAATGAGCCAGTTAGCAGTGCCAGAGAACTCCTCAACCTCCCTCTTGTATGCAAGCCCCAATATATGAACAACTGTCTTTGCATATTGTGCAGCATGCAAATAAATAAATAAATGAAGTAAGTTCCCCAGGGAAGGGGAAATTGCAAAGGGGGGGGGGGTGGGAGGAAGGGAAGCATATATTTAGGTTGAAGTTCTTGTATCTGGCTCAAGAGGCAGTATGGTACTAATAGAAAGAAGATGGGATTTGGAGTCAGAGAACCTGAGTTCGAATCCCACCTCCTACTACTTGTGTGACCTTGGGCAAGTCACTTAACTTCTCTGTTACTCAGTTTCCTTATCTGTAAAAGAAGAGAATTGGACTCAATGACCTCTAAGGCATCTTTTTTTTTGTACTTAATAGTATTCCCCCCCAATTACATGTATTGATAGTTTTCAACATTCATTTTTATAGAATCTTGAATTCCAAATTTTTCTCCCTCTCTCCCTTTCCTTCCCCCTCCCCAAGACAGCAAGCAATCTGATACAGGTTATACATGTACAATCATGTTAAACATATTTCCATCTAATTCATGTTGTGAAAGAAGAATCAGAACCAAAGGGAAAACCACGAGAAAGAAAAAACAAAAACCAAAGTGAAAATACTATACTTCCATCTGCATTCAGACTCCGTTGTTCTTTTTCTGAATGTGGATAGCATTTTCCAACATGAGTCTTTTGGAGTTGTCTTAGATCCCTGCATTGCTGAGAAAGAGCTAAGTCTGTCAAAAGGTCATCACACATTGTTGCTGTTACTGTATACAATGTTACTGTGTACAATGTTCTCTTGGTTCTGCTCACTTCACTCAGCATCAGTTCATGTAAGTCTTTCTAGGTTTTTCTGAAATTCATCTAAGGCATCTTCTACCCTTAAATTGTAGGTTCATAATCTGGGACCATTAATTTATTTGAAAATATTTTGATAACTGTATTTTAATATTATTAATTTCCTTTGTAATCCTATATATTTTACTTTGTTATTGTTAGTTATTTCAGTCTTGTCTGACTCTTCATGTCCCCATTTGGGGTTTTCTGAGGAGAGCTACTGGAATGATTTTCCATTTCCTTCTCCACTTCATTTTACATATGAAGAAACTGAGGCAAACGGGGTTAAGTGACTTATCCCGGGTCACATAGCTAGTCTGAAGCCAAATTTGAACTCAGGGAGATGAATCTTCCTGATTCCAGACCCTTTGCTCTCTGCACTATGGCACCCCCAACTGTGTATTTTACTTTATGCGTTTGAAAACATGATTCTGAGAAGGACACAGAAAAGGTTAGAACCTCCACTCTAAGTTGGGATGTGTAGTGGGGAATGCTGGGACATCTCTAACAGATCAGCTGTTAAATTTTCAGTGTGACCATTCACAGCTCAAATTGGAAGGCAACAAAGCTGGGCTTTATTCTTGCTGTGTTGGTCATCTTTGCTTGAGAAAGGGATGTTTAAACTTAAAAGTGTGTCCTCTGTGTATTTTCCCTCCAGAGAACCCTTGGTTAGTCATTCAGCAGGACGCTTCTAAGATTGTACTGTGCACCCTTTCCTGAGGCTTTTCTCCAATGGTTTGCAGGCGATGGAGAGGGGCTCCTGAAGCCTCTGCTATCTGAGCACACATTCTTGTCAGTCCTTTTAATTTAATTTAGCATTTATTAAATACCTTCTATTCTCAGAGCACTGCACGGGGGGTACATAACAATGAAACCATCATAGAATAGCAAACCACATCATCCAGCTGCGGTCCTTTGACTGAATTCAAATTCACAGAACAAATATCCTTAATAAAAGGATTTGTTCTATAAAACTTGGACTCAGTCAGAAGGCCACACCCAAGGACCTAGAAGGCCACATGTGGCCTCGAGGCTGCAGGTTCCCCACCCCTAGTCCAGTACATCCCCGACCCAGCCTGCCCTCAAGTGGCTTCCATTTGATCAAAGGCCATGACACATACACAGAAAAACATAATTCAGTGCAGCAAGGTGGCTTGAATGTTGGACTTGGAGTCAGGACCACCTGACATTCGCTGTCTGCCTCAGTCTCCTCAGTTGTGAAATGGAGATAATAATAGCACCTACCTCACTGAGTTGTTATGGGGATCAAATGAAATAATAATATTTGTAATTTTTTTGCAAAGCACTTTTCAAAACTTAAAGTATCTAAAAGAGAGGTATTATTATGGCACTCAAGATCAAAGCATTAATTGTTCATTATAAATTATCAAAACCAAGGCAGAGAAAATGGTTGTTCATTGTTCATCTAAGTAGTCGTTCATATGAAAACCAAATTCATGAAGGGATGGAGGCAGGGAAGAGAGCACCTCACTGTCCTCTGCCAGAGGGCGGCTCAACTATGAGACATTTAACCAGCAGGTGGCACTACAGGGCTGTTAACAGCCTCCGGGGAGCCCCCATTGTATGTGAAACCAGGTGAAACCAGGTGTTGACCATTGGTAGAACCAGTTGGCCATTGGTAGAACCAGAGTAAGGAGCTGGTAGGAGCAGGACAGGAACCAATGTAGACAGATCAAAAGTCAGGGAGACTCAGTGGGAGTAGATACGGCAGAGATGGGTAAGGAATACTAGTATGGGTGTTGTAGACACCTAGACAAGTATGTTGAGATGTTGGACCAAGCTGGCTAATAACATGGGCAAGCAGGTACTAGACAGAAAAATTATTCCAAGAGTGACATGCTGCTCAGAGAGGCAGGCCCCTTCAGGGCCATGTTGGTTGTTCTCCAATGATGATGGGCAGATAGAAGCTAAGGTCCCAAGGACTGGTTCCTCACCACAAGGTAAGTCTTGGAAGGCAGGTAATCATTGAAGATGTAATGTGAAGGGAGGGAAGAATACAGAGAAGCACAATAAGGAATAACTTTTAAATATAATTTTTTGTGAGTGCATATATTACATATGCCCCAACAAGGAGGTCAAAGATAGAAAGGAAGGTTCCGTTGGCACCAAGATATTCATAGCAACACTTTTTTTTGTGGCAGCAAAGAAGTGAAAAGAAAGTTAATTCCTATTGACTGGAGAATGGCTAAACCAACTGTGGTATGTGAATATAACAGAATTTTACTTAAAAGGACCAGTATGAAGAATTCAGAGAAGCAAGAAAAGGCTATCTGAACTGATGCACAGTGAAACATCAACAGGAAGCGATATATACAAGAACTACAAGTGTATGACTGGAAAGAACAAAATGCAAAACTGAATTCTAATTATAGACCTACTGCTGTTCAGTCATTTTAGTTGTGTCTCCAACTTTTTGTGACCCTATTTGTGGTTTTCTTAGCAAAGTTATTGGAGGGGTTTGCCATTTCCTCCTCCAGCTCATTTTACAGAGGAGGAAACTGAGGCAAAGAGGGTTAAGTGATGCATCCTGGGTCACCTAGCCAGTAGATGTCTGATTTGTCACATTTGAACTCGGGTCTTCCTGATTCCAAGGCCAGTGCAGTGCTCTATCTACTGCAATACCTAGCTGCCCTAGCTTAGCCTACCTTAGCCATTAAAGGAGATGAAAAAATGTACCCCACATCATTTCTTTGCAGAAGTGGAAGACTGTGGGTGTGGAACCCTGCATACACTATCAGACTCACTTCCCTCTACTAATTCAGGTCAGCACCTTCTCTGCAATTTATAGAATTAGAAAATTGCCCAGAAATTAAGGACTTGCTCAGGATCACAAGCTGATATGTGTCAGGCCGAGATGGGACTGAGTGCCAGGTCTTTCTGGCATCAGGTTCCGCCCGCTTGCCACATCATTCCAAGCTCCATTCTCTTGATAACACCAGAAAGAGCTTGGAGTGAAATAGGGCACACAGGAAGACAACCAGGCTGGATACCATTACATTCCAAGCCAGAAACAAATGGAGCTAACTGTGAGTGGGCTTTGCGGTCTCATGAATTGTCATTCACTCCAGTGATGTTATTTGTTCTGTGTAATGGGGTCAACTGAGCTAAACTGGGAGTATTGAAGAGCCCTCCTACCCCATTCCTAATATTCCATCTCAAGCCCATGCTATTGCTTAAGAATAAATTCTGCACAAAGTCAGGGGCCCATAAGATGAAAGCTCAACCAAAAAGCTTAATTTGTCATAAGAATTCTGAATACTTTTCAGGAGACCAGTCCTTTCCCTGTTCTACAAATGCATCTCTCTCTTTCTCTCTCTCTCTCTCTCTCTGTCTCTCTCTCTCCCTCTCTCTCTCTCTCTCCCTCTCTCCCTCCCTCTCTCTCTTCTCTCTCTCTCTCTCTTTCTCTCCCTCTCTCTCTCTGTGTCTCTCCCTCTCTCTTTCCCTCTCTCTCTCTCTCCCTCCCTCTCTCTGTCTCTCTCTCCCTCCCCCCCTCTGTCTCTCTGTCTCTGTCTCTGTCTCTCTCTCTCTCTCTTTTAAATTAAAAAGCAGTAATGACAACAACAACAATCTTTTCCTGGTAAGGCTGTGAGTCATGTCATACCAATCTCTGAAGAACTCAAGGTGAAGGTTACCCAAAGGGCACATGGTGGGCATGAGCTGACTGCCACCCATGACAAGAACAGTCCAGGGGAAGTGGCAGAAAGGATGTTATCGGGTAGATAGAGGACCAGACCAGGGGGGGAGAAAAAGAGGAGAGATCTGTGTGAACATGGAGGTGATGTAGAAACAAAAGATGAGGATGGGGGGGGTAAGGAGAGAGAGAGAAACAGAGAGACAGAGACAGAGAGAGGAGAGACAGAGAGAGACAGAGAAAGAGAGAGAGGAGAGAAGAGAGATAGAGAGACAAAGAGACAGAGACAGAGAGACAGAGAGAGATTAAGAGATGACCAGCTTTCATGTTCCATTACTCCTGAGGCAATGGGGAGACCTAGAGAAAGCCCCAGCATGTTTATTGGGTCCCTGTTTAGAATTTATGAGTGGATATGACAAGAGTCACACAGGAGGAGGGGGCATGGATAGGTCACACTGGAGTATTTAAGAATAAACGTGTATTCTTATGAAGCAAAAATGAAATGTGTTTTTCACCAAGTAAAGCAAAGAAACAAAGAAGTAAATATTTGAAAGGTTTTCAAGTCAACTTCTTCCAAAAGGCTGCAAAAAGCCCAGGAGAGTTGTTACAATGGGAGTGGACACAGTCATCAAAATGTTAAAGAGCTTGGCAATGTTTTCATCTGGACAGCTCTAAGAAAGGAACCTAATTTGTTTTTATTAGCTTTCAGTAACAAAACACAACCCCATGAAATAAGGTTCAATGGAGTCTCTGGACAGTGAAGTATGTCACCCCGGAACGTGTTCTCAGACACGTTCATCACACATGCCATTCCCGTGCCATAGAAGAGCAATAACAACAATCTCTCTTCAAGTAAATGACCAGAAATAAAACCAGGCTCAATCTTCATTGCTGCCAAGTTTTCCATTATAGAACCAGTGATCGCTAGAGAAATCTAATTGTGGGAGGGGAAAAAAAAAGCCAAGTAAATCACGAGATGAGAATAATTTATGCCAAAGCCTAGCCAGTAATAAGAAGGCTCAACATAAAAGAAACCAAAATTATTTACTGTGATTTTATTATTTAAAATATTATGAGATCAGTGCTGGGCAAAGGATGCTTGGGACACTGTGCCCACTTCCTCCCTCACTGAGGGTCCCATTTGCTGTGGACCCAGGTATCTGGCTCAGACTGAGTTCAGTCTTGGAGGAACTTGGCCTCTAATGAGAGAGGGCTTATTAGTGGTGTGCTGGAGCCTGCTCATAGTAATTTGGGAGAGCAGATTGTTACAAAACGATGAAAGAGTGAACACAATGAGACCATTTGGGATGTTATTGCAATAGTCCAGGTGGAGGGTGATAAAGAGGAGTCCAGCTAAGATGGCGGAGTAGGAAGAAGTGAGCCCAGATGACCCCACAACTACCTCAACAATGATATAAGAAGAATGCCCTGCATATGGTGGTGAATGGGAAATTGAAGGAGAAACTAAAGTTCCTTCAACCCAAGATGGCAAAATTCAACCTATAGGCAAGTGACCAGGGCAGGAACTATGGGTAAAGGGTGGGCTGGGATCATAGACTCAATGCAAGGTAGGAATTCCCAGAGCTGATCTTAGACTCAATCCCAGCTCAGGCTAGTATTTAAGGTCTTGGAGCAGACTCAGCACTGGTTCAGTGACCAGGGGTCACCCTGAGCATATCATGGACCTCAGTCCCCTACCCAGGAATGCAACATATTCACAGCCTCAGCCCCAAAAGACCTCCCAGCTAGGTGAGAAACATCTGGTTGTCCAGAACAGATTTCACAGACAAAAAAAAGATAGAGCTCTCATGAGGAGAGGAATGCCCAAAACACAATCTAGAAGAAAATAACTTTGAAATATTTACAAATAGAATCTCAAATAAAAATACATTTGGGCTATAATATCAGCTAGACTTTTGAGAAGAAATGATTCAGACTTTTGAAAAAAAATTAGTTTGAAATAGGTATTATAAAAGAAATTAGAACAATGGAGGAAAGAATAGGAATGACAACAAGAACTATGGAGGAGAGACCTGGAAAGAGAAATAATGGTTTCACATAGAGGTACAAAACTTTAGCATGAAAATTAGAATGGTCCAAACTAAAGTTAGTGAGTCCTTGAGACAGCAAGAAATATTAAAACAAAGTCAAAAGACTAATAAAAAATAGAAGAAAATGTAAGGTACCTCATATCCAAAACAACTGACATGGAAAACAGATCAAGGACAGCTCATTTATAGAATCACTGGACAACCTGAAAACTATGACCAAAAAAAAAAGTCTGGATACCAGATTTCAAGAAATAATGGAAACTGCCCAGATCTCTTAGAACTAGAGGTCAAGGTGAAAAGAGGAAAGAAAAAAAAAAGAAAAGAAGAACTGATTAGTCACCCCTTGAAAGAAACCCCCAAATCAAAAATCCTAGGAATGTCACAGCCAAAACTCAGAGCTTCCAGGTCAAAGAAAAAAATACAACAAGTTGCCAAAAAGAAAAAGAAAACATAGGTGGGATCACACAAGATTTGGCAACTATGGAAAATAAGGAATCAGAAAACACGGAATACAATATTCCAAAAGGCAAAAGATAGGGGATTACAATCAGGAATAACTTACCCAATAAAACTAAGTATATTCTACATCAGGGGAAAAAATGAACCTGGATCAAAGAGAGAACTACCAAACATTCCTGATGAAGAGACCAGGGCTTAATAGACATTTTCAAATACAAATATGGTCATAAAGAGAAGCATAAAAAGGTAAATATAAGCACAACAATTGGGAAAAGACTTGAAGCATTTGCATCCTAGTAGGGAGAAAGGGGAAGACACAAGAAATATAATGTCAGCAGAGATCAGAGAGGAAGTTGACTAAGACAGAGATCAGGGGTGTTATTTTTCTTCTGGTTCTGGTTTGTTTTGTTATAGTTTGTTAATATTAAAAGAAAAGAAAGGGTGGAGAAATGATAGACCAGGGAAGGAAAGGGAATGAATGATGGGAGGAAATTATGTAATTAGGAGGCACAGACAGAAATCTATAAAAATAATAAAGAGATGAGGGGAGTTGGAATCGCTTGAGCTTCACTTTGAACTGATATAGAGTGAATCGAGCAGAACCAGAACAATTTATACTATAGCAACAACATTGCAAAAATTAACAATTTTGACAGATTTAAGAATGCTCATCAACACAGTAATCCACTATGATTCCACAGGACAATAATGTCCACTTCCTGACAGAGAGGTTGCGGCAGGTAAAAGATGAAAGGAGGATACAAAGGTTCAAGCGTCCAAGCTTATAGATTTATTCAGCAATGCATGCCAACTGCCTGACAGATTGGGGCCAGCAGACTTCCTCATCCTTGGCACTGAACTTCCAACACAGGGGGAGACAGACTTTTATACATTAAAAACAATTAACTAAATAAGACCAATTAATTAAAAGGAAACGATTAACCAGGGTACAACATTGGGGGATTTGATTTCTAATTGGAGGAAAGATCAGGGACTTTAAAAGTTGGGAGGGGGAGAGTGAACAGGTACAATTCCCCGAAATCAGAAGATATGTCTCCCTCCCACCAAGTGTCTGTATCTAATCAAAGGAACATGGAAACAATAATTGATTGATCAGTTTAGGACCAGTTTTCAGATAAGACGTATGGGTTGCTTGAGATGTATAATTGTGAGAAAATTTGCACCAGTCTTTGGATCTGACTGAGGTCCTTAGTTAAAGCTCTCTAAGGAGCAGGGAGAGGTGGTCCAGCTTCCCAGCCACGCAGGACAACAAGGCAACAAAGTCCTCTCCCAATTCCCACAACTGAATAAAGTTTTCTCACAGGACTAGACTAGACTCATAACTGAATAGGAAGGGAACTGAGCTAGGTCCATTCCCTTCCTAGGTCCAGAGTTGAGTCACAAGACAGAGTCAGTGTGGTTCACTCAGTTTCCACAATTAACTGCTTGTTCCAATTCCTTTACTTCCGTCATGGTGACGGATGAGACGTCCAGAGTGAGATGTGTGCTTTCGGACGTGGCCAACATGTAAATTGTTTGCTTTACTCTGTGTATTTACTGTTTGTTTTCCATTGATGGGCAAAGGGGACCAAGGCAGGTGGGAGAGAAGGCAGGTGCTTATTAATTGAAAAAAAATAAAACTGCAATAAGAAAAGAAAAAAGTGATACAGACCTGAACTGGGGTGGTAGCAGAGGGGATGGAAAGGAGAGTTAAATATTGAAGGAGTACTTTACTAATAAGTGATGTAAAATTGAACAGAGATAGGTGAATGAATTTCCTGTGGGGGACAATGCCCCTGCAGGACACAATGTGATTAATTTCAACAGCACCTTTCTTTTAAAACAAATAATGGGGTGGCTAATATTTTCTCAGAAATAATTTACCCTAGGAGATAGGAACTACACAAAAGACTGGCTCAATAGGCAGAGCTACCATGAACCAAGGCTTGGTTGCCAGGCTGTTCCATGAGAGGGGACATGCGGAGGTCACTCCTGTTACAGATTCAGCCTGTGGTCTCTGTCCCTAGGAAATGGATGAACAACAAACTTCCAGGAAGACTGAGGACCATGAAAGCATTTTTCCCCATATCATTCTAGTTTGTCTCAATAGAATACAAAAAGTCATTTGGATTAGAAGGGGCCCAGTCTTCTATCTGATGCTACAATTCTCTTCCTTAGCAGGTAGTCGATCATCCTTGGCTTGCATACTTCTAGGGATGAGGAAGTCACTACCTCACAAGGCTACACTTTCCTATTCTAAATAAAACCCTTCCTTCCTATAATTTTGACTCTCTGGTCCTACAAGTATATAAACATAGATTGTTTGAGTTCTAAAATAGAAGATTTAATTCAACAAAATATTTATCAAGCACCTATCATCCTTTGTGTTGAAGATACAAAGATGAATAATATTTAACAAATATTTGTGGAACTGAAATGAATGCATATATTTTGCCATCAAGGAATTTACAATCTCGGAAGTGAATAAGACAAGTACACGAAAAACTATAATACAACTAAGAGATACCTAAGTGGCACAGTGAGGACAGGGTTGGAGCTGGAGTCAAGAAGATCTGAGTTCAAATCCAGCCTCAGACCTTTCACTAGCTAAATAATCTTGGGGAAATCACTCAATCACTGCCTGCCTTAGTTTCCCCATATGTAAAATGGGGACAATAATAGCACCTACCTCTTAAAATTATGAGGATAAAATCAGATATTTTAAAGCGTTTTGAAAATGTTAAAACATTATATAAATGTAGCTATTATTATTAAGAAAAAGTAGAGAGGAATGGAAAATTGAGGTGCTGTCAGATGGGAATATATTTTAAATCTATTTTTTTTCTAAAATGTATCTAAGTTTGTACAAATCTGGATTTTGGTGTAAACTTTTTGCTGGTCACATCTTTCGGTGCTTCAATTTCCTTCTTCAAAGTGACGGCACTTACTGGTACAGTCAAGCACTGTGAGTTTCTCTTTAAAAAATGGTTTCCTGTTGTCGTTCTTCAGCCATTTGGACTTTATGACCCCATTTGGAGTTTTCCTGGCAAAGACACTGGAGTAGCTGGCCATTTCTTTCTCTAGCTCATTTTTATAGATGAGAAAACTGAGTTCAGTGACTTGCCCAGGGTCACACAGCCAGCACATGTCTGAGGCCAGATTTGAACTATCCTGAGTCCAGGCTTAGTGCTCTATCCACTGCACCACCTAGATGCTAAAAAACATGTTGCCCAGTATTATATCTATATATGTGTATGTATGCATGTATATGTACATACGCACATGTGTATCTATGTATACATATGTGGTGTGTGTGTGCGTGTGTGTAAAAAGTACAAAGTAAATATAAGCTATTGTTTATGGCCACGCCTAGAGAAGGACAAAAATATTTAATGCACAAAATACATTTATGTTAGGAGTTGTCTATCCCAAAATTAGGCAGAAAACTTCAGGAAGGAAAATGCAAAGAAATATACGTATGTTATCAACACTATTGTTCATTCTTGCTCTCGGAAGAAGCTGGTTCTTTTTATTGGAACACACTTTTCATTTCTCACCAGGATGCAAACCAGGCTCCTCCATCACCCCAGAAAACTGAAGATCACTTCACCTTGGAAGTGCCCTCGTGCCCTCAGCCCCCTCTCTCCCTCTGATTGCACGGCTACCCCCAGAACCTCCTTTAAGGAGGGCACCCAGGCCTGCCTTCTCTTCCGTTCTCAGTCAGGACTCCTCCTTCATGTCCCACGCCAGGGGACTTCCTTCTTCCCCAGGCCTGATCCCTCTTCAGGTCCCTTTACTATGTTGTATTTCCCCATTAGAATGTAAGCTCCTTGAGGGCAGGGGTTGTTTTTCTTTTTCCTTGTCTTTTTTTTTTGAGGGTCATACGTTGACATTTATTATTTAAGTTGAAGAACAGGTTATGAGGGGGGAGGGGGACAAGGGAGGAGACAGGGAGCCAAGAGCTGCTCGTCTGTATCTGTTCCAGATGGGGTTGATCCTGATTTCTGAGCCTTGGTCCAGGGCACACAAGGAAGCACACGATAAGATGGGGTTTCAGGGGTACAGGTTGAAGAAAACACCGAGGTGGCCAGTTACACATCCAGCCAGAGGTGGGGGCTGGGAATCTCCTTGGATCAGCAGCACTGCTTCCTTTCAGGAAGTGATAAGTTCTATCCCACGTTTCTTATAAAACATTCTTGTAGATAAAGTCTTTGTGCTAATGAATTCTTCCATCACTTCTCTAACTTCTTGTACTTTGCTTCTAGTTTCTTTGAATGTGCATCCAACTTGTAGGCTGCCTGCTCAAGAGCTGCTACCTGCTCCTCAGTTACAGTGTTCTGGTCCAGATAAGGCTGAATGCTGCAGATTTCTGGCTTAAGCCCTTTAGGTTTCTACTTATGTTTACTGCCATATCTGTCATTTCTAGATCCTTCAGGGTAGTCAGTTTGTTCATATTTTCCAGAAGTTTATAACTTTCACTGGTGGCTGTCGGCTTGCCCATCAGGTATGTGGCCATTTTGGAGAACACGTCCTGGGACTACCCTGTGATGTCAGCCTTGGTGGGCTCCATGGTTTCCTCGGCCATCTCCACCACAGCATCGTCTGGACCCGGGAAGGGAGGAAGAAGAAAAGATGGAGAGAAGGATGGAGATGGGGGAGAAGGGAGGGACAGAGGGAGAGGAAGGGGAAGGGGATAAGAGGGGAAGGGTGAGCAGTCAGAGAGGGAGATAAGGGGAGGGCTTGCTTGTGTTTTTATTCCCAGCACTTAGCATAGTAAGCATTTAATAAATGCTTGTTAACTGACTGACCTTGCCTAATAGTTTGTAATAATGAAAGGAGTTTGCACACGTATCTAGTGACTACTGTTTTTGTCTAGCCCAAAGAGGATAACCTAGTGCTTTTGGTAAATTGGTGGGTGTGCACGTTTTGGGAGTCTATCCTTAAATTATCTCCAGAGCACCCATTCTATGCCATTGGCAAGGCCAGAAGAAGCATTGTCTTGGCACAGTGGCCAGAGCATTGAATTTGGCATCAAAGAATCCAGGTTTGATTCTCAGCTCTGCCCCTTATTGCTTTTGTGACCTTGGACAAGTCACTCCACTTCTATGGCCATTGGTCTCCTCTTCTGCAAAACGAGGGTTTGAAGGGTCCTTCCAACTCTAAATCTATAATTTTGATATAATCCTTGGCCTTGAGGAGCTCCATCTGCCTGGAGAGATTACAGAACACTAGACTTGGAGACAGAGGTCGTGGTTCAAAACTACCGTCTCTGGGCGACCCTGCACAAGTGATCTGACCACTCTGGGCCTTGTTCATCATGTAGAAAGGGAGGGGCAGAGGAGGGAAGCATGGAGCTATGGAGAGCACCAGGGATCTAGAGCCAGAGAACCTGTGTTCAAGGCCTGGCTCTGCTATTAACTACCTGGAAGACCTTGAGTCAAAACCAGAAAATCATTCTCTTTGGGTCAGCCCTCAGAATCAGGCGATGATACCAAGTCCTTGGTTTGCAGGGGCAGAGAGAATGCTTGGGATGTGGGCAATGCACATATTTGATGAGCGTCTTATCAATATCTCTGTCCACTGATGATATCAATGTCCAACAGAACAGGCCATTTCTGTAGCTCACACTACTTCTCCCAGCTGGAAAGTCCTCCCTCCTGCTCTTTCCTTGTCCATCTAATTACTCTCTCAAAGCCTACCTCAAATTTTATCTCTGTGAAGCCTTCCTGAACCACTCCAGTCCACCCTGAGCTCTTTTATAGTAGTTACAATGGTTCTCCAACAATGTCTACATATTAGATACAGAGGGTCAAGGAGAGAGGATTCAGGGATGACAAGGCGACAAGCCTCGGGGACAGTGTGGACCATGGTGCCCTCACTACAAATGGCAAGATTTGAGACACTGGTTGATGTTCAGCAGTGAGACAGGGAGGCAGGACTGAGAGAAATATTAAGAGGTTGAATCCCAGGACCTGGCACCAATCCTATGCAAAGGTAAAATAAAGGATCATGGTAGCCGTCTTCAAGCATTCCAAAGGCAGACTTTAGGCTCAACACACAGAAAATCTTCCTAACCAGCAGCAGAATGGGTGGCCTCAAGTTGGTGAGACACCAATATATATACAGGAAAGATTACCCCAGTCGTGGGTGGCATCAAGAATAAAGCCATATGCTAAATTAAACAAAAACATTGGGGAAGTATAATCAACAGGATTTGTTAACTGAAAAGACATGAGAAGAAAAAGAGGGGAGAGTTGGGGATAACTTACAGGTGACAAACATGAGGTGAACGATGTGTCCTAGGGAGCATGTTAAGATGCACAAGGAGTCAAGATTTCTGGAGGAAAGAATTTATGACCAAACAAGATAGAGAACATTATGAAATGCAAAATGGATAATTTTGATAACATTAAATTGAAATTTTTGTACAAACAAAGCCAATGTAATCAAGATTAGGAGGGAAACAGAAAACTGGGGAAAAAATTTTAGTGTCTTTGATAAAGGCCTCATTTTTAAAATACACATAGAACTGAGTCAAATATATAAGAAGACAAGTCATTCCCCAACTGATAAACAGTCAAAGGGTATGAACAAGCAGTTTTCAGGGGAAGAAATTAAAGATATCTATAGTCATATAAAAAATGTTCTAAATCACTATTAAATCAAAACAACTCTGAGGTACATCTCACCAGTCAGATTGGCTAATACGACAAAACAGGAAAATTATAAATGCTGGAGAAGATATGGGAAAATTGGAACACTAATACATTGTTGGTGGAGTTGAGAACTGATCCAGCCATTTTGGAGAACAATTTGGAACTATGCCCAAACGGCTATAAAAATGTGCATATACTTTGACCCAGCAATCACTTCTAGGGCAGTATCCCAAAGAGATCATACAAGTGGGAGGACCACCTGTATGTACAAAAATATTTATAGCAGCTCTTTTCATGGTGGCAAAGAATTCAAAATCAAGGAAACGTCCATCAACTGGGGAATGGCTAAACAAGTTGTGGTATATGAATGTAACAGATTTCTATTATGCTATAAGAAATGAGGAGCAGAAAGACTATAACTTGGAGAGACTTATATAAACAGATGCTGAGTGAGGAGAGCAGAACCAGAACTTTGTACACAATCAGACACATTGGACGTGTGACAACTAACGTTGATAGATTGGACTCTCAGCAATTCAAGGTTGTAAGACAATTCCAAAAGACTCATGATGGAAAGGGGATTATCCATCCACATCCAGAGAAAGAACTACGGAGTCCGAATGCAGATTGAAGCAAACTACTTGCTCTTTTTGTTTTGTTCCTTCTTTCTCATTGTTCATTCCATTGGTTACAATCCTTCTTTACACCTGACTAATGACTAATGTGAAGGTATTTGTAGAACCTACATTGGATGGCATGCTGCTATGGGGGGGGGGGGGGAGCAGGGAGAAGAGGGAGAAGACAGAGAGGGAGACAATTTGGAATTCAAGGGACCGTGGAACTGAATGTTGTAAACTAAAAGTAAACAAATTTTTTTTGAGAAAAAAGATGGACAGGGAACGAGTTTGGTTTTGAACATGTTCTACCTGAGATGACAGTGGGACATCTGGGTGGAGATGCCTAGTGGGTAAGGCAGATCTGAACCGTGAAAGCTCAGAACTTGGCTATCTAACAAGCTGGTGGGTAAGTGGCACTGACCACCTCAGAAATGCCTCCTTTTCCATCTCCAGCTGCCAACACTGGCCCTCCTCACCTCTCCTACCACTATGATGGAACAGAAACCAGCCCCTGCTGCTGGTTTGTCAGTTCCATTCATCTCCCACCCAGATGCAAATTCACCAAGTACTTAGTCTGTGCTCAGCAATGGCCGGGGCATTCTGTCAGTGTATTCCTCTACCAGAAGGTGGATAGACCAGCCTCCTCTAATGGCGCCCAGTTCTCAGCGACAAAGCTGGAATAAACACACAGTTCAGTTCTTTCCGAGTTTTATTCAAAAAGCAGACATAAGATGTCCATGAGGAATAATCATCATTGCAGTAAAGTACTGAGGGGCCCAGGATGACAAGGGCCCCACCCAGTAAGTGATGTCCTATTTCCTCACTGAAGATACTAAGAAAAACCAGGCTCGAGGCTTCCTCCGTGTGGAATTTTAAGAGCAGCTTTTTAAGCTGAAAAGGAACCCTAAGGTTATCTATCTTAAAAAAAATCCTGATTCCAGATTCTATTTATCCTTTTCTTTCTGTTCTTTTTCCTTCTTCTCACGTTCTGCTTTTGCTTCTTCCTCTTCGTGTTTCTTAATCAACTGCTCCACTTCTTTCTGCTTTAAAACTCTTATTGTCGTCTTCCCATTTTCTCTTGTTAATGTTGCAATTTCAACTATAAATAAAACACAGGAATGTTTATCCGAGGCAGTAAATCATATTCAAAAACATCAACAAGCGCAGCCCCATCCACACAGCTCCTCCCGCTGTGTCTCCTCCACATCTCTAACCACCATGCTCGCCTACACAAGATCTCTTTTTGTCTCCAGTCACCTCTCAGGGCCTGACGAGCCCAGGCTCTCGAAGGCAGACTCTGAGGACTGGAAAGCCTTCAGCACCCTGGGCCATCCAGACCCTGGACCAGCCACAAGGTGACCCCCAAGGCAAGGTGAGCTTGTGAACCACTGCTGGAGACTGAAGGCCGACTTCCTCTCCTCCATTTGATCTACCTGTTCTGTCATGTGCTTGTTGATGGAGTCAACCACAACTTCCTTCTCAGAGCCTTGTAGCTGCAGTGACCTCAGAGACCATCTAGTGCACATTTTAAAGGTAAGGAAAAGAGGTCCAAGAGCTTAGTGACTTTACCAAGGTCATCATGACCAGAGCTGGGACTGGAATCTGGCTCTTTTGGAGCCAATGCAGGTGAGGCTCCTTCCTGTTTTCTCATTAAGGCCTCTCTGATCACTTCTCCTTTCTATTTCTTGTATCAAGACTTTCCAAACTTCATTAACTGCTCTCATGCATCTTCCTGAGGGAGAGGGTCTCTTGCTATTGCAAAGCAAAGAGCCCCCACGATGAAGGTGGGAATATATAGTGAGGGGAAAAAAGACAAAAGGAACAGGGCACATACATTCCAGCTACAACTTGAGAGGCTAAATTCTAACTCAACTGAACCAAGAAGGTACTAAACAAGCTACTTTTTAACTGAACTCTTGCTCTGATATTTCAACGTCTGTGATTTCACTGACGTGGCACAATGCTCACCCCTTAGAGGAAGGCTTCAGGAGCTGCTCTGGCCACAACCAACCATCCCACCTGGGAACCAGCCTTTGGGCTCCTTCACATTCAGCACGGCTGCTTCTTAGACACCAGCCAGGGACAGAACCACAAGCCTTTCCAGCTCAGTGGGGCCCACTCAAGGTTCTATTTGTTATTGTTCAGTCACGTCAGATGTGTCTGACTTGTCATGACCTTACATAGGATTTTCTTGGCAAAGATACTGGAGTGGTTTGCCATTCCCTTCTCCAGCTCATTTTACAAATAAGTGACTTGCCCAGGGTCACACAGGTAGGGAGTAAGGCCAGATTTGAATTCAGAAAGATGAGTCTTAATGTGAAAATATGTTAAATGTGGATGTATATGTAGAGTCTATATCGGATTGCATACTGTCTTGGGGAGGAGAGGGAGGAGGAGAAAATTTGGAACTCAAAAGCTTATAAGTGAATGTTGTAAACTAAAAACAAATTTAAAAAAGATAAGTCTTCCTGACATTCTAACCACTGTGCTAGCTAGCTGCCTGAAGGTTCCATGGTGATTCTGAATCCATGACAAGTTATATTTAGATTTCTACTTACTGTTATCCATAGTTAACAATAATGACAACACTAACACATGTAATGCTTTAAAGTTTACATGGCACTTTCTCCGTAACAGCCCCATCTACGTGCTAATTACTGCCAAGTAATTACAATTACACTGCCCCCTTCTACGAGGGTCACGACTGAGGAAGGTCACAACTGGCCCAAGTTCATGGCGCCAACAGTCAAAGCTCTGATCTGAGCTCAGAACTCCCAACAGCACGTCCAGGTCTCTTTTCATCCCTCCATTTTTCTTCAAAGGCTTAACATGAAGATAACTACAAAAGACAGAAGAGTCTCGGAGGAAAATCATCCCATTTTTCATGGAAGTTTTTTCAAGCTAAAGACTGAAGCCAGCCATGCCAAGACTCCTTTATTCACTTATTTGATTCTTATTCAACATAGAGCTTCTGTGAAGCCATTCCTAACCCTACCTCCCTGACACAACACCTGAACCCTTGACCCCTTGGGGGGGTTGGACATTAGACTTGGCTTCCGCCCCTTGTATATTTATTTTTAAAGCTTTGGATTTTATTTTAAAACATTAAAGTATGACAAGATGGACATGTCAGTATCTAACCCTGGCAGGAGTTTTAGATCCCTTTATACCAGTTACCTGCATGCAGCGTCCCCTCTTCCCCCAGGCCCATGGGCTTTCTACATTTTATTTTCCCCAGTATTAAATACCGCTCTGCCCAGAGCAAACAGAGATGTGCTGAATCTCTTTTTTAACAAGTTTACCTTAACTACATAACAAAACAAGCACAACCAATCCAGGGCTCTTAATGGTGTTGGGTATTTTCAGCACCAAAATAATCAGCTCATAGATAGAACAACAGGTATAGTCGAGACACGGGTTACCTTTTTCAGCAGAAAGTTTACTAACATCCATGGTTTTATTGAGCACTTTAATTGCTAAAGCAAGTGCTGACTTCAGAGTCATTCCTCCTTCCTTGTAGTCTTGCTTTAACATTGACACAGCAGCCTATAAGATAGAGGGAACAATCAATGCCCAGAATTCCCTTTAAGCTTCTGGATAAAGTTCTTCAAATATACATGCCAGAAGACAAGCATCATCCCAGGTGCTCGATGTAGAAGGCTCCCTACCACCACACTGTGAGACGGCTAGTGGCAGTGCCATCCCCAGCAGAGCAAGCTGATGCTCAGAGAGATCCAAGCCCACAGCCAGGTTAACACAAGTCACAAAGGTCAGACTCGGGTCTGCTCCAGAGGACGCCCTCTCTTTGCATGATACAGGGCTGCCTGCTCCTGCTGCTGCTCTACATTTCCTGCCATTAGAGGACACTCACCGCACTGTTATTTCCAATGCAAGTGGCCTTCCAACCTCCATAATTTCCACTGGGGTCACTCTGATACAGCTGGAAACCATAATGCTTATCCCAGCCAATGTATAGCAATGAAACACCAAAAGGTCGTTTTCCTACAAAAAAAAGGGTCAGTATTAGCAGAGTAAATGTAGGATCCAGATGGTGCTCATTAAACTCATTTATCAAACCCTTTTCCACAAACTAAAACTTTCATAAACTGTTGATAAGCTCTACCATAAATCCTACTTTTGTTTATTGGAAATACATAGAGTCAGAAGGCAGAATAAAGATATGAAAGCTTGGTTTTAAGTAGCATTATTATGTAAACAGAAATTCTCTTCCTTTTTTGAACATGTTTATTTTAGCTTCTCAAGAGTTTAGCAACAAAATTTCAGGCCTAAACCACATGCCTGCTATATGAAAGCAAAAATATTTGAAAAAAATGTGAATACACATAATTTTCAACTTCTTTTTGCTACCTAAAAAGTAGTTTCTTATTCATAAGCTTTTATGCTTTAACATTTTTAGACAGGTTTCAAACAATCAATAACCAGTACCTCCAAACTGTGTATAAGCTTGCTTGATATCACACAGTGCTGTAACCAACTGCTCACAAGGAATAGGCTCTTGATACTGTAATAGGTACCTAGTATGCAAAGAGAATGACATATTAACACTGAAAACAAATGAAACCACTCAGGAGCTCCACTGCATGGAGATATTATCGGTGCTATACCACAAAAGGAAAAGGTAACATGGAGGAATCAAGGCAACACAAGCATTCCTAATGTTCCAAATATTACAACTATATAGTTAAGGCAGAAAAGGCCAGTGAAGAGAGCTGTAATGACAGGATTATTTACCACTGAGAGACACACATTTGTTAGATTAAGGCAGCTGGGTGGTGTCATGGAGAGAGCAATGGTTTGGAAGTCAGTAAGACCCGCATTCAAATACTATGTTACACATCAGCAATGTGAGCCGTGGAAGTCACTTGGCATCTCTTTCCTCATCCACAAAATAAGGATGAATAATATTCCTTAAATTTCTATGACTCTGGAATGACTCTTCTTCTCAGTATATCAACATATCTATCGTATTTCGACATTTCCCTCAATGAGGAGAAGACTCAGGCCCAGAAGACATTTAAAACCCTCAAAACATTTTTGGAGGAAATGTTTTATAAACTGAGGAAGGTCTCCACAGCTTACAGACTCAGTTTTAGCATAGCCTTGGTTGAAAAAGTGTGTAAGTTAAAAATCATTTACATGTAAAAAAAATAATCCCTTTTTATTTAAAAAAAATATCCCCTACTTCTTAGGGTTATTGTTAGGATAAGATAACAAATGCAAAGAAGCTTTGTAAAACCTTAAAGTGCTACATAAACATTATTAACAAGAGAAAAGGTCTGGTATATTACATGTATCACAATTCTCAATCTGTGACATAAGGAAGAGTATTATTACTACTACTAATAAAAAAGGCACGGGATCAGCTTTTATCTGTGTATACCCAATGATGAAATTATGAATCTTCCACAAATTGAAAATAAATAATTCTGTGATTGCCAATGATCTGTTTATCTTAATAGACCACAACATGGCAAGACCCATAACAATACTTTTAATGCAGTAACATCTGAAGTGTTAGTCTCTTCTGGAGGGGAGATTTTCTCAATGACTCTTAATAACAATGACCCAACTCTGTGCCACAGATGAGCTCTCCCTGGTATTAAACCCAGACTGCTGTGTGTTCTCACCACGTGAACCTACCTCTGAGCAATGAGTCTCAGTTCATTAGTTAAAACATTAGCATCAGAAGTTATGCCTGCCACACTGCAAGCCATATCCCTGAAGGAAAAAAAAATGAGGTTTTATCAGATAAATAGTGAAAATTCCTGTAGAGAATAATTGACGGTATTAAAGAATAAATATGTGTAAACACCTAATAATATTGCACTCTAGCCATACTCAGCTCTGGTGACCAAAGCTGCTTACCATCTATTATCTCTGAATGCACTATTACTAACCCAAAACATCTGCTTCAGAACATCAACATATAGAGGAAATTACAAAAACTCTGCCTTTGTAAAAGACCTTTGAAATGGTGTTTCATTTTGGGAGTTTCAACCCATATTGTTCCATGTATAGTTAAGGGGCTGCCTCCCCCACGTGCTCAGAGCCTACCCTGATGTCTCCCCTTCCTCATGGTTGCTGGTGTGGGCCTCCAGGATGCTGGATGCTAGACATAGCTCCTCGAATCTCAACGGGGAGTGAGTCACCACTTACAGTCTTTCTGGTTATGTGGAGGAGCATTAGGCCAGCTGGGTGGCCCTACTGCTGTGCCTTCCAAACCTGGGCACTGCATCTGCCCTGCTGATAACATAACATTCTTCTATGCAGTGTCTCCTTCAATTACAACATGGTTCTTTGAGAACAGGGCTGGTCTCACTTTTCTATTTATACTCCTAACACTTAGCCCAGTGCTCGGCACAAACTAAGCACGTAATAAGTATTCTCCATTTCCTTTCGTGGCAAACACCTTCCTGTGAATGGGGGAATACAGGTAATGTGAAGTTAAAAACTTCTATTGATAAATATACATGTATGTCATGTGTGGCAGTGTGTGTAGGAATAAACTGAGTCTCAAAGAATATGGGACGAGACAGAAATGAATGGCCTTTATTTCTACTTTGTGCCCATTAGCTAAGTTCCCTTTTGGCTGTTTAAGATGGAATGGACATCCTCAGTTCCATATGCCATTTACCCCTCTCATCACATGAAATGAAAGCAGGCCAACTGGCCACTGGACTCTAGCCACAGACCTACCATAAAAGAAATGCCTTTGTCATGGGAAGGATGGAACATTTTGAGATTTTATGGAATATTATAGTTGAAAGGAACCCTGGAGATCATGTAAACCAGTCCCAACATTTTAGAGAGTGGCAAAGTTTAGAGCAATGGCCCCCAGAACACCACAAACACAGTTAAGTTGGGGTGAGGTCAGAAGCAAACCTGGCTTTCCTGCTTCTACATTACAGGGAGGCCAACATCTGGCGGTAGTGCTATACCAAGGCTACAGGCAATTCCACCCCAAGTTTTTCTCCCTTTTCAGGCTGTCACTTGCAGACACAGGGGGAAGAGCTGCTTATAATGTGGCAGGGCAAGTTCTCATCTCATAAAGTATGGCAATGTGAGAGCGTATACTGGACTAAGAGCCGGAAGACACTGGTCCGGTCTTGCCTCTGGCACAAAGTAGCTGGTTGCCCCTGGGTCATATAATCCCTTGATGCCCCAGGCCACTCTAAGACTACAATTTACCATCAAGCTGCCAATCTGCATACACTCCAAGAGATCTGGTACTGATGAAATCACAGGCCTTGACCAAAAAAGGGGGCCTTTCAGAAACTCCTTATGATAGCTGCCCACTGGCTCTTCATCTGAAGTGAGAATCCTTACAAAGAACAAATTACCACATTTACTGAGGGCCGGCTAAGTGCTGAAGAACTGGGCTCAACAGACCAGAACCTGGCCTTAACTCTATATAACAGCCAAAATGAACAACTTGGTTCTAAAGAACACAAGATTTAATTCAGTGCCTTAAGGTCTCATTTACCAGCTACTACCCAATTACATTTTCCCAGGACACACAGAGAACTTCTAATTTCCACTCCATCATAGGTGTATACATAATCATGTAGAATGAACCTTCTTTCTCAGAGATCTCACTTACTCATTGAGTTTGTAAATCTTTTCTGAAAAAAAGACTTCATCCAGAAGCTTGTGGATATTCCGTCTCTCTGCAGCAAGTAAAACCCCATCATTTGCTAAAATCCCCAAGCAGGTGCCTGCATGTCCGATAGCCTCCATGGCATATTCCACCTGGTACAAGCGACCTACAAAATAGGGTCAATAAGCAAGCTTTCTTGTCACTGCTGACAGACAAAACACTCAAAAGAAACCAAAGGGGCAGCAAGGATACAAACAAGTCAGAGATGATGCCTCTGGTTTTTCTATGCAGGATACTAGAACACCCTAGAAGATATATTACCAGAAAGTTCCCTTTTTGACAGAGCTTAGATATTTTAAAAAGCATAAAAGTTTTTTTTTTCTTTTAAAAGACACTGAAACATAACTAATAGTTTTCTCTCACTACGATTTTTAGATAAACTAAAGGATTTCTATTTACCTTCTGGTGAAAATATAGTGGTCCTTGAGTCATATCTTCGAGACTACAAAAGAAATATACACAATGAAATTTTGCCTTCCCAAAAGTCTCTGTATAAATTCCCAAACACATCCTCACCTGCACCCACCAAACCCAGATGCATACTAAATAAGAAGACAGCAATGGTTTAAAAATCTTGGAGTACTTCCTCCAACTTCATTTTACCCACTTCAGTTTTTTGTGCCATACAGGCATGAGGAACAAAACCATGCTCTTTTGTTACTAAGACTGTGGAACTACTACTGGCATGTACATAACTTACCATGTTTCCTGTATTTTATATTATTCCTAAAAAAAAAAATAAACAAGTCTATTAGAGTGAATATGACGCCAGTTTTCTAGACATTTTAAAAACGTGTTATAAGTCTTATGACAGTAACTGATAACAAATATCTGAATTTTTTCATTTTTAAATATTACTGAGCAAAAAAAAAAGGCACAGCAATCTCATCACAAGATTTGACTGACTGAAATTAGAAAGAGAGTCTTGGGAAATTAGCAATGGAAGGAAAGAGGGGAAACAAACTTTTATGAAGTACCTGCTATGCACCAGGTACCGTACTAAATGCTTTACAAATATTTCATTTGATTCTCACTACAACCCTGGAAGGTAGGTACTAACATCCTCATTTCTCAGTTGAGGATACTGAGTCAAACAGAGGATAAGTGACTTGCCCAGGGTCACACAACTAATAAGTATCTGAGGTCAGAGTTGAATTCAGGGAGATGAATCTTCCTGACTTCAGGTCTAATGGGCATCCCTGTCACCAGCTGCCTGTCTACAATGCCTGTAGGGATTCTGAATTCTAATTCTCACATTACAATTATGATATTGTGAGGCTGAGAGAAACAACAAAAACTTCCATGGGCCATTCTTAATTTGTCATCTCTAGCATGTTAAAGATATACCCTAACCTCACCTTACAGTGAAAGAAGAAAAAACTAAGAGATCAGGACACCTTGAGACTCTTCATGGGAAAAGCAAGTCCCAGCTGTCCCTTAATAGCTGTCACTTTGGGCACATAAACTCTACCTCCCTAAGTCTCAGTTTTCTCAAGTATAAAATGAAGAAAATCTTCACAAGATTTTAAGGAAAGTGCTCTGTTAGAAACCATGAGCTATTATTATTACGCAATGTTTTGTACCAATAAAAAAATACAAATCTTTCCATGATAATTAAGAGTTTGCAAAAATTAAAGCCCTAGTCGTTACAGATATTTTAAAGCTTCCTGTATATTACTTACTCCACTCTCAAATTCACCTGTTCTGGTGACAAATGACTCATTCTACCTGATCAGGAGCTGAGGAATAACTGCTTAGCTACACCAGAAGTCACATAAGGTACCAGCAAATAAAAGACTCCTTTTCTGCCAATTTGGCAAATTCAGGAGAAACCTGCATTCTAGGGACAGAGGCTTTTGATTCCATCCCATAAGATAGAGCTCCTTTTCTCATCCCTCAAGTCTGATTGGTCTTACACGACCTCCTATGAAGCAGCAGAGCCCAAGCGCTCCTTCTCCTCCTCCAGCTTCCTGGAGCCATCCCGATCTCTCCTGTCCCACTCCCGACACCACACCAACTAGCCCTGGAGCCCAGGCTCAGCTCCAAGCCCCTAGGCCCAGCTCCGAGCCCCCAGGCCGATCACTTTGGCCTCGGGTCGGATTGGATCGTTTTAAATCCTCCCGGTCTAAGCTCCCAGGTTGCCAGATTCGTAAGCAGAAAGCAAACAAAGTGAAAGTGAATGTAAAAGCTCCGCAGCGAAGCAGCTCCAAGCTGGGCACCCTCACCTCGCCCCATCCCGACTTCGCACTCCACGAGGCCAGAAAACAAGTCCTACCCAAGCCCTCGGACAATCAAGGGAAGCCCTCGGGGATTGGCCCCGGGGAGGGCGCGCGGCTCAGAGGAATACATTGTAGCCCAGCGCCGTCGGTAACTAGGGCCCACGCTCCTGCGGGGGAAGGGCGGGTCCGGGGGCTCTGGTCTGCCCACCCGGAGGGCTGGAGCGCCGGGGGACTGTCCCGGCCTGCCCCCACCCCCAGTACCAAGGGGCGGCGGGACCCGCACACAACAAACGCCGATGGGGAGAAAGGGCAAAGGCCGCGGACGGCCTAACTGTCCCAAGCCCCATTTTCCAAAAAAGGAAACTGAGCCCCGGAGGGAAACGAAGCGCCCGAGGTTACCGGGAGTGACGCCGTGCTGCCCCCCACCCCGAGCTAGTTGGGGGGCACGGGCACGGCCCCGGGCCACAAGGGTCTCCCACACGCTCCCCGAGCGCGGCTCTCGCCCGACCTTACAGTGCAGGAGAGAAAATTAAGGCCCGTCCGCCTCGGCGCCCCCCGCCCCCCGCCGGACGGTGGCCACCGGGGGACAAACTCGTCAAGCCCGGGGGCGGCGGCTCCTGCACCGTCATCGCGCTGCGCGCCGGGCCGGGAAGCCGGGAGAGGCCGGGCGCGTCGGGGGAGGGCCCGGCCGCGCCCGGCCCTGGGGGGCGGCGGATACGCACCTCTGGGAGTGCCGGGGGTCGGGGTTCTTCGGCCGTGCCGCCGCTCGCTCCGACGGGTCCGGGTCGTGTCTCCGCGAGTCACTGGCCGAGCTCCGCCGCCACAAATGGCCGCCCGCGCCTGCGCACTTCCCGGGTGGGGACGGAGCCGCGCCTGCGCAGAACGCCGTGGCCTGGCAGGCGCGGGGAGCACGTGGGGGCCGGCCTGCACCTGGCCGGGCTGCCCGAGAACTGGCGACGAGCAGAGATCTGGCCACGCTGTCCCCTCTCCGAGCTTCTTCGCCTCCCCAGCTCTGACTTGATTCAGATAATCTGAACCCTTCCCCGCTCCCTGCTTTTCCCTTCAGTTGTCACTCAGCCTAAGTACGTGCCAAACGTTTGCACATGCTCGGTCCGTAGGCATATAGAAGCGCCCGTACCCACGTACGAGAATGCACCCCGCGGGTGGCTGCCCATGCACCTATCTCCCGCCATCACTTACTCTTCTCTAGCTAGCAGGCTTTCGTTCTGCTGTAATGAGCGAGCTGTCTTTTTGCTTTGTCACCTAGCTGGTATAAAGATCGTGTGTTCCATTGAACGATCGTCCTCCAGCAGCACCGGGGTGCGGGCACCGGGTACAGAGTCCAGTAACGGGCGGTGCTGCTCTGTTGAGCCCAATAAAAACCTCTCATCTGGTTCGTGCCGCCTTACTTGGCATTAGCCAGCTGAATTGGTAGGAAAATTCCCTTAACCTTTATGACTAGGAACTTTTGCTCTTATATTAATTATAAGTAGGTATTAGCTGGACTCCACGAGCCCTCAGAAGTTAAACAAACCCAGTAAACGACCTTGTGATGGGTGTAGGCAGCCTTCCACAACCAGGATCCCTCCGCTGCAGTTCAGCATTTTGTTCTTGGCTATGGGGGCTGGAGCTCCAGAGACCGGACTTGTATAGAAGATCCAGACATCATCTGTGTGGATAAAGACTGAACTGATAGGAGCCGATGAGGTCACTGAGAGTATGGAGGAAGTAGAGCAGATGGTCAAGGACAGAGCTCTGAGCCACAAACACTGGGGACAGTGGGGGCCTGATTGTGTGATGGTCCAACAAAGGGCTGAGAAGCAACCAGGCTGGTGGGCTTCCTCCCGTTTATCGGTGGCCCCCCAAGTTCTTTGCTGTTACTTAATCAACAAGCATTTATTAACTTATACTGAATATGTCAGGCCCTGGAAATGCAAAGGCAAAAATTAAACAAGTCCTCAGGTTTACATTTTATCAGGAAAGACAATGCATTCACATCAAAGTTTCTACAAAAATGCATTCAAGGTCGTTGCGGGAGGATGCTCTAGTGTCTGAGGGGGAAAGGCCAAGAAAGGCTTCAGATAGTGGCCCTTTCCTTGAGCTGCTAAGGAAAATAGGACTCCTAAAACAGAAGTGAAGGAGATGTGGGCAGTGCTGGTGCAAGGGCATCCAGACAGATGGCAGCAAGTGGGTAAGGAGCAGTAAAAAGGCCAGTGGATCTGGACTGTAGTGTATGAAGGGAGTCTCGTGTAGGCTAACACTGAACATTGAATAGTTGCAGTTTCTAGCACCAGCCTGGTCTTTGCCAGGGGTCTGGACAGTTGTTGAATTTTTTTTTCAGTCATTGAAATTCATAAAGCCCTGCCTACTAAGGCTTGGAGTGGTTGTGATCAGTGTTAACAGAGGGAGAGCCCACATCAGTGAAGAATCTTTTTTTAATATTAACATAGGTAGTATTTATTTAGTGCCTTGAGGTTTACAACAAAGAATTATTCATAACAAAGATTTTTTTAAAAAGAAAAATTCAGCAATTAATAGCATTAATTGGGTACTTCTCCAATGCCAGGACCTTGAGTTCCCATTCTAGTGTGTTTTCCCCAGTGACAACCACCAGGGTGATTAGA
This sequence comes from Pseudochirops cupreus, assembly GCA_028627135.1. NCBI lineage: Eukaryota > Metazoa > Chordata > Mammalia > Diprotodontia > Pseudocheiridae > Pseudochirops > Pseudochirops cupreus. Next base: position 550,504,050 of record CM053582.1, on the reverse strand, counting down.
GCCAGTGTTGTTTTACCAACTGAAATGAATTCATTTTTATAAAGGGATATTTCCTGAGAAGACACAGCATGAACAGTGGTACAAACCTTCACACCAAACCTGGGGCACACTCACTCCCCATTACCTTGGTCTTGGGAAGGAGGAGGCTCAGACTTGAAGCAGTTTCCACAAAGTCTTCACCCCATTCCTTTCCAAATGCAGCCCACCTGCTGGATTCCCTCCCTCCTGTAGGCTTAAGAATTATGGCTGCGGGTCATTCTACTGCTGGGTTGGATCCCAGTCATTCCTAGGGGCTGTACTGGTGGATTATAAACTAAGGGGGGGGGGGCTCACTCTCCTGACATCCCAGCGTTTACAATGTTGTAGCCAATCCGATACACCTTCTCCTAAGGGCAGGAGAAAACAGGCAGAGAGACAAAGGACAGAAACATGTGTTGGTTAAGCCTTCTCTCCCCACCCCGAGGCTTCCAGCCTGTCTTCTGCCCTCCATCTTGCAGGAGGAAGGAGAGATCAAATGATCCCTTTGGGGCCTTACAAAAGCAATCGTTCTCAGTTCTAGCTCAGGAGACAATTGAAAGACTCCTCTTCTTCACATTGAAAGTACACGGGAAACAATACCTGTGTGGGCTCCTCATCTCTGTGCCTCTGCACACCTGGAATGTCCTCCTCCCTCACGGCTACCTTATAGAACCCCTCTCTTCTCTCGAGATGTGGCTCAAGCACCAACTTCTACAGGAATCCTTTATCTATCTCTCCACGCAGGTACTGCCATGTGAAGGATGCTTATGAGGATTGGACTCTAACTGGCCAGTCTCAGCTTCCGTACTACACAAAGAAAAATGGATATATAATCCAGAGCTCACTTGCAAAAAACAAACCAAAAAACTGTATAAAAGCAAACATGCATACATGGCTTTTCCTTATAGAAAAGGAACAGTAGTGTGATGGGGAAAACCCTGGATTTGGAGTCAGAAGCCCTGGGTCTGGCATCAGTGCTGCCATGTACAGGTTGTATGAATGGGGGGAAGTCATTTCACATCTCACAGAGTCTGGGGTCCTCATTTGTAAAAAGGGGATAACACTTTCACTACCTTCAAGTAGTGGAAGAAAATGCCTTGTAACGTATAAAGTTACAAACACATGAGCTGACATTTCCCTGCACAGAAGCCTTTCCCAGCACCGGATGAGGGCAGAGGTGACCTTGGCTTCTCAAAGGCTTGGTCAGGGGATGGCTCTGGAAGGACCTAACAGGCTGGAGAGGATTTGAGTACAGCCCATTAAGTACCAGTCTGGCTCAGCACAGACAAATTCATGACAGAGGACAAGGAACTTGCTACTTTCCTCAGGGGTGGGTGGTGGGTAACATGTCAGTGCTTCCACACTGATGAAGTCCAGTCTGGCTCCTTGGTATTTTTACTGGGGTCTAAACCCTTTCATACTCCTCTGTGCTCAGAACACTGGGAGTTAAAGGGGGCTTCTCCTACGGCCCCAGGGCTGTATGTGCTGACCTTCTAGTGATGATGTCCTTTCTTCCCCTCACTAGTTCTAGTCACCAAAACATTTTCTTTCTCTTCCTTTTAGTCCAGGGTTTGTCTCGTGTGATCAAATGAACAGAGACTGTACTGTGTACCATGTCTTCCCTGGTCTTTCTCCTGAAAATTCTACACATTGACTCAGGCATTCAATTTTTTATCTTTTAAATGGAGGTAACATTATTATACCTTTCACAATTAAGATAGAATTCCAGATTTCAGAGCAAGAAGCAACTGCAAAGACCACCTGGCTTGGCCTCTGCCTTTAGGCAGACATGGTGGCATCTCCCCCATTTTGTCCAAGACAGAGCTCACTGCCTGGCCCAGAGTCACATCACTAGCATTAGGGTAGCTCCTTACTCCTCAGGCAGTACTTCCTAACTTCGATCTCATGACAATTAGATTATGTGAGAATTCCACAGATATCCTGTGTTCAGTGGCATTATTATTAATTTAAAAAGTAATCATTTCAATTAACTTACATCTCCTAGTCATGAAACCACACGAAAAATCAGGCTTAGTCAAACAATTCCAAGTCTATTTCATAAACCGTAAGATAGTAGAAATGCAAGCTGCCCTCACTGTGAATACCAAGAGTGATAGTCACTAAGTGGTGTCTGCATAGTGCCCTCGGGTCCTCATTCCTGATGATGTTTCTAGTAGGGCACTGCTACGTAGGCCTTGGCGGTCTCAAACCACATGTCCTCCACAGCTTTCTGACCCATACTCAGCAGGGTCTGCAGGTGCTTCCACCCTGTTTTGGCAGTGATCATGACATACTCTTTGTTCTCAGGGTAGAGCAGGCTCGTATAAGCAGCCATCACAAGCGACTGAGAAAACCGACTGGTCACCAGTAAAAAGAGAGCCCCCCTTTCTTCGGCTGTCAGCGGGATGACGCTCTCAAAGCCAGCCAGCACATGGCCACCCACGGCCAAGGAGTCCTTGCTGTCTATCATCATGTACATGATGGCGATGGCCAACTCGAACACATAATAGCCTTGGCTCATGTCCTCAAAGTCCAGGACTCCAGACACATGATACACTGGGTCTCCAGAAGCCTCGGGGCTGGCCTCCACCAAGATGTTGTAGCCATTCAGGTCCCCATGATTGATGCCTGAAAGGAGAGCAGAGAAACCAGTGGAGATGGGGCAAAGGGCAACAGAAAGGTGGTTAAGCCCCCCAAATCACTAGTTTTGTATTTTCTTTCTCACTAAGGTCATTCACACCATTTATTGGGAAAGTCAGCAAAAAACCGAAATGGCACCCAAACCCTCTAGGTGCCTCTTTGCTTCACACAAAAGCACAGTCCTGAATACAGAAAGGACAGAAGCAGATTTCTCTGCTTTCAGCCTTCGTGAAGCCAAGAGGTGGGACCTAGAGGAATGTGGATGGTCTGAGCATGACCACGGAAAGAGAAGAGAAGAAAATCACTTTTAGTACGGAAAGTTTGTATCTGAATAAAGCACGAATCATATTTCAACAGAAATTCAAAACTCACATAGGAAATTAAGCTTAATTTGAAATTAATTTATTTTATCCCAGAGCTTCTCTTGATGAGAAAACAGTTTTGATTTCACGCCCAAATCTCACCACTCCTCTCATGGGCAAACTGCTGACCGACGTTGGCGGTGGTAGGGGAGTCAGGGCACTTCTGCCCCCCAGGGGAGGGGGCCATAGTGGGGGCCAAGGTTGGAGGCCTTGGCCCCAGGCAGACCCAGAGCCACAGGCCGGGAGTCTCCGCACTACCCCGTTCACCCTGAATGCCATGGAGCACTGTGCAGTTGTGTGCTCCTGTGCTTTGGGTACAACAGGACAACAAAATCCAGAGGTTCTGCCACTGAGACTGTCTCCATGATTCATCCTAAACACTTCAACGGTCTGGCCCTTCCTATTACTTGGTCTACATTATTTAAGGAATAATATATACTGACCCTGCACATACCCCAAACGACTACCATATAATAGCATAATGGCCTTAAAAGATGTTATTGAAAAGGCAGGAATGTGGCGCAGTGAATAGAGCACCAGCCCTGGAGTCAGGAGGACCTGAGTTCAAATCCGGCCTCAGACACTTAACACACACACACACACACACACACACACACACACACACAAACAACTAGCTGTGTGACCTTGGGCAAGTCACTTACCCCCAATTGCCCTCCAAAAAAAAGGCAAAGAAAAGGTAGTAATGGTGTAGGGCCAGGCTGGTTCTAGGACAACAGGCATATGGTCTGAGTGGGCCCAGCTGCAGACCAAGGACCACTCAATAAATCCAGACAGGCACATCAGACAGACAAAGCCCCAGTCCAAGAGCATCCAGTCAGTTACTGAGGGGCCACGATCAGCCTGGGAGGAGGTGTTTCCACTCTGACCCAATGGCAGATCTTTGCAGGACTGCTGCAACCTCCCACCTGCCCCCCAAAGTCCTGCTTTAATGCCGCATCATGACATGGAGACAACTCTCAGTTCTCAGTCATGCCCACAAAGCGTACATCCTGCCACATTCTACAATGTGGAAAAGGTTCCCTGGGTGGTCCTGGCAAAGCCTATCTCCATGGTGTCCACAGCTGAAGGGCCAGCCAAACAAAATTCATAAAGGCTCAGCCACGGATGGGAGCTGGCCCTTCTAATCCCCCAAGGATGGTGGAAAGGGAGCAGGGGCTGCACTAAAGCTTCACAAAGCTAGACACATTCATCTTCCTGTTGGGGTTCTCCTGGTGTGACCTCCAGCCAGCAGCCGTGAGTGGGCACACGTCTGGTGGAACTGATGGTTATTCTCATTCTGTCCTTAAGTGCACTACAGAGGAGGGGGAGGGGCAGAACGAGGCAGAAAGAGGAATGATAATCATGAGACCCCAGATCCACAAGGGAATCTGGGCAAATGGGTAGATGTTTGGGAAAGCCTCCTCCATCTCATCTCACCACCTCCCCCACCCCCATCTCAAAGAGCTTGTCATTAATTGTGAGGCAGCAATTTACTGCCTCAGCTAGAAATGACAGTCATCACTAATTTGGGGGGCTAGTCTCTGACAGTGGGAAATACTCACACTCTCGAAAATGGCTTAACTTTGTCACGATCTCATCCTTGAAGTGGTTGAGCACCCACTCTACCATCTCTCGATTTTTGGTTTGGCCCAAGGCATAGACATATTTTTCTAGAAGAGGAACATTTCTCAGGTTCCAGATGAAGTCCTCTCGATGCAGGCTGCTTATCTTTGGATGGCGGAATTTCTAAGGAAGAACCAAACAAAGTAATGTGAAGGCCGTGTACTTTATGTACTGGGGATGAAGGGGGAAAGAAAACACTCCTTGACCTCATGGCCCTTGCAGTCTAGTGGGGGTGGGAAGGGGGGAGACACTCAGATCGCTGTGTGTGATACACAGAATTGAATAGAGAGAAGAGGTCCAAAGTCCAGGAAAATGAGAGGGAGGAAGAGATCATTCTTGGGGGAGGGAGATGCCAGGGGTGGTTTTAAAAAGGAGATAGGACCTGAGAGGGACGGGAAGGAAGAAGAGAATTTTACGGGAGAGATGAGGAGAAAGTTGGGAATTCGCAGGATCCTAGGTTTAGAGCCAGAAGGGAGATGAGAGGTCATGTAACACAAAGGCTGGGCTTTGAGAGGCAGCGTGTTGTCAGCAGGCAGAACAATGGGCACATACTACCCCCGTGGTCCTAGGTAAGTCACAATCTCTCAGAGCCTCAGTTTCCTCATCTGTAAAAATGGGATATTCTGTATATTTCCCACCTCACTGAGTTGTTGTGAGTAAAGTGCTACGTAAATTTAAGTTATAATTATTTAGAAAGGGAAGCCATAATCCCAAAAGCCAGAATGGTTTCATCAGAACAAGTCATACCAGATTGACCTCATTTGACAGGGAAATTCTGGCCAATCTGGAGAATGCTACAGATACACATACTTAGATTTTAGCAAACCATTTGCACCAAGTCTCTCCTCGTATACTTGTGGGCAAAATGCAGAGATGTGGGCCAAGTGATGGCTCCATTACGTTAGTTCAGAGCCTCTTGAATGGCTGGACCCAAAGAGAGATTTATGGTTCAATGTCAACCTGGAAGGAGGTCTTCCTAGTGAGCCAGGGATCTGTCTTGGGCCTTTTTATAAATAACTTGAAAAAAGGCATGGATGGGAGCCCAATCCTTCCAGCTTCCCTGGGTCCCCTCAGACTATGATGCAGCCAAACTGGCCTCCTCTCTGGTCCCCACAGGACACTAGTCTCTCAGACTTGCAGCTCCCAGAATGCCCTCCTTCTTCCCCTCGGCCTCCTGCCAGCTGCAGCCCAAGGACCACTTTCTACACAGGACTTTCCTACCCCCCCCCCCACTACCCTTTATTTAACTACTTCATGTTTGTTTATATTCATTCTCTTCATATTTATTCTGTATATAGTTATGCAGAACATAAAATTTATTAGTGACCTAGAATCTTAATCGATAAACTCCTGGTTGGTAGGGAGTGTTCTGTCCATTGTATGTGCTCCTTCAGCATGTAGAACACAGAAAGGTACTTAATAAACACTTGGTGCTTGACTGACAGCTAAAAAGCCAGGAGGGACAGTCAACCCCCTGGATAATATAAGAGCTTGGCAGGCAAGGATGTTGGGCCTAATCTAAAAGATGAAATTTAACGATAAAAGAAAAAGCTTTAAAATGGCCTCAAAGATTGGCATCATTAATACATAACAGGGGAGGTTTTTGTAGGCAGCAGAATTTTTAAAAAGTTACAGAATTTCGGAGCGAGAAGAGCCCTCAGCAGCCACCCTGTCCCCCTAGGGCTCCCTGGGGACCCCTTCTTCCAACATAGGGGCTGAGTGGCAGAACTCCATCCCACTTCTGGGTAACTGTCGTTGTCAGGAGGCTCCTCCTTCTTGCACCCAGCCTCAGTTTGCCCTTTTGCAACTTCAGGGTTCTCTTCCAGAAGCATAAACCCTCCAACTGCAGCCAGATCAGATCCAAACATGCCCCAGGTTTTCCAGGTTCTGGGCTCGGGCCTTTGAGAGCTTCTTCTCCACTCCCATCTGCATTCCTCCCCATCCTTCAAGGCCCAACCCAGATAGCACCGACTCCTGCAGCAAGCCTGCCTCAATGAGAGGGCTGGCTCCCACACAGCACTTCCACTCCCACATTACACCCTGCATCCTAAGTTATGCTTATGTGTCTTACCTTGGATGCCCCAGGAGGGGGACCCTGCCTTAGCTCCTCTGTAGGCTTCAGGTAACTAACCAACACCAGGTATTCAGTGATCATCTAATGAATGAATGAAAAGCCGTGAGGCTGAACTTAGCAGAGAACAAGCACCCACCCAGAAGCTGAAGCCCTTACCTCCAGACTTCTATCTATCTGGGCTGCCAGTCTGCCAACTTCATATAAGAGCTTCGGAGTGACGGGAACCTGGGCTATGGGTCTTCCTGGCAGGTAGGTGAACAGCCTCACCAAGTAACTGTTGGTCTCAGAGCCGCTGTCTGGGGCATGGAGAGAGAGAGATGATCAAGACTTCAGGAGGTCCATGTCTCAGCTCTGACCCGTTATAGTCACCTGGGTGACCTTGGGCCAGCAAGTCACCAAACATCTGAGATGCTGGGAGAATACACCATCCACCTCATAGGGCCATTGCAAGGAAAATAATTTACACACCGTGAAGCGTTATATAATAGTTACCTACTGTCATTTATTAAGACAAAGACTGTTCTGCCTGGAAATAATCACCAAAAAAAAGATTTCTAAAATGAGTGAAGAGAAAAACCAGAAAGCAAGGGCAAGCAAAGCCCAAGAGCCCAAGCCCCCGCAGCCCCCGCAGCCCCCGCAGCCCCCGCAGCCCCCAGCGGTTAGCTTTGCACTTTCTGTGGACGGAGGCCTGGCAAACGCCCTCGGGCAGCCGTGGCGCTCCTCCTGGGGCCGTCAGGAGGGGAGGCTTGGATTAGCCGCCCCCATGACAGCCAAGTGATGGTGCGAGCGAGGTCGGGGAGCTGGGGGAGGGATCAGAGGGCCCACAGCAGGCCTCCCTCTAAGGCTGGTTTTGGCCACCAGCGAGTGAGCTCTTACTAGCGGCCGTCCTCACTGGACCCTTAGCTAACAGCAGAAGACGGAATACTCTGCCTTTTCAGGTCTGGACCAACCGGACCTGCAGCTTCTCTCCTCCCGTTGCTGCCCCACCCTCTCAGGGCAGGGGATCCAGGCACCCACCTAAGTGCTTTCACTATTAAGCCTATACCCAAGGGGGCATAAGTGATGGGGGGAGAGTCCAGAATGTGCAGAAATACATACAGTGTTATTCCTAAAAACAAAGTAATCACCCATGGGTCCAAGGTCTGCAAAGGTCTAAACCAACGGGCAACAATACCCCATTTCCTTCATGGCCCCCCAAGCAGGGATGCAGGACAATGAGATGAATGCCCACTCTGGCCCTATCAGCAGCAGCCTGGCTACAGGCCTTCCTCCCTCTCCTGGACTCTAAGACAGCGAGTGCTCTCACGCCCTGATTTTGACTTGGCCACAGCGATAAGAGCCCAAGTTAAGCTGCCTTTTTCTCACCTGGGCACAAGTTTTAGTGAGTCTACCCACTCCTGTCAGGGAGTACGACAGGGAAGGTGGGTTTACTGTAGAAACCCGCTTCTCCTCCCAGATTTAAAGGCCACCCTCAACATGTATGCAGCAGGTACGTACATAAAAGTTATAAAGTTAAGGGAGGTGGTAGTGGCTGGTGTTCTCTAGATCACCTTTAGAGGGGGAAGGCGTAATGACTAAATACTATTTGTGAGCCCCACCCCTCAATCATTCAGTATCTTCCCTTCTTTGAGAAAACTTAAAAATCCATCCTTTCAAAATGGTACCTCTGGCAGCCCAGGTTTCATCTGTTTGACCTGGTTCATTTGTTACAATTACAAAGAACCAGAAAAATGCAGAGGAAAAGAGTCTAGAACAGGACACTGAATCAAGTGAAAATCACTGTCAGTGTCCTGAAGTCGGCAAACTCGGTTCTTAAACCAACAGCAAATGACCGAGTTTCCAGTTTCATCTCTGATTGTTTTTTCTTCTTATTCCGTATCAAAGTGTTTGTTTTCATGGACAGTTACTAAGTTTGGAAAACGTGAGCAAGTCCATCGGATGCACATTTAATGACCTGCACAACTGTTATTGAATTGCACATGATGAATGTTCCAACAGAGATGAACATGAATTGGGGGTGGGAAGCCATTCTCACGAAGATCAAGGCCATCCAGGTGGCTCTTCCATTCCTAGAAGCTCCTTCCATCCAGACCCAAGAGAGGGGGGAGTTTCACTAGAGCCCTAGATCGTCTTCCCTCCTTCTGGCCCCAGAAGCCAGGCTCCCCCTCCACCTCTCTTGTATTTCCCTCTCTCTCTCTGCTCTAACTGAAGAAATGGAGGCCTGGTGACCCAAGCTTCCATTTCTCCCATTCTGTTCCTCTCAAACCCATTGACATCAGCTCTCACTCTCTCCTTCCCCCCCAGGGCTGTAGATTATTGCAACAACCTCTTCATTGGCTTTCCGTTCCTCAGGTCTCTCCAAACTGTAGTCCATCTTCCACCCTGCTGCCAAAGTAATCTTCTTTGAGTGCAGATCTGACCACGTGACTCCCCTAATCAATTAGCTCCTGTGGCTTCTGAAGCTTCTAGGCCAAAACCTAAACCCCTCTGGTTAGCACAACCTAGGGCTCTGGGACAGCAGGACATTTCCCGGCCCAGTTCCTCTTTGTGAAACCCTGGCTTAGATTTAAGGGAGTCCCAGAACATGGATCTTTGCTCCAGGTTATCAGATACCCCCAGTGGGTAGATCTGGTCAGTGTAACCTGACTTCTCTGCGCCCCCTCCTCTGGGGGAAGGGTGGGGGTCAGTAGGAAGTAACATCACTGCTGAAAAGAAATTGCACAAAACAATTTTTTAAAATGAATTATAGAATCACACCAATCGTAAAACCTGAGTTAGGCGGGCCTAAGTATTCACCTACTAGATTAAGAATGCCCTCTTTCATGTCTCTGACAAGTAACCATCCAGCCTCTTATATTCTTCTAATGATGGGGAGCTTCCTACCTGTACACCACAGGCTTTACTTGTGAAAATTTCCCCTACAATCTCGTCTCAGTCAGCCCTTGTCAGTACCTCAATTGCCCTAGTTTGGCCCTTCATGGCTGAGTAGAACACTCCACTTCTCTTCCCTGTGACAGGCCCTCAAAGCCCTGAAGACAGCAGTATGGCCCCCTTGGTCTTGGGCCAAACATTCCCAGAACCTTCAACCATCACTCCTAGAGCAGGCTCCTAACCCATCTGGCACCCTCGGCATGATCCTCTGGTGACCAGGACAAGGCAGAAGTGCCCAAGTCCTTATGAGGGAGTGAGGGAGTCCCAACTCCAGACTTTCCTGCTCAGCCAGCACTTTGGGGAAGGTATGGCTGTTTTTAACAACACAAGATTGAGAGAGGAAGAGAGTGGTGTGGTTTTTAGTTTGAGTTCATATGACAAAAGTACAGCGTTAGTCAAACATTGTATATAGCTGGCTGGAGAATTAAATACAGTGCCGAGTGTTATAGGGCCGACCAGCAGGAAAGTTAGGAGCCAGGTCTGGTAAGGAAGGCCAGCCTGGGGATGCAGTATGACCCATCACTTGGTGGCCAGTGTCTCTGTATGTGTCCTACTCCTCCTACTAAACTACAAGCTCCCTGAGGGTAGGGATTGAGTCTTATCTAAACTTGGCATCTTCCTCTGCCCCAGGACAGTGCTCTGTCCACGGAAGGCAGGTAAGAGATATTTGAACAAAATTCCAGCTGCTCCCTTGGCTGCTCCCCTGGCTACCAGAAGACACTTCCCAGTCCTCAGAGTCCCCAGCCTCGACTGTGTCTGAACCAAAGGCCTCAAACTGGGGCCCCTGGGGACAGTGCTCTGTCTCTGTCAGGACACCTGCACAGGTGATTCTGGCCAGCCAGGGGCTGGGCCACAGGTGCTTCTGGAGATTTGGTCACCACTTACCTATGGATATCAGAGAGGTCAGGCTGCCTCCTTTTGTAGGATGGACAGTGGCTGTCGGAAAGCCTTCGGCCTTCAGAAACATCATGATGTGGCTCTGCACCTCGACCAGGTCGGAGTTCTTGCTGGATTCAGTGTTGTTCACTTTGAGAACATACTCGAGAGGCCCACCACTCATTTCAGTGGCCCTTGGAATTTGCACGTGGAAGTTCTGATCATCATAGCTTGGAAGAGGGTGGATCTTGGTCACCTTTAACCCAAACACTGACTCTACCAGTGCAGAGGCTTGGAGCTCACTGAAGGCAGGCTTGGTGAGGGCCTGGGATTGCTGATATTCTGGGCTTGACATGGTGTCTAGGAGGAAAACAAAGAAAGGGGCTCAAAGAAGTGGATCAAAATACACTTGTTCCCAAAGCAGATTTTGGCACAACCCTTTATACCAAGCCCTCTTGGATGACCTCGTTTCCCCTCAAGCCTATAATCTGACCCTTCACTCATACTAAGTTATGAAAGACTAACATCAGATTAAAAGGGTGGCCTTTCCCAGGGTGATTTCCAGAAATTAAAAACATGAGCTGAAAGAGAGGAAGCTGGCAGATAGAATTTCAGGTCCCAGTCACAGGTGTGATAGAGACCTTGTGGGAAATCAAGGCCTTTGTCATGTGCCCCTGAGACTGGATCAGAGGCATTGGTAAAGGACTGGGAATCCATTCTGTTTTCTTCCATACTGCTAAAGACAGTTTCCTTGTTGATTTTCTGTCCAGTGTTTTCTTCTGTCAGAAATGTGCTAAATAATCTCCTTTGTTTAGTTCCAAAACGACATAAAGAAGCTTGAGTTGGGGATTAAAATATTCCTTGCCCTTAAATGTGCTAAAGCCTTCAAATCCTGGCAAATAGTTTAGCCTTCTATCAAGTGATTTATTTAGCTGGCTTAGCCAGTGGAAGTTATCTGGGCCAGTTTTCAGAGTCATATGAATTGAAAATCTAACTTATGGATTTTTTTTCCTGGAGAGGTCCTTAGGTTTTCAGAAGCTATAAATGTGTCCAAAGGGGTTTCACAGAACCATGAAAATATGAAGGGCCCTCAGACACTCTCTCAGCCCACCCGATGCCTGGAGAATTCCTTCTCCAGCACCTCTGGTGGTTATCCAGCTTTTGCCTGAATGCTACCAGTAACAAGAAGCTCCGTATCTCATGAAAAAAGCTGTGCCAGTGCTAAAGAGCTGAAATCTGCCTCCTGGCTTTGTGGACAGCCTTCCAAACCTCAAAACTATCAGTGCTGTTCAGTGGACCTAAAGAGCAGATACACATGTGAGGTGGTTGGTGTGTTTATTTCAAACTCTTGTTGGCATCTTTCTCCAAAAAAGCAAACCACAAACCTTCCTGGATCATTTGCTGACAGGTATTATCCTATGAAAACAAAGGATCAATGATTTCATTATTGCGGAACCTCTAGCTGAAAGCCCCAAGTCCTACCGACCCTCCCCCTCTTCCCGGTGCTGTATGCTTTGGTTAAACTGAATTATTGCCGGTCCCCAACGCACGTGGCAAAAGTTGACCTCCAAGTCTTTATGTCTGGAACTTCTATTCTGGCCTATCCTTTAAAGGCCAAGTCAAATGCTGCCAGCTTGCTCCCCAAGACCTCTCTTCTAACCTGTGTGAGATGAAAGAGTTCAGAGTCTGAATCTGAAGTCAGAAAAGGTCTTTATTCTTTCTCATGAGAAAGGATTCTGCCCCTGTCACCCACATGGTGGCAGGGAGAGAGGAACAGGTAGAAGCCAGCCCATGGTCATATAATCTTCTAATGCAGAAACTCAACTGCCCAGCTGGTCTTCACTATCATTGGTAGGGAGGCTGGCCCACAACTAAGTGCGGGAGACAAAGGACCCAGAAACATGTGGGTGTCCAATGAAAGTGTCTTAACCTTACTTGGCATATCTTGTGCTGAGGTGGCTCTGGGGGAGGGTCTCCGTTGCTCTAAGCCCCAGATGGCTGGAAGGTCAGGCGACCTAAACCTAGGCCTAGTGAATACTGAAGCCATTCTAGATTTGTTTTTTTGTATTTTAATGGGGAAACTTCACTATGAATTATCTCTCACAAATCCCCCTTTTTCTTTTTTTATACCTTTTGAAGTTTCCCCACTTTTCTTAACTCTAATTACCCTTGGAGCCCTTGTCACATTGACAACATACAAGGGGGCAGTCCCCTTTATGAGTACAGATACAGAGATTCAAAAGAAAACAATAACAATTATCTTTTCAAAGTCCAAAAGTCTCTTTTCACACAGCTGTCCAGATGTGAGGGAGTCCTCCGGTCACACAGGGTCATCCATCTTCAGCCCTGCACCCCAGCTTCTTTCTCTTCCTTCTGCCTTCTCTCATTCATTTACCTACAAAAGGAACCTTGGAACCAAAGTAAATGACCACTCCAGAACCCTTATCATTCCTACAAAATTAAAATTGGAGTCTTAGTCAATTGTCATGATCACACATTAGAACCAGTTTCTTATATTTTGCATTAATCCATCATCAAGTCCTCCACCAGGAGGATGGGATTTCACTAAGGGATTTACATTAAGCTCACAATTAAAACAATTAAAAATGTTTCCGAGTAGTCCAGCAATTATCCTCCTTTTTAACATTGATAATTATAACAAAGTTGAGACAAATATGTTACTAACTGAATAACAGAATGATATTCCCACAAACCCTTGACCTACTTGTCCTCATATTATTACAAAGAACTCATACAGGAATACCTGTACTAAACCCTAAGCCTAGCTAGCAGCTTTATCTTATAGTAACTTAAGATGTTCCAGAATCAAGTAGATTTGTTGTTGTTTTATTTCAAAACTTTTGATTATTGAAACTTGCCACTAAAATAGGGACAAAATTATAATGAGGGAACCATATTTCCCAAGCTTCAGAATGCCAATTCCAGGTACAACGTATACCATGCTGCAATCTCCATTGAGCCAAGCTTAAAGTCTGCCAGGTGCTTCTTGCCAGTCAGAAGAATCCTACCTCAGCCCATGCTGAACAGTCATTATCCCGACCTTCGTACCTGTATCTTACAAGATCTGGCACCATCGGTTGGTGGCTTGGGTAGCTTGGGCAGCCTCTCTTAACACTCCTATCTGGAGCTGAACCCAAAGAAACAGTCAGTTAACAGTCCCATCAAGTCTTAAATAACAAGCACCAACAATCAGCTTAAGATATGATGATAATCTCACATTGGTTAGGGAACATCTTTGAAGTGAGCCTCAAATAACCTACGTTCATTCCTATATTTATTCTTGTTCATAAAAAAATCAAATCTATACTTTATTATAGATAATAGATTATAGATTATATTATTATATTATATAGATATATATTATTATATTATATTATATATATTATAAATTATTGCTCTAAAGATGTGCATCTACTTCCAAACTTCTCTACCTTCTTATAATTATGCTTAATCTCAGCTCATACTAAAATTTCTCTTCTCTCAACTAAAAATGCCTCTGGTTTAATCCCAACAA
>CM053582.1:550352095-550489491 GCA_028627135.1 Pseudochirops cupreus | reverse complement strand
GCTCAATTTATATATATATATAAAATATAATATATAATATATATATTTTTAAATTTGCTCAATAAGAGTTCTACAAAAACACATTTCCAATTCACCTAGCACAGAGGCTCATTCATAACTACAGGTAAAGGTGTATATACCTGGTTTTCTGAATAGCAGAAGTAACAACATGTAACATAACACTTCACACATACCCTACCCACCCACCTTCACCTCCAAATTGGGTAAAGATTTCTCCTTCCTCAGACTGCAAGTATCTTTTTTTGCATCCAGTAATTACAGTACAAAATTATACCATTGGAGTATTGGGTATATATCAAATCTCTACCAGATTTTAAGTTCCATGATGATAAGGGCTTGGCTAAATTGTCTCTTCCTGGGCCCTGAGCACACAGTAGGCGTTTAATGAGTGTTTCTCGAGTTTAGCCAAACTAGGCAGCCGCAGAGCCAGGGAGAAGGAAGCCTTTACAGCCTGGTAGCACCTGCTGGCACTTTGGCTCCCCTGGCAGAGGCCACGTGATCCTGATCGATGACAGGACCCTCCCAACCGAGACTTGGGCCAGGAACTCCTAGCCCTTCCTTCTGCTCTCCCAGGCTGGAGGCACCGGGATTCTGGTCTCCAGACTGCTGTTTGAGCTGTCTACACTTTGTACCTTGCACTAACCCCGTGGTCATCCGGAGGCTGGCTCCCAGGCAGCCCCAGGTGCTGCAACTGAGCAAACACTTTAAAAGAGGGGAGGGGAGCCAGGGGCCCCCCGAGTGGGATGGAGAGGTGGAGCCAGGCCACGCAGGGAATCCTGTCCTGCGGAACGCAGCAGGAAAGGGTGAGAGGGCTTCACTAAGCGGGTTTGGCGGAGGGAAGGTCACCCTGGTCGGGCCCGGAGGGGGTCGTGGGGGGGCGCCCAGCCCCCCGTCCTCAAGGACCAGTGGGGAGCCTACGTGGCCGGCCCGGGGGAGGGGGGGTTCCTCTCCTACCCGTACCTTATTCAGGACGAACTTGGGGGCTCAAGAATGGGTGTGCACCCCCCCCCCCCCCGCCTCTGAGCGTGACCCCTGGTCCGACTGCTGTGGGGGGGGGGGAGGGCTTTCTCCTCATCTGTAAAATGGACCGATGCGGGAGTGGGGCCGGAGAGGGGTGGACTGGGGGTCTCTGATGGGGCTTTCCAGTCTGGGACGCTCCCCTCCCCTGCTCTGGTTTCCTCCCTTGTAAAATCGGCATCTCCCCTCCTGACCAGCCAGGACAACACGCAGGTCCGGACCCGAGGAGTCACTGCCAGACAGGGTCCAAGAGAGTGTCTTGGAATCCCAGCTGGCGATGCCCCTGGGTGACCTTGGGCCGGCCAATCAACCTCTCCAGCCTCAATTTCCTCTTCTGGAAAAGGAGCGGGCCGGCCTCTGGGCTCTGAGCTCTAGGCGGCGAGGTGAATGGGGCCCCTGACCCGAATTCAAATCCTTCTTCAACCACCAAAGTAGCCGTAGGACCCCGGGCACGTCCACCCCCTGCCTCAGCTTCCTAGTCTGTAAAATGGGAATGATCAGGGCACCTACCTCCCGGGGCAGTGCTGAGGGGCGCCCAGCCTGAGGGGGACCCTCGGCAGGAGCCACGTAGGCACAAGCCCGCCCGCTGCCCTGCGCCCTGGACTGAGCCCTGCGCCCCGCGAGGCTCAGGGGGATCTCTGGGGCGGGCCCGCCAGCCCAGGGGGCGGGCCCCTCCTGATTCCACTTCTGGATTGGTCCGAGTAAGCCAGAGGGCGGGGCGGAGGAAGCACAGGCGCGCCCTCACGTCAGGCTCAACTTCTGATTGGCCATCTCTTCTCTTCCCGCCTTTTGGGAGCCGATTTTGTAAGAGAACGAGATTCTGATTGGTCAAAATTCCTCTCAATCGGTTACCTTGGTAAAAGAAGGAACCACGTCCCCCACCAGCTTTTCTGTATTTGCCTCCCCATTGGCTGCTCTCCCGAGGGGTGTTACTCCCTCTCCAATCACGTATAGAGGCGGAACCTCCGCGGGCTTTGAGTCACTTTCCGCCTGGAGGATGCTCGGATGCGCTCTGGGCTCTCCTTTGGCTCTTAAAGCCCTTCTCCACCGGGCCGAAGCCCACCTTCACACACGCATCACACTGGCCTTGCTGCCCCCCCCCCCCCCGACTTTCCATTCTGCTCCGCTAAATCACTGCCTTTCACTGCAAGGCTTTTCTCGATTCCCCAGAGCGGCTGATCCTTCCCCTGAATAGGTTTTGTGCATACATCTAAGAGTACGTACGGACTCTACCAAGGGAACTGCAAGCCACTTGAGGCAGGATTTGTTTGATCAGGTGTTGTAACCTCAGAACAGCGGGCACTGTGATACTTCATTGTTTTGCGCTTGTTCTCCGAGCTTGGTACTACTGCAAAGGGTCTCAGTTAGGTATTGCTGTCTTGAAGGTCTTTGGTGAATTGTTTCCAGACAGAAAGCTAAACAGCATCGGCTGCACCTGTTGTAAACAAGTATCTGTTAGAATCTAGGCTTTTTCTCAGACTATCCCTCTCCCCCCTCCCAGCTCCCCAACCTGGCCACTGGACTTTTAGGACTCTGCATATCTTCATTAGAGATGAATCATACCTTCATTTACCTCTTAACTCTGTACCAGCCTCCATCGAGTTGTCTTCTCAGAAGTTTACAACTTCAGCCTTGTTCTCAGTTGGGGAAAGAGATTCAGGATGGCACTTTCTGCCCAGTCTGTTTGAACGTCTCTTCCCTTGCAGCCGTAAGAAATAAAGAAAAGCCTTGCTCAAAGAAAGAACTCAAGAGTACTTAATAAATATTTTCTGATTGATTGGGCCATCTGGTGTGGGTGGTTAGGCCGGACTCTTGAGCGACATTCTGGTTCTGTGGCATTCCTGGGCTTGATAGCATAAGTTCTATGGTTATCAGGAGCAGGTGGAAGAGCCGTCTAAAAGGGAATCGATCCTTCCTCAATTTGTGCTCCGCTGGGCCTTCTCCACGACAGCGGCCAACACTCGGAGAGAGCTCTTTATCGGTCTATTTTAAGCATCGAGGGCATGCTTAGAGATGATTAGAGGGCCACCCAACTAGCAAGGGGTTACTTGTGCTTGGCACCAGAGAGGACAGAATCAGGACCAACAGGTGGAAGTTGCAGAGCAGCAAATTGTGGCCTGCTGTAAGGGAAACCATCCTAACGTAACTTAGTTATCCAAAAGTAAAATGGCTTGGCTTCAGGCTTCTTGCTTTTTATAATAAAGCAAAAGTTGAATTGCCGTTTTTCCAGTAAGGGGTGGAGTCTTTTACATGGGTAGTGGGTAAAATGATTCAGGAACTGACTTCCAAGGGCATTTACAGTCCCAGTCTGTAATTTCACTAATGCTGAGGAATTTGGCTCCCTGGGGAAGAAGCTGGCCACGTTCTGTGAAGGTCCTAAATCCCAATGCCTGGAATGAGGATTCTGGCTCTGGAAGGATCAACCAAAAGTATTTGTTTAAAGTGACACTAATGGAGTGAATATTATAGTGGCACAAAACATGATAAATGTGAAACAAAAAATTCAGGGTAGTGATGTAGGCAGAACCAGTATATATGTGTATTAGCTTACTTTGTACTTTGTTTTTATAAAAAAAAATAAGGAACACAGGGTTTAAAAAGATACCAATATAGGGCATCGGGTTGTATGCCACCCACAACTCTCCTGGAGCCCACTAGATAAAAATGAAATTGGGAAATCTTTAACAAAATATATACAATGACACAGAGATGATGTTAACATGTGGCTTCCTATTCCATGTGCACCAGCAGGGATCCTCATGAACTTAAGTGGCCCATTTCTACTTGAGTTGGACACCACCAGGGTGAAATGACCAAATTTCAGACAGAGCTTAAAAAGAAACAAAGAACAAAATGCATCTTGATGATGGCTTGTTTGGAATTTATTTTGGTTCTGCCTTATTAAAATTTTTTCTTCTTGCTTTATTTCTAAATGCTTTTGTTAATGCTTATTTTAAAAAATTTTACATATGGTTCTCTGATCACTTTACAATGCCCTCTCTAGGAGGAACCTTATGGACCTCAGGACAAAACAAACACAATGAAGCAAAAACCATCCCATACAATGACATCTGAAACATATATACGTGTGTGAATGCCTGCGTATGAAAGCACCCTATCCTAGGAGCTCCCTGCTCTTTTGCATTACCTGGCCGCTAGGACACATTACAACGTACACCCTTTATCTACACTCCCAGGCACACAGTAGGTGCTGCTGAAGCAATGGACTGACTCCATTGGTTTTTCATCTTATCATGTTTGACTTGGTGATTATTTCATTTACATCCGTGTAGCCATTGTGCATGGTTTTCATCCTATGTTAATTCATACACACATTCCCTTATTTCTGCTTCACAGCTGTCCTTTCTTCCCACCCTGTAACGTTCCATTACATCATATACTACAGTTTTCTCATTGATTTCCTTGCTGATTATTTAAAGAGGAAGTATGGCACAGCAAATCATTTAGAACTTGGGGTGACTGAGTCCTGCCTCTCAATTACCCACCTCTGATATCGCATCTGTGAACATGGGATGGACAAAGTACATAAGCTCTTGGTTTCTCTCTTACTAAAATAACAAGACTTGTTGTATGGACCTAACAGGGGTTATATTATCCCACTGCAACATCGGTTCTCAACCTGTGGGTTATGTTCAATTTTTAACAATGAAAATACATCCTGCATATCAGATATTTACATTACGATTCATAACAGTAGCAAAATTAGTTATGAAGTAGCAATGAAAATAATTTTATGGTTGGAGGTCACCACAACATGAGGAACTGTATTAAAGGGTCGTGGCATTAGGAAGGTTGAGAACCACTGCACTGGAGCCTTGCACTTAAAAGTGTTTTGCTGGTTTTAAATGTTGGCTATTATTAGGTTCATAATAATAAAAAAATAAACAATAGTTCTTGCCCTTGGAGAGCTACACGCCTTTTTGGGTCCCAGGTGGTCAGATGAATTTGAGTAATGAATAATTAAGGAGTCTCTTCAGTGTAATGGGAAGAATGCCAGAATCATAGGATTTAGAACTTGGAGGGCCCTTAGAGAGCTCAATGCAATCCCTCTGCTGGAGGAAGTGAAGGCCACCATGGGAAGGTCATTTGGTCGGATGACTCCGAAGCCAATTCTTTATAGTGACGGTCACACACGGCTGCTCAAACCCAGGCTCTGTTACTTCTTTCCAATTCAACACCCTCATCTAGAAACAAGTAGTTTAAGACTAAGTGATCCCTCCATATGGAAGCCCTTAGAATCTGATGATCCTTATGAACGAGTGGATGGTAAAACTATGAAGAAGGCTGTATAAACTAAAGAGTAAACCTCCAATCGTAAGGCTCATTTTGGTCTGATTGGTCCTGATTTGATCAAGGTTGGATTTCTATTATTCATAAGCATTTTTAAACAGAAAAAAACAAAATCAGTGATAATACAATTTTCTTTATTAAAAATAATTTACAACATCGGTAACATTTATATGCACAATTGTCATCAATTGAACTTTGCCTCCAGATAGATTTCTATACAATACTTAACATTGTTGAACTTAAAACTGTTATACTGTTTGGTTGGCTTTAAACAGTAGACATTGATTTGCAATTATTCAAATGTGATTACTATACATATGGTTCTACAGCCATACATACTACATGTCAAATGGATAGAAACAGCAACATTATCACAATTTGGGGAATAAACATTTCAAAAGCCCAAATAATATTTTTTAGTTTTGTTCTCCCAAATCAAACAAACCAAGGAAGGCTCAGGGTGTCCATTTTGTTCCCCCCACTATCCTTGGTCAAAAGAAAAAAGATGTCTTTTCATTGGGACCATGCCCACACAGTGGCCAAATGACTTCTCTCCACCCTATTACAGGCAGGTGCAAACAATGCTGGCAACACTGGTACTGACAAGGTGGGAAATCCTCCAGGTGGCTCAAGCAGCCGCTGAACGGTCTGTGCTTTGTGTCCACAGGAATGTGCCCCCTCTCCCCACATGCATGACCCAGTGAGGCTGTGGGGACCACACTCCTGCCCTTGAAAGCACAGGCCTGCAGCAACTTCCCTTCCCTTCAGAAGTGTCACAGAATAAACAACTACAACTATCAGGGGGTCAGTGTGGTTACCCATGGCAGAACAAGACAGCTTTTTCACTGATTTCATATCAAAGAGCAGCAGACCTGTAAGTCATGAAACTGGGCATTCCATTAAGCATAATTTACTACTTAAGTAAAAAACCCCACCATTCCAGGTGGCAAGGGGCTTTTACAAGCATACTTGAATTCACAAACCCTGAGGTGCTTCTGTGACATGTCCACAGGACTTCCTTTCCTTAAACACTGCTTTATTTCTTCTAGTTTCAGTGTGCAAGAGGCAGCTTCTATGCAAGAAACAGCGATAACTAAAGGGACGGACAGACAAACTCAGCACTGAATGCCAGGATTTCCTCCTGCAGCAAACAGCTGGCCAACAACAGTTCTTCCTGACAAGGACAATCTAGCCACCTCCCAGGAAAGGAAATTTGACTTGCAATATACAAATATGAGATCAAGATAACTAGGATTAGACAACAAATTAAGGCTTGATGCCCGTGACAGCGGCCACTGGGCTAGACACTGAATGTCTGTGAATGCTTTATTCCTAGTGGAGAATTCAAAACGGCCCCTGCTGGGCCGGACACTCCATGTTTCACCTTCATAGACCTACCTGGAGGCTGCAGGATGGCCCCAAGTCTATAAAGACTCTTTTCCAGATGGTTTGCAATTCCTGAAGTCAAGCACTTCCTTTTGAAAACCACCATGGCTATTGTGACATTTAGAGTGTAACAATTCCAACTATCACACACTTCCTCGTAAATTAAAAAATTCACCAACAAGGATACACAAGAGCATGATAAAATATAGAAAAAACAACACAATTTAAAGGTGACAGGAAACAAATACTAGACAAGAATTTGTTTTTAGTGCTTACATGGATGGTGCCTAGGGAAAGGGAAGGGATGGGAGAAGAAAAATCATTTAGCTTCAACATTTTATCACCCAAATATATATTTATGACTTCTCTGTAAACTCTCACACTGGTAATTCTGTGCAATAGTTATTCAGTGGTCCCTGTCCACTGGTTTAAATAGTCAGAAGGGTTTTATCATTCCTTATATATATGCAATGTTAATTGATTTAAAACTGTAGTAACATTTCAAAGTGAATACCACATTACCTTTCCTTTCATTCAGTTTTAGTCCTTAAAATGAAATCCTTTAAATTTAAAATAACTTATAAAAGCTTCAGAAATAATTATGTAACCTCTTGGGTAATAGAAAAGTGGTCCAGCTTCTTTGGGTTATATCAAGGAATTCATTCTGGTGAGCAAGAATATATGCTTGCAAGACAAAAGCATTCAGAAGAGGCTAAACATTGCTGCCCTCAAGGAGAGTGATAACACAATTAGGATGAAAGCTGACCCAAAGAAATAACAGGATGACTCAAAGCAACAGAAAGTGTTTTTAAATAATTCAGAAGATGACCAAAATATTAAAATGAAAACGGCACAGACTGCTCAGCCACCTCCCACCTCGTACTTCTGACGGAACGTCTGCTCTAACGTAGGCCGATTGTTTTTATAATTTTCTGGTCAGACACACAGTTCCGTTCTCAGATCCTCAACAGTACAAAGGTGAGTTTCTGGTAAATGATGCATACTTGGAAGTAAAAGTCTCACGTGAAGGTGGGTAACTTCTGTTTCGTCTGTGAGTCTATGATCATGCCTCGAAGTTTAACCAGCAAATTACACAACATCCACAGGGAACAGGTTGGACTACTAAGAAACAGGCTGGTCTCAACTTTCTCCTGGATCCTCAGGGATAAAAACGGGTACCTATCTGGAAAGGCCCATCTGCTCCTACACAAAATGCTTGTTTCTCGAGGTCCTGGCCCTCAGATAGAAGATGATGCTAGTTCTGGCCTCTATTTCCAAATGACAGCAGACACCTACCCAAGTACCCAGCTTTGCTTACCTCAAATCTAAGGCTACAGAATCA
Source organism: Pseudochirops cupreus (assembly GCA_028627135.1). NCBI lineage: Eukaryota > Metazoa > Chordata > Mammalia > Diprotodontia > Pseudocheiridae > Pseudochirops > Pseudochirops cupreus. Next base: position 550,481,414 of record CM053582.1, on the reverse strand, counting down.
AAGCTGAAAGTCCATTTAGATGCCAGCTTCTCAGCTTCCAGAATTGATCATCGGATTTGGCTTCTCATAAATCAATTTGTTACTCTTAAACCAACAAACAGTAGTACCCAGTTTTAAAGGTGCAGAACTAAAGGAGAACAACTGCAGGAAGGCTGCTCTTACATAATAAGTCTTCACCACAATTCAAGTTCAAACGCCACCTCGTTTATTTACAAAATGGTTTGATAAAATATCCCCCCACCCCCCCTACTTACAGCTCTCTTCCACAACACACTTGGGCTGATTTTAGCAATGTTAATAGCACCATTCGTATAGTATTTAAAATCAAGAAAGATCTCATTGTGGTCACTATGATGATTCACAATCATTTACACCCATGGAGGAGATAACTGAGCGCACAGCAAGGTTTGTAGCTCCATGGTAGGAATTCCTGGGTCCATCACACAAGGCATTTGCAGTTACCAATTATGGAAGGGATCCATGTTCAGTAGATACTAGGAGAATTTTCGAGCTACATAGTTTAATAATCCGCCATGTTTGTATAATGTTACTTCCACATCATTTTCAAATGAAGCAATCACGTTGAATACTTTTCCAGTGCTTGTCTTTAAAAGCAAACAAACAAAAAAAAAACAACACAGAACCGAGTAAGATCAACTTGTCATTCCTCCTAAACAAGGCACCCACCCCCAGCCTACAAGAAGAGATTCTTTCCCTTGGAGCTTATGGCTCTCTGGTTTCATAGCTACTTCTTAAGTATTACTAGTCATCCATACCCCTTCGAGAATAAACTCCACAAGGGCAGGGGCCAGGTCTTATTGTGAGGTATTTCCTTCAAGAATGTGGCATAGTGCTTCGTAAACAGTGGGGGCTTTAGAAAGGGTCTGAAAGAGTCAATGGCAAATTCTCAAAATGCTAGACAATGTTTCTCATTGCCTAAACCTTTCCCCACCACGAAACTCTTCTTGATGCCAAATGTCTCCACAAATCCTTCTTTAACAAGTGAAAGTCAGGATTTTTTTCTATTCTACAAGAAAACATAGTAAACCCACACAGAGATGCTTAATCCTGCTCCCCCTAACTCTGAAGGTGTCAAGGCATCAAGGAGGTGATCCTGGGCTTCCCAGGGGGCTATGCCAGTGCCAAAAGACATCATGTCTGGCAGGTCTTACCAAGCTAACAAAGCTTTGTGCATAGAGACATGGCAACAAATTGTGCATCTGCTGTCCAAGAACCAATCCAGATCAAGGTGGGGAGGCCCCATCATGAGGTGGGCACCAGGTGAGATCTTGTTTTGCCCATATGTGGCAGGCTATCCATAGAATGAAGAAGTCTGTGATCTGCCTGGTGGGCCCTGCCCAGATCCCTGCCACACACCCCATTTGAGCTGTGGGATTACAGGACTATGGGAACTTCGTCCTTGCCTTAACAAGGATAAAACCTAGGGAGAGTTCCTCATGTTGCTCCAAGACTCAAATGAGATAATACATGAGGATTTTGTAAACTTCCAAGACCCTTGCAATGTCAGTTATAGTTATAATCACCTGGGATTTAATATTTACTGCAAATATGCTGGTTTAAGTTTTGTTTTTAGGGAGGAACTGAAATTGGGTTTTCTGCTCCTTGCTCCTGCCTCAGGACTAGTTAAGGGATGTCTCCACTCTGCAATGAGATCCTCATGCAGTGGTGGTATACACATGCCTTGAAACCACACCAGAAAATAAAGATCTCAAAACGGCCTGGAAACTAGGAAACAAGCAGAGTCTGAAAATGGATCAGAACAAGGGAGTAATAGCCAGGATTCTGCAGTGTCCGTCCATAGACTGGGCCTTCAGGTCATGTCAAGTTCTGTAGAAAGATTTTCCTTTTCAGTAAAATGAAGGCATTAGACTAGAGAGGTTTTCGTGTAACAGACCCCTTTAGCATTCTGGTGCAATCTAGGGACACATAAGGAGTTTTTTCCCCCCTATAATAAAAGAAAATGCTAAAATTCAGCTAGAAATAAAGATGTGACTTTTTTTCTATACAAGTTCAAGGACCTGCTGGAATCCCCCATAGGTTTGCGGCACTTTTCCTGCTAGAAATTCCAACCTATAGAACCAACAGTGGATCTGGGAACTCATGAGGGATTTGGAAAAATCTATGCAACTTACAAATGCTACAAGAAGCCTTGTGAATTTACTAAACAAAATCAATGTGAGGCGATGGCTAAGGGTGCTAAGGTAATTAATGACAGTAGGATGGAGATATATCAACAGCTTTGCTATTTTTATTGCATTACATATAACATATACTGTGTGTGTGTGTGTGTGTGTGTGTGTGTGTGTGTGCGTGTATTACTAGGATCCAAGCTGTGTGGTTTTCAGCATGATTCTGTCTCTCAGCAGTGACATACTAGAAAAGCTGATCAAAACCAAGGGGCTGAGAAGCCATACATCCATCCGTACAACTGGGGCATTAGAACATATACCCCAAAAAAATGTCAGTGCAGGCCACAAGTAAAGCGCTGACTATACAGTACTGGGAAACCAGTTTTTCGAGATCACTGCTTTTCAAAGCTTTTGACATTTTAGATAGAATCTCCCTTGAATGGCTCCCACCTTTCTGCATCTTCTTAAACATAATATATCAAAGCCTGGTTAGCAATTCTGGATAGCTACTAGACCCTGCAGTTCCTGCCATGATCTTCCCTGGGTGGAAATAGCCCTGCCCTGCTATGCCTCTGAGGTGTATTTACAGTAAAGCTTTCGCCCTTTGCTTGTCCATGCTTTTTAATGAGGCAAGATATCTGAGCTCGTCAGAAATGAGCATGGGTTCTGGGACAGTCAGGCTGGCTTTTGGAAGAGTAAAACCTATACGCTCTACAGCAGTGGTTCTCAACCTTCCTAATGCCGTGACCCTTTAATACTCACGTGTGGGCGTATCTGCATGTGTCTCAGTTCCTAAGACCGTCAGAAATATGTGTTTTCTGATGGTCGTAGGCGACCTCGTTCAAGCCCCAAAGGGGTCGCAACCCACAAGTTGAGCACCGCTGCTCTACAGCATCATTTTTGGCTTGCTTTCCCCCCTGTGCTGGCACCCTGATCACACTTTATGTAGGTGAGGCTGTCAGAACGCAGAGGCGCTACATGAATTAAGTTACCCAAGACTCTGCCAACACCCACTGTTGGAAGGGGCACAGACATAGACCTGAAAACCCTGCACATACCTTTATGTTTAAGGTGGCTCCTGGGGACAGATCTTCAGGGAATGAGAATGAAAGCTGCTCCCTGCCGGAAAGACCCAAGGAACTGGCATTTTCTCCCGGCAGAAACTGCAGTGGGGCGATGCCAATCCCGACCAAATGGTCTTTGTGAATCTTCTCATAGCTCTCAGCCACCACAGCTCTCACACCCTGGAATAAACAATCTTTATTTCTTTCAAACTCCAGGAAAAGAGAAAGGGTATACAGTATACACTCCAGCCTGCAAAGCAGAGACAGCACCTTCTCTAACCCCTGCATAAGAGCTTTCTACCTTCTGCTCTGGAGTGGAACAACCCATCGCCTACTGCGATTGGCATGGCAAAGGCACTTCACTCCCCGATGTACTCTAGAGGCTCTAAACCAGGCTCCCAAAATGTAAAAATAGTCTTCTCAGCACTACTGATGTTAACTGCAGAAGACAAATTGGCAAGCTATGGTCCTGGCAATAAAATATGGCATCTTCCCCAGGGCTGGCAGTAGATGAAATTGTGACAGTGGCAAAGTCTATTGATTCCCGCTTATTCACTGGGACAATCTGCATTTTAAAAGTGTATCTAATGTGGCACAGTGAATACAGCACCAGCCACGGAGTCAGGAGTTCAAAGCCATCCTCAGACACTTAACGCTTACTGGCTCTGTGACCTTCGGCAAGCACTTAACCTTAATTGCCCTGCCTTCCTCCCTCCAACAACAACAAAAAAAGATGATGTCTTCAATTAATGGACACTTCTGTTCCCTCTATGTGTGACCATGAGCTTGCCTTTCTCCAGTCACAAAGCGAATAAAGATTTAATAACCCTTGTGAGTGTGAAAGATCCACACTGTACAAAAGGGAGCTAGAGGGGAGGGCACAATGATTGGCATATTGATTAATCTAGCAATAAATAATTACTACTAATAACAACCAAATCCCTGATCCCAACTTTCTTAGTGCATAGAGAAAAAAATGCTTGTCTAGTCCTAGTCAAAATCTTTAAGAGAATATTCAAATGTAACCACAATCTTCTAAAAAAAAGTCATAATGAACAATTAGCCACAGGCAAAGGTCTCACACAAAGGTCTCAACAGCACCCCAAATCTAAGACTCTTGAGATGGATTTGGGGGAGCACACCCTCCCACCTCTCCATTCCTCAAGAGAAGTCATACAAAAGCAGAAGATACCATCAGATATGGTCCTTTGGCCGCCCAGTCTCGTGAATTCCCAGAGCCGTATTTCTTCCCGGCTAAAATAACCAACGGAATACCTTCTCTCTGGTATAATTCCGCAGCCTCAAACACATCCAGCTGGAGATTAAAAACAAACACCGACTCACTATTAAGTTAGCGGGCGGGATTCTAGTCAATAATAACCAGCACAATCTCAATCTGTCCTCACCGTCTGTCCTGATGGAAAATGAACTGTTTTGGGAGCTGGTTTTCCAATAAACTTATTGAAGAGCTTGATATTTGCAAAGGTGCCTCTCGTCATCACAGCATCATTACCCCTCCGGGCTCCGTAAGAATTGAATTCACGAGGTGTAAGGCTATAAAACAAGATACGCATCTGAGATTACAAAATGGATGGGAAAAAAAACCTCACAATCCCACCCCCACCTTCCCCAGGTGAGGCAAGGGAGAAACAGAAATCGCTATTGACTGCGAGGATGTTTATAGTCAACAATTAAGTTAACTTTGCTTTATGTTTTCTCAGCAAGAAAATAACTTATTTTCCTAAGGCCTTGGTTTCCTCAATCAATAAAATGAGGTTGAATTATGACTTCTAAGGCTCCTTGTAGTAGACTGTGAACTGTTACGGTTAAATTTGTCCATCAGATCCCCCAAAAAATCATAACAAGTAAAAAATCAATAAAATTATTGATTTTATTTGGACAGTTTAGAGCTGAGATAAATTTGGATGAAGACTTTTCCTCAAAATATTTCCAAACTTATGACCAGAATGGAGACTCTAAGTATACACAAAATGAAGGGAAAGTGACATTATTCTAGTTCTCATTGTTATTATATTAGGAATCTCCACAAAATTCTAGTCTCTTCATGGGAAGGGTCCTAGATCTAACAGTGTCTAAGTCTAAAAATAATCATTTACAGCTTTCTTTAAAAATTGTTTTTATAGACCTACTATCAGAAGTTTAAGCGTACACGTCTTTTTCTGTGAGAAATGACAATTAGTCCTCCTACAGAATTTATTGTTCACAAGGCATTTTCAATAAATTCTTTCAATGAATGGTTTAATATACCAGAAGGCAGCTCTGCAAAGAGAGCTCTGTGCATAACTTTCACCCTGGTGCCAAGGCACCTATCAGGTAACCAGACAATGTCTACTTTATTAATCATTAAAAAGTGAAATAAAATCTACCTACCTTCAGATTATGATCTCTCTCTTTTTTTTTTTTTGCTTTTTGGAGGGCAACTGGGGTTAAGTGACTTGCCCAAAGTCACACGGCTAGTAAGTGTGTCAAGTGTCTGAGGCCGGATTTGAACCGAGGTCCTCCTGACTCCAGGGCCGGTGCTCTACTCACTGCACCACCTAGCCGCCTCCCCAGATTATGATCTCAAGAATTAATGGTTATTTTCACTGCCAATTCCCAAGCATTTATCAGGACGCAGAGGGCTATCACCCTTTGATGTCAACTGCCCCATGATGCCTGTGTGGCAGGATCCAAGTAAACACAGTATACTATGCATTTCTCACAATGGGCACATAACAGGAACCAAATGATCATTCTGTTCTGGCAGGGGACGTTAAACTAGTCTCTTAAATGAACACGATTTAGAAAGAAAAAAGGGGAAATTGCTATTTTGTTTTCTAAGGAGCTATATTTAGACAAGGCTCGATTTAAGTGAGTTCTGTAGACAAAGAAATGAACAAAAGCAAAGATCCGACTGGCAGTCTGGCTCCCCTTTGAATGAAGCACCCCCATACTCAGGCATGTATGGCTTCTACTAGGAACCAGCACAAATGGGGGTGGTCTTGGTAGGAAGCAGCCTAGCAGCTGGGGGGAGAAGAGTCCTTTCAGATACACACCCTCTGTGAGTGAGATACTTGGCAGCAGCGCTACTCCTGGCAATGCTTCCAGCAGGTGATATATGATCGGTTGTGACTGAGTCTCCCAAATAGAGCAAGACATGGGCATTTTCAATGGGCTGCAGTGAAACTGGCTCTTTGGCCTACAAGATAAGCAATGAAGATGTTTAAAGACCACAAAGGGCATAACTCCCACTACGGAAAGAGCACTGTGCTCTAAAATTTGTAAAAGAATACTTACAAGTTTATCAAAAAAGGATGGACATCTGATATAAGTAGATTTCGAATCCCATGGGAATAAAACAGAATCTGGTGCATCTAAGGAATTCCACCGCTTATTTCCTTTCTGTGACAAAAAAACACATCTATAAATAGGCAAGTTTGTGGCAGTCTCTTCCTTGTGCAGCCCCAAGGATGGTGCACAAAAAACCTGGAACAAGGTAGTCTTCAGTTGTCATCCTCCTTGGCCACACGCTTGCCTATGGGCGCTCGGCCAAGGGATCCCAACAGCCTGGATGTCAGAGAAGCCCAGCTGGAAGTGCAGCACTGCCCTTCAGTGAACATCCCTAAAACCCAAGAACTTTCTGTAAAAAGCGCAGCACACACCAGTACAAGTGACTCCATACAAGAAAGGTAAGGATTCCCTACACGTTCAGGGAAAAAAGGTGATATGAGCAAAAGCAGGGTGGCTATGGTGGTAAAACAAAAACAATTTTCTGGAAAAAGGAAAAGATCACAAGATTTGAGATTTGAATGAGAAGAACACAACTGCAGGTCTAAGAGGACACCTGCCATTTGTAAGTGTGAGTATTTTGAACTGGGAGGAAATGAGAAAAGCAAGGGCCAAGTGATTCAGTTCTGAGGTTCACCGTTTTCATCTTAATAGGAAAAAAACATGCCATTCCTTGGCTTTGTGTTTTCTGTCTTGGAAAGGAAGAGGCTCAAGTAAAACCAAGCCTCATACTATGCAAAGCTTTTCCACGTAGGTAAAGCTCTTGGGGATGTGACTGAGTGTGGTAACTTTAATCACCTACCTAATGAGATTTATGTGTCATAGGAAGAAAGCCCAGATGGACATTTCTGGGGGGCCTGGGTTATTAGTACTATGGCTAAAATAGTTACTGATAACCTAGATTGCCAAGCAAATTGGGAGTGGGGAAATTAGGGATACAAAGTAATAAAGATAGGGATAGCTAGCCCCTACCTTATAGGCTTCCAGCAAATCAAAAAAGTAATTATTCATCACCTCCAGGGATTGCCCTGTTTTAAAAATATTAATGAAGTGGCTTCCCATATCTATGTTGTTAGGGTTCTTTGTGGAGAACTAGTTAATAATGATTGAATTGCCTGGTCATTAAGGGGTGGCCTACTAATTGAAAACTCACGTGTATCTTGTTTTTGGAGTATTAATGAAATGATTTCCCATATCTAAAGGGATGGCCTATTAATTGGAAACTGATATTAATTGTATTTAGGGGTGGGTGGGAATGACAACTGGTCAAGACTTGGAACAGTAAAGAATGGAGGTCATTGTTCCTTTATTTCACATCATTTTTAGTGTTACATAAATCTGTATTAGGATTTAACCCCTCTTGAGGGCAGAATGTTCATCCAGGTTGATCTCTGTATAATGTATCACACTAAAGGTGCTTAATAAACACCGAGTCCTCCTAAAAAGAAGACAACAACAAAAAAAGCACCTCAGAAGAAACCTGGAATACCCCAAGGAGATCAGACTGTTATGGCACAAGCCAGACGGCACAGAGCCGGGAAAGGCTTCTATTTTCCAGAATATTCATCCACAAGGTTAGAGAAAAGACGAGGCAGATCTCTACCTGCTATGGACGCCGAATGAGGACATACATGACATCTGCAAACCTTCAAGGGCAGAGACAGGCTCAATAATTATATCCTTACCAGATTCCAGTACATTAGAATAAAGGGCCACGTCCAAAGGCTGAAGGTGAGTTTCATGACCAAACAACTTGTATAAACAGTATGGAGTCAACATTAAAAAATCATGACAGATTCACAACAAATAAAACTAAAAGAGAATTAGCCATGACTGTAGTTATATTACAAAGGACGTCAGCATGGAAAGATATCACCATAATCTTCATTAAGTAACTCCAAGGTGAACAGGAAATAGCCTCTGACCTACTTAGTATAACATTCTATATTAAAACTGCAATTTAAAAACCTTTCCACATTAACATATAGTTCAATTTTAACTCACTGATGTTTGCAGTATTTTTGGAAGTTTAGTTCTTTAACTTTTATTTGGAAATAAATCTAAGTCTGCAAACTGCTCCTAATGCAGGTGGACCTTGCTTCACGGCACAGTCTATCAGTTACTTTAACGTAACCACCTACTTGCTCCATGTCATTTTACACGGTCCCTGAGCACTATTCTCCTTCTTTGAAATTAAAAATATCAGGAAAGGGCCAAACGCTGGGATTCCTTCTGCCCCACGAGGCCAGCTTCGTGACTCTCAAGTCCCTGTCCCCATGAAGGGCTGTGTCACTCTCTTCAAAGCAGCAAATTGAGCCCATGTGTACCAGTCTTCTTCACACACCAAAACAACAGCAATTCTTTTCATTAACTAAAGGTGATCAGATTCCTTTTTGAGAATCCTGAATTATTTTAAAAGGAGTCATGTCAGAAATGGAGTCATGGGATGGCTAGGTGGTGCAATGAATAGAGCACCAGCCCTGGAGTCAGGAGGACGAAGTTCAAATCCGGCACCAGACACTTAACACAAAAAACTAGCTGTGTGACCTTAGGCAAGTAACTTAACCCCAATTTCCCTACGTTCCCCCTCCAAAAAACAAACAAAAACACCCCCCAAAACAGAAATGGAGTCATGTCAGATCTGACACAAAAAACACCCCATTCCAGACTGCCATTTTCTAAGTAAAATATCTTGTGACACAATTCAGAAATCCAGGCACATGACAGAAGACCAGTGTACTCTTTAAGAAAGCATTCTTACCTCCATTTTTTCTTTTAATTCTTTAAACATAGAGAATATCACATGCTCTTCCTCTACTTTATGAAGCTCCTCTCGATTAGGCCAAACGTCATGTAGGTAGATATTTCTGCCTTGAGGATCAGTGCCTAGTTAAAAACAATTTTTTTAAGTGTTCAATGTAAGCAAAGAACAATAAAATGCTTATTGCTTTTCACAGAAATTAATCATTACCCAAGTAAATAACTGACCTACAGATTGCTTTGGGTTAAGCAACAGAATATGTGTCCTAGAGTATCCACGTTAGCTGACATATAAGAATAGAAAGTGTGCCAACCGGCTTTTAGTCTAATAAAAATGATTCCATTTCAGAGAAAACAACCACTACTTTCAAAAAGACTGTATATTAAGAAATCAAGTTACCTAAAGGTTCTGTCTGGAAATCTATATTCACTGTTCCTGCAATGGCATAAGCTACTACTAGAGGTGGCGAGGCAAGGTAGTTGGCACGGACACAGTCACAAAGACGGCCTTCAAAATTCTTGTTGCCAGATAATACCCCACAGGCAACTAAGTCACCCTAAAAAAAAGGAAAAACACTTCAGGTCAAGAGAAGAAACAAGCTGGATACAAGCAAAAACAAGGAGTAACAAGATAACCCAAACAGGTTCTATTATCGATTTGCACAGTACTATTGCTCAAAAAGAAACCTCAGAACGATCACGGAAATCCGCACCTCTCAGAACTGGAAGAATTTCAGAACCTAAGCAATCACTTAATCCATCCCTTCCCTTAACAGCTGAAGGAACTCAGGAAGAGAGAAGGGACTTGCCGTGTAGGTCACCCAGTAAAAGAGTGGCCAGACTTGAAGCCTACCTAGGCCTCTTGACTTCCAATCCTGAGTTCTCCCAAACCTCAACAAAGCAGAACAGAATCATAGACCTGAAAGTAAACACTCGTTTCATGGACCCAATACTTCTCCTATGGAACAAGGATGTTGAGAAGGAGGGAGGCCAGGACAGATGCAAGCCAGTTAAAGGGTCTGGGAATACTGAACTGGAAGAAAAGAGGACCTGGGAGCATGGATGACATGATCTCATCAATGTTTTCAAATAATCTTTAGGGGTATTATGCAAAAAGAATCAAAATAATTAAATTAATAAATAATAATTTTAATAAAATATTTATTTAATAAAATGATAATAAATTAAAATAATGCTTGTCCCTACAGGTGGGAATAGGAACAGGAAGGAGAGTTACAGAGTGAGCTGAAGCTTGATATAAACAAAACATTTCTAAGAATGAGGGCTACTCAAAACCCCAGCCTGTCAAGATGTAGCCCACCTAGCTCGGTGAGAGACATTCCAGCCAAAGCTGGCTGACCACTCAGGGAAGAGGGTGTGGAAGGAATTCCTTTGAGGTACAGTCTGAGCCAAACACTTCAAGCCTGGTTCTGCAATCATGATTCCAAAGGGCTAACTCAGAAGAGAGGCCCCATCCTGGAGAGTGATCTCCAAGCACTCCTGGGATAATCACTTGTGCAGGCATTTCTGTCCAGCCGTAGACTGGGCCAAAGCCCTTTCTAGAGGGCCTTCTAACTTGGCAGCTTCACTTCCCCTTCAGCTACCATCCTTCCTTCCCACTCTACTGCCTCCACTTCACCTCTTGTTTCTAGGAGAGTAGTACGGAGACTCTAAAGTACGCTACAAAATTCTTTCAATATTATGAAGCTAATTACTGGTTTAGTAACTAGAAAGTGGTTAAGAAAATTCTGGGAGCATCTCTCCAACCTGTTTCTGCTAATCTAGAAATGTTACCTCTTTTATTGCATTCAGAACAGCTTCTGGCAGGGGAGCTGTATTTCCAACACAGGTTGAACATCCATAACCAACTATTTCAAATCTACATTTAAAAAAAAAAAGGAAAAAATCATAGAACATATTTCATTGGGAAAAAACAGATGCACTCTTTATTTCATTCTGAACCCTTGTTAAACAAGCTAAGTAAAATCACTTAACCTGCCACACATCAGACACGGGTTTCATTAGTACTTTTACTGAATGAAATCTGCATACTCTCACGAAGCACCACCTCACCTTCAATCAGCATCAGGACTCAGGAAGGGCATCTGGCCACAGAAGCCCACAGCCTTTACTGCAGCTGCCAGGGAAGGGTAGACGCCTTTCCCTGACAAGGGCAACTGCTCCACCTAGACCCTGATTCCCATGCACCTCTGGCTCTTCAGGCACATTATCCTCCAAACCATCCCATCCCACCACCCGGGCCCATTTCCATTTTCTCTTTAAGGACTGGCTCACTGACAGTTGTTGACAAACATGCCCAGGTCTCCCAGCCGCCATTGTGCCCTTAGCTATCATCCATTCACTCCCAGATAAAGCTCTCAACTCTCCTCTCACTCCTTTTTCAGCGCCAGATATCTGGCTTCCAATCTCCTGACTCAACTAGAACTGGTCTTGACAAAGTTATCAATTATCTCCAAAGTGTCAAATCTCAAGGCCTTTTCCTCAGGCCTCATCTTTCTTGACCCCTATGCAGCATCTGATACTGCTGACTACCCCTTGTCCTAGATTCTTTCTCCTCATTGGGTTTTCACGACATAAACCTCTCTTGATTCTCCTCCCTCTCTATCTGACCACTCCTCCCTCTCCTAGGCTGGATCATTACACATATCACATCCCGAAACTTTTGTGTGGGTGCACCCTGAAGCTCTGCCTTGGGCCCTCCTCCTCTCTCTCCTTTAGTTGCTCTCATTATCTCTCAAGGGTTTAACGATCATCTTTGTGAAAGTGAACATCTCAGATTTATCTACCTGTCTGTCTGTCTATTGTCTTTCCCCTGGGTTCCAGTCCCATGGCCCAGCTGCTTTCTAAACCTTTCTAAGTAAAGGCCTCATAGGCATCTCAAAGTCATCATGTCTAATACAGAACTCATTCACTTTTTCCCCAAACCCATCACTTTTTTAGATGTCACTATTTCTGGCAGGGGCACTGTCATCTTCCCAGTCACCCACATCCACAACCTTGGATCCATCCTTCCTTGTTCATGTTCTTCCTCAATGAAGAAGACGACTCTTCCCCCTTCTCTGCTCCCCCACATCCAACCAGCACAATATATCTCCGTTCTGTCTTCTCTCCACTCATAGAACCACTACCCTGGTCCAGGCCCTAATCATGCCTCACCTACTTCAGTCAAATGATTCACTAACTGGTCTCTGTGTCTCAAGGCTTATGCCTCTTCAATCCATCCTCCATATTACTGACAAAGCTAAACTCCTACTTCTCAATCTACTCACGTTTTTCCCTATCATGTCTAGGATCAAATACAGATGCCTCTGTGAGGCACTGAAGCCTGGCTCTAACACACGTTTCCTTTCCAGCTCAAGAACTCTCTGAGTGAGCCACACTGGCCCTCTTGCTGTTCCCCATCCCCTGTGCTCATGCCTCAGAACATACTATCTCCAGGTCTAGAATGGACATTTTACCTCCACCTACTCAGATCCAATGCCAGCCCCCAAGAACTGCCCCTACTTCCCTTAAATCCCGGGTTTTTTTTTTGTCTATATTAAATGTGTATATGTTGCCTCCTCCAATAAAATGTAAGCTCCTTAGGGACAGGGGCTGTTTCATACTTATCTTTGTACCTTCCTGCCCAGCCCAGCACCCAACAGGTCATCCATCCTTCCCGTTAGAGACTGAGACTCGCCCATCATTCAGTTTCTAGTATGGGGTCAAATCAGAGCACAAGAAAACAGAACAACCCACTTCAGAGTCTGCAAAGTGCTTTCCTCACTAATGAGTGGGAAGGCTGGGGCATGAACCACAGCCTCCACCTCCCAATGTCTTACTTTTGGGGAAATGCAACTTACTCTACATTCTGGTGATTGTCACTTACCCAAGTTTACTAAGGTATGGTAACACTCCACTTGAACTGAGGTAATGTGTAACCATCCCACTGCCAGGAGACAAGCTTGTTCTGATGTAAGGCTTAACCCGGAGACCAGCTTCAACAGCTTTTTTCGCCAAAAGACCTACACAAAGTCAACATGTTACACGAATATCAGTTTTCAAATAATAATAAGCCCCAGAACCAAAAAGATGATATGTTGAAAATACATTTAAGCCTTGTTCTACGCCCCAAGAATGACCACATGTAATAAAGTGATGATCTCTGGCACTGAGAAGGGAGGACAGACAATTCTTCCTCTTGTCAGCAGAAGGAGAGTACATGACAGTATCTTTTACTATGTATAAAGTGGGACCCAAGCCTCTCTCCACTTATTGAAGATGTCAACTTTCTCCTCCATTAAAACGCCACTCTTATGCCTCATCACGATATGGAAATGACTTTAAAGTAGTGCAAGCTCCAAAAGGGCCTTTCCGAGGCAAGAAAGGCCTTGGACAAACTGTCTCCCTACTACAGAACCAGCCTGAATGAGCTCAAAAAGGCTTATCAGCAGGTTGGCTTTAAGGTAATTTATCTTAAAATGACAGCCACTTGTGGAAGACTGTCCCTCACCAAGTCACAGAGGAACTGAGAGATGGCTGGTGGAGGGAGTTATCCACAGCAAGAAACCATAAAGCCTTGAAATGTGCCAGAGTGACACTCTCTTTGGTTAACCTTCTCCATTAAAAGTAACCCACCTGTAAAGTCCCTGCCTTCTGTGCTGCTTACTACTTAAATGTATATACAAAGACATTTAAAAAGTGATATTCAAAAAATAACAGTAACTCAAGTTTTATATTCAATTAAACACAAACATGTTCACTAAATGCTTCACATGCATTTGGTCTTTTCAACCTTTAGGACGCAGGCACTATTTCTGATGTTCCTTGTGAATAGCTTTGCAGTACCAGGGACAGAGTAAACAAAGTAAGACCCACTGACTAATTACCATGATTCCAGACTTGAACGAAACAGTAAGAAAAGGCTCAGACGTACATAGTCATTCTATTTCTTAACAAGTAGGTGGAGAATCACCAGAACTTTGTTTCTGCATAATTAGGGCAAAGTTTATAATAAAAACTGCCCAAAACATCTTGGGGGCAATCAAAACCTCTAGGGGGGTGAAGTGGTGATGCTTCTGCATCCCGAGAGGTGACAAGGAAAGGGATGGCGTCTGGCTGTAAGCCAAGGCATACCTGCAGCAAGCATGACGGATGGATTGCAATTATTGGTACAACTGATCACTGCGGCAATGACAACAGACCCGTGAGACAATTTATACTCAATTCCTTCATATTGAATAGGCACAACATCATTTTGTTTTTCAGCGGCAATCTGAAAGCCTTTAAATCCAACCTGCACAAAATTGTACACATCCATTAGCTTCATTTGCCCTTGTCTACAACACAGTAATTTTCTCCCCCGCTGCCTCCCCACCATTTAACCAACACCAAGCATGTAAGATTGGAAGGGGACATCTTTCTACAACTGAGTCAATTTTTGAATTATCCTTGCTAAAGTTATCCAGAAATCAGCTGCCTCCCACGTTATCAGACTAAGAGCATAGGAGACACTCACATAACCCTTCCACCATGAGAATCTTGGAGCAGTCATAAAGGCCTACAAAAGGAGGCTGTGGAATAGGTCTAGAAAAGCCATCAGGGACAGTGCTTCCACTCCCCCAGTGAGTCTGGGCTTGGCTGGGTTACTAGAGAAATAGGCAAGCAGTATTTGGATACTTCTGTTCCTGTTACACAAGACACTGGTGTGCTGAGCATCTTCTCTTTCTGCAATGTTCAGCACCATTTAATGAGCACTGAAGGTATAATCTGAAATGATTTACCTTTTCATTTAGGCAAGCTTGGAAATCACTTTTCATATCACTCACAGCCACTCGATCCTGGGGCCTCTTTGGACCACTGACAGATGGAATTATAGAGTTCAGATTAATCTGGATTATCTAGGAGAGGAAAAAGAATTAGTATTCACAGCTGCAGTCTCCGGTATGTAGTACCATTTATCTTAGCAGCCTGAGTCCACCCATATGACCATATTTTTAAAACACAAGAGCCCAATGTTAACTAACTTTCATACTGGGCTTGAGCACTGTGCTAAAAGCAGCACGGTCCTGTGCCATCCCCAGGAGGGGCTGTCTGCAAAGACCTCAAAGTTCAGATGTCTCTCTGCTGACACTTCACAATAGTAGCTGTTCATTTTTGCGTAAATGTATTCTTGGGTTCAATATGAAAGATTCCTGTGAACATCTGACTTTGCTGAATTTTACTCTGGGATAAAAGAAAAACTAATGCAGGGATGGATTTAATTTAATAAAGTCAAATGTGTCATAAATTAGCAATGCTTCTCCTGATATTGGTATACTGATAGCAATCCATGGGCCTCTGATTCCCTGGACCTATCTGGGGGCCTTCTCCCCTTCGCTTCACTTCCCTTCCTTCTCATCACAGGATCACAGGTATCTGAGATGTCAGACAATTAATCAGGTTGTCTGGTACCATTTTCTATCCCATGTAGAAAATCTCTTCATAATATCCCTGACTATCTGAATATATCTAGAGACGAAGCTCTTACTACTTCATAGAATAGCTCAGGGTCATTACTGGACATCTCCATTTTTAAAAAGTTCTTCCTTACACAATGGGTCAAAATCTGTTTCACTGTGACAGGATTAGTCATAGAAACCATGGAGCTGCGGCTGGAATGATTAATGGTGGATCTGCCCTCTGGAGTTACAGAGACTCTAAACACCTCATTGACACAACAGCCTTTCAGATGCTAAAGGTCAAGTGTCATGTCCAATCCAAGTCTTCTCTTCTTGAAACTAAATGTCCCTAGCTCTTTCAATTGTTCCTCAAGACACCTAAGTTCTTCACTCTCTAACAGCCTGGTTACGATTCACTGTATAGTCAACACTCTTCCTAAAACATGGTGCCCGGAACTAAACTCAATACATCAGATGTCTGACTAACATAAGAGTATGAAGGCAAGTCAATATTTTCCAAATGCATCAGTTTTTTTCAGCTGTCACAACAGACACAAACATAGCTTGTAGTCAAAAAAACTAGGGACCTTTTCCTATACCAATTACCATCAAGACAGGTCTCCCCCATCTTGTACTCATAGAATTGATTTTTTAATAAATGAATAACACGTATTCACATTAAATTTTCATCATGTTAATTTTGGCCTCTCAAGACATTTATGAATCTTGACTCTGATATCCAATTAATTCAGCTCTGTGTTAACTATAAATGTGGTAAATATATCCTTCCAGGTTTTTTTTTTCAATCAGTTGTTGGGAAAAGTTGACAAGACTTAACAGTTGACTGTGGAATTCCATGAAGGAACATGCTCCCAATTAAGATGGATTCATCAGTCAACATTCTGTTGGCATGGGTGCACCTAAGTACGCTTCATTCCCTTCCCATTTTTTCATCTTGACCATAAAGATATTTGACCCTTTTCCCATGGAAGGTTCTGCAGGCAGTCTGAGATTTGTTTATTTACTTCCTAATTTGGATCCATAACTACTTAGCAGGGGAGAAAAAATGAGAGTCATGGAAGTTTTAAGACAGAAGACACCAGACGACCTGACAGACTGTCTGCCCCTTCAGATCCCTCGTAACTCTTCAGATGTCTATGACCCTGAGGTGGGAAGGAAGGGAAGTGAAGCCAAGGGGAGAAGGCCTCAGATAAAGCCAAGGAATACTTGGCGGCCAGAGGCCCCTGGACTGCTCTCCATATATCAACATAAGGAGAACCGTTGCCAATTCATGACACGTTGGACTTTGTCTTGAATCTTAAATCTACCTTTGCATTAGTTTTTGTTTTATCTTAAAGGAAAAGTCGGATGCTGTCAAGAACCTTTCATATCGCAAACAAGAAATCACTTTTCTCCTAATCTTGATTTTTAAGACACAAAAACTGATCAATGTTTCTTCCTACTACTTAACATGTATGTTGGAGAGAGAAATTACCTTTTGTGAGTAAAACAGAGTCATTTATTCACACTAAGTGCTAAGAGATTATGAAATTGGTTTAAATCCTAAAGAAATCACAAGTCTTTATTTCTAATACAAAAAAAAAAAGATGACTCTATTCCAAGCTACTCCACTCCAAATGCCACTGGGGAAATGTGAAGTAGAAGGCCACACTCCCCAAGTGCTCTCTCAGCACCAGCACCTGGGCTTGGCACCGGGAACCCCAAATGTAAGCCACAAACTCTGCTGGGGTGTACCTGGGAATACTCAGGCTCCGCCAGAGAACCCTGGTCACTTCTAAACAACTTCACAGCTTTAAGGTACGTTTCCATTGACGCAAGCTTGTCTTTGTTGAAACCTGACGGGGGGAAAAAAGCTTCCGTAAGGAGTAATTCTTTTAGTCAGGGAGGAAGATTACTTATTACTAAAATGAAACCTCAACACTGACTTTTCTACAACTCCATTATAGATAGAATCCTGAAACTGGATAAAAATTATGTTCTTCACAAAAATTCTCACATATGTGTTGTCAAAAACACATCAATACTCTTTCCATTATCCTGTCAGGTTAGAAACACCGATCACTGAAACAGGAAACAGGACAATACTGCATTCATCAAAGACAATCGGTCCCTGATAGATTTGCGATGGTCTCATTTCCCTGGATTCTCTGTCCCAGCGATGCTTTTGGCTATGAGCTTCACCTCAATCACCATCTATTACCAAGGATCCACCATGTGCTGAGCACTATGCAACGTGCAAGCTACAGAAAGACCAGTCCCTGCCCTCCAGAAGCTGACCTGCTTCACAAAATCAACATGATGCTGTGAGAGGGACAAGAAGAAATCGTACTCGGGGCTCTAAGAATACTGGAGGAAGAGCTCAGAATGCTACATGGAGATAGCACCTAGGGAAGCGGTTCTCAACCTGTGGGTTATGTTCAATTTAAATACATCCTGCATATCAGATATTTACATTACAATTCATAACAGTAGCAAAATTACAGTTATAAAGTAGCAACGAAAATAATTTTATGGTTGGGGGTCACCACAACATGAAGAACTGTATTAAAGGGTCGCTGCATTAGGAAGGTTGAGAACCACTGGCCTAGGGGAAGACTTGAAAGAAGAGAAGGAATGTGAAAAATAGAGAGGGGATTCCTATTTCAGGCAAGGGAATTGGGCTGCATGAAGACAAGGAGAAGGATGATGACAACTTGTCAAGTTTGAGGAAAAGTTCAGCTAGGAACACAGACTCCATGAAGGAGGCAAGGGAATGGGGCCTAAATTAGGTTACAGAGGACCTTAAAGACGAGGAATCTGTCTTCTGTACCGGGGAAATGAAGAAACAGTGAAGATTCTGGAGGTGAAGAGGGATGAGCAGAGATCTGCACTTTAGGAAGATGACTTTGGTAGCTGCGTATAAGATGGATTAGAAACAAGGAGTCCCATTAAGGGAAAAGGGGAGAACAAAGATCCATGAAGCACCTACTATGTGCCAGGCACTGGGCTAAGCTAATGTACAATTATTGTCTCATTTGATTTTCACAACAAGCCTGTAAGGCAAGTGTTATCATCACCCTCACTTTATAGCTGAGGAAACTGAGGTAAAGAGAGGCTAAGTGACTTGGCCAAGGTCCCACAGTTAGTAAATGTCTTAAGGTTAGATCTGAACTCAGGTCTTCTTAACTCCAGGCCCACACTCCAGTCACCATGACTGGTCACTTCTAACAGCTGCTGTTGCTGTTCCCATACAGCCTGGGTGCCAAAGAAGGCTTATACAAGCTCCCTCAGGACCAGCACTAGGGTGAGAAGACAACAGCCACAGTGGCCGTCCAGGGCAGAAGCAGCAGGGCCTGACACCTGACTGGACAGGGGAGGATGGTGGTGGCCTCCGTGGACATGAGCTCTATTTGAGGTCTCATGTATGATGTGGATGCTGTGCCTGGGGAGGACACCTCTGGAGATGTGGAACAGGTGAAAAGCAGCAGAGCTAGGGCACAGAGAAGGGACGTGGGTTCACACAGGCAGGACCCAGAGAGCTCAGCCACAGAAGCTACAAGGAGCAGCGTCCAGGAAAGAGGCGCAGGTAACAACATCTAATGCTGATGAAGGCAAAGTAGGAGGAAATTGGGGAAAGCAGTTTTTGTCGAGCAGTGGCCCTCAGTCACACTGAAAGGCCACAAGGAGAGAGGCAGCAGGGAGACTGTGGACGCAGCATGTGTATACTAGTCTTTCCGGACGTTCAGCAGAGGAAGGAAGGAAGGAAGGAAAGATGCTTCGCAGTAACTCAAGCGAGGACATTTGTGAGCAGCACTCTTGGCTACTGCAACTGCGCAGGGATGAGGTAACATGGATCTGCCCCAGGGTGGTGGCCAGATCAGAGAAAGGGTGTCCCTGAAGATAAAAGCAGGACTGGCTAGGAGGGCTGAGAGTGAGCGATCGAGGACTATGTCCAGATTTCAGGCTTAGGGCACTGGGAAGGATGATGTGGGACCTCACAGTGACAGAGAACTCAGGAAAGGGGAGAATAAGGAGGTCAGTCTTGGACACGCTGAGTGTAAGCTTTCTATTAGGCAGGTTGGAGGCCAGAACAGTGATTAGACGGAGCAGCTGGTAACTGGAGAGGAAGAACAGAAATGACTGGCAGCAGTGAGGGCTGAGCTGGGGTTAGGAAATAGGCCCTTCCAGCCTCACTTCCTGCTACTCCCCCAGACCCACTTTAAGTTCTAGCCAATGAGAAACCTCAGCTTTATCCTGCCTTTTCCCACAATCCCCCACACTGAGGGAGGTGTACTCCCTCCTCATCTCTGCTTGCTGAAACCTTCTGCCTTTCAAGAACCAGCTAACAAGTCACCACCTCCACGAATCCTTTCCTGATTTCCCCAGTTCAAAGTGGTTTTTTTCTCCCTCAAATGTTTCTAGGGAACTATCTGTGTCACCTACTCCTCTGCTCGAGGGTCTGGGTTGAATCCAACTTCTCTGTGTATCTTATATTCATCTTGTTAGACTGTAATATCCCAGAGGGAGGGGGCTGTCATTTTTCATCTTTCTCTTTCCAGCACAGTGGCTTGGTTACAGTAGGCAGTTAATAAATGTGTTTAACAAGGGGAGAGGTGTGGTTTAGTGGAAAGAGCCCTGGATTTTTAGGCCCAAGGTCTAAGTGGCTCTGTGTGATTGTCAGTGACTTTTCTCTGTATTTTTCTGGTCATTCATTATAAACTAAGAGGGTCAAACTCTATCCCCTTCAAAGGTTTCTTCTCTAAAATCCCACCAGCGAGTCCTAGGAATGAACAACACAGGCTTCAATAAGACGCAGACTTGCCAGACAGGGGGGCCCAAACACAGACAGCTGTGCGACAGGGAGAAGCAGCAAGGACCTCTTAGAATGGACGACCTGATTCCTGCCTCAGCTCTCTCAGCCCAAGAGTGAGTAAGAGAAATGAGATCATTTCAGCACCTTCTAAACCCTTCGGTCTGGCAGACTCTTATTCTCACTGAGGAGTGGTGAAGAGCCTGCTGTTTGAGATCTGCTTTCCTTAAACTGCTGGAACTAGAGCTAACCTAGGAAGGACAGAAGGAAGGCAATTTAGAGGGACAACCCTTCACAAATTTCTAGGAATGGGTCGAAGGTGTCTCTTGACTTGAGGCTCTAGCACTGGAAGACACCAGGGCCCCTCCAGGGTCGAG
This sequence comes from Pseudochirops cupreus, assembly GCA_028627135.1. NCBI lineage: Eukaryota > Metazoa > Chordata > Mammalia > Diprotodontia > Pseudocheiridae > Pseudochirops > Pseudochirops cupreus. The sequence continues at coordinate 550,460,525 of CM053582.1, read as the reverse complement.
TCTGACCAAGTATCATCAAACCCATCAGGCATCATGGCCTATTGATCTCAAGGTCCTCTTACCTGTATGTTCTAAGTGCTTTAATGTCACATTATCAACAGGGAAAAAGCTCAGAATAGCACCATATTCAGGACACATGTTTGCTATCGTGGTTCGGTCAGTCACGGAGAGCTGAGCAACTCCACTCCCAAAGAATTCAACAAACTTTCCAGCCACTCCTGCTTGTCTGAGGTGCTGCATGGAGGAATGCACAGAAAACAGTTACTGCCCACGACCAGCCCCACCACCAATCAACACAAACAGACAAGTCCTTCAGGCTCAAAGTAGACAAGGGCCCAATGTGGGTCACCGTGAACCTACAAAGAGCATTTTAGCTAGTTACAAAGCCATCAGCACAAAAGTCTTCATAAGGAGAAGCAATCCAAATCTACTTCCTGTGTTGTAGAAGCCAATCAAGCACAAGGAAGCATTTAGTCAGGCCCTCGTCAAGGACCATAACTCAATTTAACAGCAAGTGTTGACTTTGTCTCCTGGAAAACCAGGACTTGATCCTGACCAACCAGTGAAGTTGCCTCCAGGGGAGCCAAGGGAAAAGCTCTGATTAAGCGATGTTCCCCTACAAGACATACAATCATCAAAAGCAAAGAAGGAGCTATAGCAGAAATTCCTTATACTTTCCAGGCCTTAAAGGCTCTAAAATCTTTTCTAACTAGTCCCAAGCGTCATCTGAGCCACCCCACCCCCACCTCACAGATCAGGAAAACCTGAGGCCTGGAGTGGAACGTGGCCTGTCCAGAACAGTCACAACATGAACTGTTCTCCAAAGGCCCAATGTCTTTCCACTATAGAAAACCAACTGCTGAACCACAGAAGGTTTAAGAGTCAGGAGCCCCGATGATCAGATGATCTACTCCTTCCTTCTCCTTTTACAGAAGAGGGGACCCAGAGCCCAGAAGTGACTTTAGAAAACCAAATATCTGATACGCTTTCCAAGTGGTTAAAAGAGGAAGCCAAAGAAAAATACTGAGTGGCATGTTTTTTTCATGGGTTTAATAAAGGGCTCAAATGGCCTTGAAAAACAAAAGATGATTAATACTGAAAAACCACTAAGAAGTACTCAGGAAGAAACAAAAGAAAGACAGAAACCAACTAGTAGACCTGGTCATCAAAACCGAGTTACAGTAATGCTATACCAAATGGTCCTAAAAAGGAACACATTTCTAGGGCTGGATAAAGGGGGGTGAGAGGCGGTATCTCAGACTTCTCTAAAACCTAATGATTTCTTCCTTTTCTACTAGAAATGCCCTCACAAGCTGCAATTTAGCTTCTAATATCATTTGAGACCGGGTGCTTGATCAATCATTTCTCTAGCTTGTCAACCTATCTCCTAATCAGGGAACCAGGCCATACTGATCATAAGAAATTACCCTTTTTCTGTTCCCCCATGGGAGGCCCCAGAGTAATTCCCAGAAGTGACTATCAAAGATTCGCTCAACTAACAAAGCAAAACTGGCTAACTGACAACCTGTCATCATTTTGCTTTTAAGATAAAAAATTTTAAAGGTTCAATTAAAAAGGGAATAAAAATTCAGAAAATTAAAGTTAGATGAAAACAACTACCTCCTATTCATTTATCCATTCTGCATTTACGAAGAGAGGGCACGCCCACCCACCCCACGGTGTTACACAGTGTGTAACATGAGAGGGCTGCAGAAGACAAGCTCCAAAGCCTCCGAGCCGATGAAATGGCTGAAGTGACTGAGAACGCTTCTACCCCACCAAGCTCCTGGTGAAAGGAAGACCCCTCTGCCAAAACAGACTGGCAGCGGTCGTGCACCAAGGTCTCAGAGAGATACCCGGGGCCTCAGAGGCCAAGAGGCCAGCTCTCCCAGCGCTCCCAGCTGCTTCTCTGACTAAACAAAATTAAAGGGCAAACGATTACATTAGATATGAGAGACCTCATTAAGCCTGTTCTCTGTAGAGGCATTTATAGCTGCTTAGTGTCAGAGTGAGCTAGTCAGTCTGCTCCTGGCCCCGAGCTGACAAATGCTGCCATTTCAGCAGCTCGATTCAGACCGGACCAGGGTTCCCTCCACTCTCCTGCTCAGACTTGACTGGCTCCCAGAGCTGCTTTGGCTGAAAAATTCACCCCTCGGTGACCATCCCAGTAACAAAGCTGTTCCTCAGCCCCTCATCAGGCCTGTGCAGGCCAACAAGACAGGTCAGTTTACACTGCACTGGCTTGTCCTTCAAGAACCAAGTTACCTCTGTGCCAAGATGAGGTAGAGCAGGGCTTTGGAGAAGGCGGCTGGCAAAATTCTCCTAAAAATAAAGTTAGCAAGGCCGTCTACTGAAACAGCACTTTAACTTACCTTTGTAATACCAAGAACCACATCTATGGATGTTGCCAAAGAATTTGACGACCCTATCAATTCACACCCGACCACCTCTGGCAAAGTAAGAGAGACTGGGAGACCAAGCATGACTGCTTCTGTCTCAATGCCACCAACTCCTAAGGAACAGATTAAAACACATTTATCGGTATACTATATTCAGAAATAATGATATCTGAGTTTTCTTGATGTTACCTCACAGGAAGTGTCTTAAAGAGATGCCACAACAGTGCTCTTTGTGAGGGGCACTGGACAAGGAGTGCCAATGCCCAGGGCTTCAACCTCTGAAGCTGTCTTTACCCAAAAGTCAATTTCCTAAGACTATTAAAATTTGAGAAGGGAAAAGTTGTCACAGAGCTCCTTCAGAACAGCAAGAGACAGAATAGCTAAGTCCTCTCACCTTAAGGATGAGGAGGCTGGGGGTTTGGGGGTGGAGTGAATCCTGTGAGGGTCACACTCCCACTCAGTTAGCGGAAGAGCCACTGGGTCCTACCTGTCCTCTGACTCCTGTGGCAAGGATTATGGGACCATTTACCACCTTGCCATTTTGAGTTCATCCACCAAAACATATGCTTAGGTTTTTCGCTATCCTTGACCTAGACATTTTTCTTGTGACAGTCAATTCCCTTGAGCAAGGTAAGGAGCAGAGAGCCAGGAGAGTTGTACAAGAACTGAGGAGCTGACCTGAGCTGAAGCTCTCACTCCCCCCCAAGGGCACACTGGCTTCTTTTCTACAACCCACACTGAATGCACAGGTCCTGAGTCAGGTTCCTGGGGTCCAACTAAGAGAAAACCAAGATTGTCTGAACTTCTACTATACCGGTCTTTGTATGAGGAAGATAGGTGCTACGAGCTTCATTAACATTTAATAATACCAGTGACAGGACATCTGTGATATATATGGAATTTGTGCTTTATCTCTGACCCATTACTGATTGCAAGGACTATAGATAGCTTAAAAAGCAACACGCACTAAAACGGCAACTTTTAAATGACAAATGTTTCTGGTGAACAGGCAGCTAGAAAGGAAGAGACACAGCGATGGTGCTCCTTCAGGACGTCGGGCTCTCCCATGATAAAAGCAGGGTCCTTTTAGACTAATGAGAGAATCCATTTTCACTTAAGAAATGACTAAACAAGACTAAGAGTCAAACCTTGAGCCGGTACTTACCCCACCCCAGGATGCCCAAGCCATTCACCATCGTTAGATGAGAATCTGTTCCAACCACACTGTCTGGGAAGAATAAATGTTCTCCCTCAAACACCACTCTTGACAAATACTCCAAATTTACTTGATGGGCCATTCCAGTTCCAGGAGGAATTAGAGTTACATTCTTAAAAACTTTTGAACTCCACTATATTGTTTAGAAATAAAAAATGTAAATGTTAGTTCATGCATGTAGCAATTTGTGATTATTTCATAATTATGCATAAATCAGCATTTAAAATATTGAAAGTAATGTCTAACTTAAGGTCTCTAAGAGACAATAAAATATGAAAAATGTTACCTTTACAAAGAAAACTTTAAAGAAAAATAATCACTTCAAACATGTGACTGAGAAAAGTAAAATGCTCGCTGTATTCCTGATGCATGAAATATTTTGTTATTTTACAAATCTCCATGCAAGTATTTTAATTCCTCTGATGATTTATATACCTTGAAAAATTGGAGCCTCTCTCGATTTCTGCCAAATTCTACCTCTTGGTTTTTTAACACTGTTTCAGGCCTAGAGAGGAAAACAGCTCGTGTTAAACTTGTTTTATTATTATACAAAACATTTGTCTTTTTACATCCATTCCTCCCACCCTCACCCCGTAAATTCTTAGGATTTACAGAATTTCTCAGAATCAAACGATTTTATTTTCCAACCATGAAAAAAACATTCCTCTCAAGTCAGAGGATGGGAATTTTGCTGCCTTATAGTATCAAATGAGATAGCAAAGGTTAAGTCCTTTGACAAGCCTACGTAAATATTAGCTGTTACTGTTATTTGCTCCTGCTCCTGCTGGGCCCTCAAAACAGAACACTAGGAAAATTTGGGGAAACCCGCCTTCGTTCGTTTTATAGTTTAGATGAAACCAAGACAGAAGTACACGAGAGGCTTTTGGTGGGCCTTGCTTTAGAAGGGAATCAACCAAGCAACAAACACTTAGGTGTTTAACAGCTATTATGTGTGACTACTGTGGGCAGGCCCTGGGAAGAGAAACAAGTATAGGGGGCAGGGTGAGCCCAAGCCAAGTCTGACTCAAGGAGCGCAGATGAAGAAGATACATGACTGGAAGTCAGTTCAGAAGCCAACATCAATTTCCAACCACTTGTCCTGGGAGTGAAGACATGGACTCCTCCAAAATGGCGGGCTTCTTCCGCTACTCCTCTGCCAACCCTGATGCCACAGAAATTCATAAGGACACTTTGTATACTGCCCTTTTACATTACAGGAGCCAACACACTACAACCAGACCCTAACCTATCACCACAAAACCCAGTTGGAACAACATTTAGTCTCAGACAAAAAGGACATGTGTGAACCCCTAAAGCTGCAGCTCTCCAGGGCCTCCAAGCAGTGTTTCCATCATCACGTTTTCACTGAACCAATATGACTTCAGGCAGGAAATGCCTGTACTTTAAATGGCATAAATAGCATATTATATAAAAGGGCTAAGTACTCAAGTTTTAAGGAAGAAGAAATCATTAGAAATCGTTTTCTTCCCCAAAACAACCACTTTCATAAGGTTATTATTTGAAGTTACTTACTTCAATCAAGGAGAAATTGGGAAGAAATTCTATTTTCAGTGACCAGTTGATAATTAACTATAGAATTAAGACTGGTATAATAACTATCCCCTAGGCAATGTCAATTCTAAGCAGTCCTTTCCCAACCTGGGTTCTCTGAACAATACAGTGACCAGCAGTCACTAAACCCGTACAAGTTTTCGGTACCCTCTGGGGAACAATTTCTCTAGGACTATCGTAGAGACTGTAAGAAATAGACAATCTTTCTAGACGCTCAAGACACTCAAAACAGCATCTTACCCTGTAGTAAACGTGTGAATTCTTAGTTCTTTAAAACAAGCCAAAGTAATTCCAAAGGTTAAATTTATACTACGTTCCCTTACCTTTGGTCTGATTCTGTCTGACTGTTACCGACTTCTATCACACATCTCTGTCATACAAATTCATTAACATAAGAAAGGCTGGAATTTAAGAGTATCTTGAAGGCTCAAGCTGTACTACTTGACACCATTTGTTTTTTATCCACAAGGCAAAGAAAATAGAGACAGAGTGAAAATCTTTATTTCAAAGTGAAATTGTAATAAAATGTTTGCCTCAATTGTTGAGGTTGGTCCTTCTTGTATTCATGAATATATTAAGATACCACCTGTGCTTTCATGGAGCAGTGGGGTGGAAAGTAACCCTTTTTGAGTTCTATCTTTTAAAAGTTAAGTCAAAAAGAAATACTAGTACTAAAAAAATAGCAAGTAACTCTCTTCTCACTACTTCAAAAGGATTCTACATGATGCCAGCTGGAAGATAATGAATTTACACTATTAGCAAAAAAAAAAAAAAGAATCAATGCATTCTTGTATCATCTTCCCTTTTGGATTAGCTTCTGTATAGTAGGAAGACTGTTAAATTTCGAAGCTGACAGTCATTGAATTATTCAGGAAGACTAGGGAGTCCATGAGTGGCTACAAAATTAGACTGTTGTTAAAAGATCTACAGATTACATGGAATTCTGGGAAAGAGCAGGTGAGGGCTCTATAGGCAGAAATACTGGAGTTCAATAACAAATCAAGATTCTATGTATCAAGACTAGAGGAAAACACACAGGTTGATTGAATCCTCTTGGAATTGTTTTTAAGTGTTTTATCTTCAAATCTAAAAAAATTTTCAAAGGAAAGAAATTCAGACTCTAAGTCATCTCCATCACTAAAAGGAACAGTACCTTATTTTCATTATGTTTATTATAATGATTTTTGTGTCTTAAAAAAAATTTATTTCGGGTAACTTCAGAATCAATCAGGGATCCATGCCCAAGACTTGCTCTGAAAAATAACAAACTTGAAGAAAATGTAGAGTAAGATTACCTCCGAAGGAATACGGCTCTAACAGTGCTTCTAATACTCCTACTAATCAAAACAAGCACTGTACTTGGAAGGATTTATGGGGGAAAGTGATGCAATTTTTAGTTCCCTAAAAATTATTTTCCATTGAAACACGAACTAAAATACTTGTAATCAAATGTCTTCTGGAAGACTAAGGCAGAGGAAGATCTGGAGGAAAGAGTCCAAGCCTTGAACCAGCTTCTCATCCCACTCCCAGCACTACAGGGCCCTGGAAAAGAAGATAACTTCTCTAACGCTTAGTTTTCTCACTTATCAAGCCAAGCCTACAACAATTCTGAGGAAAACGTTCTCTAAAACTCCAAGTACTCTGTCAGTGTCACTGATGGAGCCACACTTCCACAATTAAACCAACCTACCTCAGCCCCTCTAACCTTTGAAAGCTCCTAGTGACTATCCACAAAAAAGGAAATCTATTTTCTACAGTGAATAACAGTTCTTGTAGTTAATCAAATTCATAAACTGAGTTTACGCAAAATCTTTTTTCAAGTTGAGCTCATGATCACTTCCTGTCTAGATGGCAATAAGCCATTTCAGTGACCACTTAGTAAAGGTTATTAGAAAATTTTGCAGCTGGGGAGCTACTCTCATTGTGAAAATAAGGGAGCTCTGTCTCTTGGGAGGGGTAGTGAAGTGCCCAAGGCCATCTAGCTAGTGCTCTTCCCACCACAGCACCGCACATCTAAATGGATTCTCTTGCTCACCTACTCTCTGGCAGGCAACAGCCCAAATTCATTACCATGGCTTGCTTGAAAACTGAAAGAGCAAAGAACTGAATGCTTCCTTGCTTTGAATACAGAGTCCAAACCAGGAACTAGACCACAATGACACAGGCAGAAGAGTTCTTAGCCATTTCCTGGCTGCCTGGACCTGTAGTCCAATTTGGAGACACCACTTTGCAAACATTCTGGAGTCCTCTAACTTCCCTCTAAGACTAACTGGAGCTTACTTCTGGACCCCATTGTTTAGAGGAAGTTAATTTTTTCCTAAAATTTACATAAGCCTTGCAAGTTCTTCAACTACCTTTCCTCGAAAGAGAAGGACGAAGACAGCATAAATCAGTTTGCCCACTGTTAAAAATCAACAGAATAGGGTTCCCTTGGTGCTTTTAGGAAGTTCTCAAAAGCTTTGACAACTTTGATAACAAATTTGATGACTTTGACAACAATGTTTCCCTCACTCCTCAAACTGTCATCACCAAGAAAAATAAACATATTGTTGGAAGGTCATTTCAAACATGCAAATACACTTAATCCTACCATTTCTACAGGCTAATAACCTTTAACATTAATTGTATGTTGCTTTGGGGAAAAAAAAAGTAATTTCCACTAGGGGAAAAAATAACCTAACACTGGTAAATGGCAAGAAGAACAGGTTCATACTCAGGCACTGGTTGTAAATGAAAAGGACACAGGATAGGCGTGTTCTCAATCTGCGCAGAAAATCTTCCTGAGTTGCGGCCCAGTTCTCCAGTATCACATGGCCCTCGGCAGACAGTCTGGCCTCTGCAGGAGACTTTTCGAGGCTGGACTTTAAGTGGAGAAAGTTTGCCTGTTGTTTTCTGCAGGTCACCACCTCCTGGATTTGGAGCATTCTGTATTGCACTATTATTCAAAAAAAAAAAAAAAGGCCAAAAGACAAGATAGTTATAAAAGTGGAATAAAGTTAGCTTGCCAAAATAACAGACGTGAAGTTCAAGAAAAGACTTCAAAATGGGCTCATTAGCTTTTCTGAAGGGAAATGAAGATTTTATAAATAAAACACAACCAATATAATACAAGAAAGCAAAGTCCAGAACTACAGAAAACAGACAGGAATTAATTTAATGCGTAAGACAGAATTACATTTTTATGTAAGTATCCAAATGAAATCATGGTTTTCATGTTATACTCTACAACAGTTAAATAACGAGGTATTTTTTAAATTCTAGAAGGGAAATTTTTCTTATTAAATAACACCAATTTAAAACCAGTTCCTTAGCCACAGATTTAATCCAGTGTGTAGGATAACAATCACTCTCATAGGTTAAATGACTCCTTGGTCTACAATTCATTCTACTACCTGTCCAAGGGATAGGAAAGCCACATGTCAAACAGCTGACTAAACATACACATTCTCTCTTAGCATCATCAGAGAGAGGCCTATCAATGGAAAGAGCAGCAATGGTAGTGGAATGGAAGCATATAAACTCTGAAGGGGCTCAATACTTTCATCCATAGGTACCTGACCTATAACAAGGACTTTGGGGGAAAAAAAGGAAGTTACAAATGAATTTTAGAGTTTACTTTGACAAAAAGGCAGTTTCTCTAAAAACTTCAGAAAAGATACATATTCCTATCTAAAAGTCCACATCAACATTCGAAGCAGAAATACACGATGAACACTAACAAAAGCTTTACCAACACAAAAAATCCACTGGTCTACAAACGCTTCCTACCGCTTTTCTTTCTTTCTTTGTTTTGCTTTTCGCAAAGGGAAAGGTAGGGCGATCGGGGTTAAGTGACTTGCCCAAGGTCACATGGATAGATTTGTGTGTGTGTTAAATGTCTGAGGCTGGATTTGGGCCAGTGCTCTACTCACTGCTCCACTTGGCTGCCCCTTACCCTTTTTCTTTAAAAAAAAGTGTAACGAAAAGACAGCCATACCCTTCCCTCTGCAATACACACAGCTCATCTCCCAGAGAGCGGGCTACTGGTTATTTGCAAGGTTGCTTTAATGAACACAGCTGTAGTGAAATACCATTTACTGAAGTCAATTTGCAAAGAATGGTCAACAGTGAGGTCTGTAGGGCAGGAAGGATGGACATTCTGAGGATCTCCCCCAAGACTTTTCACTGCTTCTCTCATAGCAGCAAAATCCACCATTGCTGGTATGCCACTAAAAAAAACAAAGAATGATCAATTCTTCAGCTATATTTAAAATGAATAAAATACTCAAGATGAAAATAAAACACCAAGGTCCAGGACAAATTATCAAGCAAAACAATATGCACAACGGTAAATCTTTAAAATGTGTCTGTTCTATGTTCAGCTTTAAAATACCTCTTTATGGGGCATTCATTTTGAACCCAAGACTCACTGGCTATCCAAAGAGATTTTCTGCTTGGCTCCATGGCAGTGTCAAGGACACTGGACTCTGAATGAGAGGACCTGTGTGTGAATCCTAGCTCTACTATCATGTGACCTGGAGCAAATAACCTCTCTTCCATCTCACTGTCTAACCCGGAGGTGAGAATGCATGCCCTTCCAGTTAGGCCCCTATTCATTAAATTGTAGTTTCTCACATCTCCCATACACCAAAGGCCAGCACTGTCCCCCACCCGCTATCCCATTCCTCTCTACCTTCTGGCACCTCAGTGATCTGACACAGCCTCCATAGTGGTCCAGTCAATGACGGTTTGAAACCTTTAAGCCAAAGTCTGTTTTTTGTTTTTGTTGCAGATCACCTCATGGTTAAAAGTCCTACATGTTACCTCAGCATCCCGACACTGTCAATGAATTTACGAAGCTCTCGTATTTTCATTCTCAACACTGGTAGTACATGCCAAAATTCAAGAAGCGAAAAAGAAGTCTGATTTTAATGGAATATTTAAGTTGAGAAAAATGCAACTTTACTGTTTATAGGCCAAGATAAAGGAAAAAATGCCCACCAGCTATCCTAAACAGAATATATTTTCATGTATTAGTCAAGAGTATATATCACTAGAAGTGGCTAAGTGGTGCAGTGAATAGAGCACCGGTCGTGGAGTCAGGAGAACCTAGTTCAAATCCGACCTCAAACATTTGACACACTTACTAGCCATGTGACTTTGGGCAAGTCACTTAACCCCAACTGCCCTCTTAAAAAAAAAAGAGTATATATCGCTTACGTAAAATCTTGAAGGAGAACTCTGGCAGGAAGAAAGGGCACTTCAACATTGTTTTGTTTATTCTTCCAATCTAAAATATTCATAACATCTTCCTTTTTCACTAGGAAACCATCACAATTTCGAACGGCAGCTTCCAGCAGTACCCGTATGGAGTAAGGCAGAGCATCTGGGGTGAGAGAAAATCATTTAATTAGCAAAAGATTAGCCTTAACTGTGTCTTAAAAAAAAAAAGCCAAGTCAGAAACCCTGGAGAACACCACGGCCCACACGCTGATCTTCTTACTAAAGGAAGATCTTTGTGGCCTCCCTAACAAGGACACCCAAATTCAGCTGCCACAAAGCTTGGGCTCTAAAGCTAACATTCCTTGTTTCTTAAAGCTTTTCTCTTGCAGCCCCATTAACTAAATTTAACTCAAAGCCTGGTTATCGGGTTTCTCAGCCCACAACAGATTAAAAGCAGCAATTCAAAAAGGGTTCAAGCTAGAGCTAATAAAGAGCCTAAGGAAACAACATGAAAATTAAAGCAGATACCAAAACACACAGAACTGTGTTACTACAAAATACAATAATGCTGTATATAATTCACATTCATAGTAATGACACAAAAGTTTTTTTAAGGTTAAATTACATTCAGCACTTTGTGTTTAAGAAGTCAAGGAATTACGTGTGTGTTTCTTTAAAACGTGCATCTCAAAATTGATCAAGTAAAAAAGTTTTGATATTCAAAGGGGTAAGCTTCAATTATCCAGAAAACTAATTTAAGTGGAATACCTTAGTCACTAGCAGTACAAGAAATACTACTATAAGAAGTTTCATTATTTTCAAAGATTACTCAAATCTGATTTTTAATAGTAGATGCTGCTGTTTCTCACAAATCTCAATCTGTTTACAAGTCTTAATTAGGATCTTAAGGAAACACTAAAGGAAGCTGAAGACTCAATACTTTAAGAAGGAAAACCTTAATAGTGTGCATTTTGGGGCAGGGGGGGGTGTAAACGAATAAATTATCATGTTTAGTTAATTATGAGAAAAACAAAGGAGGGCATACATACATCTAACAGTAAGAGAACACAGCTCTTTCTCTTCAGGTTTCTGAAACATACAATCTCAGAGAACATAGTACTTTTTAGTTGAAATATTTTCATTGGGAAAGAACCTTATCTAATCCCAATATGCTAATGAGGGAATTTAACGCCAAAGCATATGAAATGGACTCATGCTGCAATCTTCTTTCATTTCTTAATACTAAGGCCTGACTGCAATGAATATTGCCAAGGCTTCCTTTAAACACTGTCTCCAGTTCTCCTCTCTCCTTTCTATCTTTTTCTTCTGTTTCCTCCTTCAGTTTTCTGTCTGCCTATCATCCTCAGAGGTATGCTTTTCATCCCTTTCCCAAACTCGCTCCCTTCCTCATTCCACCCTTCATATCTGGCTCCAGCTTCCAGTCAATTGCCAAGTCAGACTCCAGACTCTACTCAGAGAAGCCACAGAGACAGAGGCTGAGGCTTCCCCAAGAAAGCCTTTAACATATGTTTGATTTCCAGGCAAGTGTGGCTATCTAGAAAACAATCATGATTTAATTCTACTCCTAGGCTGCTCTGCATTTCTCTTCCCCTTCAGACCTGCACCAAAAAAAAAAAAAGTCAAAAGTAATAAGCTATGACTGTCAAGCCTGAGTGACAGGCTTTCTGTCACCTCCCTACCTTCCTTAATCTATTACTACAAGAATAATTGGTATCTATGAGGAATTTCAAAGCCCCTGACTATATGCATGGTCACTGGGAAGTAGATGTTACAAGTAATATTATCCCATTTTACATGAAAACTGGCTCAAAGAACTTAGGTGACTGCCCCATGGCTAGTCAGGACAGTAGTGGAAAGTAAGCACTGACAGCCTGTAAGTCGGGCCCTCTTTACTACACCACAGGCTCTCACTCTTCTTTCCCACACAACACTACAAGCCATGATACAGACCACACCACATATCACCACAAATCTAGTTGAAAGGTCATGGAGCAGAAGTCTTACGTCTGGACTACCGCTCTGCCAAATGAGAGCTAATGAGTGACCTTAGGCAAGTGAGTCATTTCAACAGTTGTGATGTGCATCTTCATCTGAAAGGGACAGTGTACACCTGAAGTGCCAAACTCTCAGCCACAGAATCCCCAAGTTCAAACTAAATTAAAATGCAGTGGGAAATGTTTTAACAAAATAAATATGCAACATAGGTAATGTTAACTTATGGCTTTCTAAGTCAGTGGTGTACAGTATCCCTCAATTTAACTTTATATGGATTCCCTAATTTAGAAAACAGGTAAGAGCAATAATTCACTACAATCAGTAGGTAAGGCAGATGGTGCTAAGGAATGTTAGCTTCATTTCACACATCCCCAGTCTCCCTATCTGCCCCTCATTCCCTCTTCTAGCAAGGACTTCTGCCCTATTCAATCCAGGTTCCTCCCTACCCTTCTCTTCTTTCCTCACAATCATCTTATCTTCAAACCAAATGCTATCATTCTCATTCATGTCTCTCTCCTTTTGTTCACACAATAACAGAGGAAGGTCTAATAAAATGTGTTCCCTCCTTCTGTCTAAGTAAGTCCTCCCCAAAGCTTAGCTTTGTACTTGGAAACTTTCTCCTCCACAAACACGTGTTTTCATCTATCATAAATTCTAATGCAGAAACTGCATTTTTAGTTAGAAAACTAAAATCCTGTGCTTTATTTGCTATATAAAAATTTGTTTACTACATTTACATTTTACAAGCTTTGCACCATTCATTTCTGCTTTTCCTCTGCCATCTTGGCTCCACCCCTCAACACCATTCATTTTTGTCTGGACAAAGACTCATCCAATCCATGTCATTCCAAATTCTCTTGCAATTAAGACAAAACAAGCACTATGCACAATGACAACACGCAATATTCTGTGACAGAAGTGATCCTTCATCTTCTGACCTTCTGTGGTTTCTGGGTAAACTAAACTATCAACTCTTTAGGACAGGGTCTCACATTTCTTTGCATGCCTTGGTGCCTTTTGGGGGGAGGTGAACTCACTGACTGACTGATGAATTTAATTAACCTCAATTTAGCTTTAACTAGCTTATATTTAGATTAAATCTGTTAGGGTTCATATGTGGATACTTGTTCATTGGCAGATAAGTGGCATACACACAGATCAAACAAATCCAGTACAAACCCAAAACCATTTGTTAACGTTCACGAGCTTTTGGGCTATTGCTTTGAATTTTTGCAATAGCCAGTTATTTTGTCAGATCTGACTTCTCATAAGCAGAAAACATATTTCTGCATTATTAATAGCCTTTTTTCCAAAATATGTCGCCATGTCAGTTGGTTTTCAATGACCTTTAATAATTCTCAGTCATGTGCCAGACTGTAAATGAGCACATTTTAACAGAAACACAAAAGATAGTGAACCTTTTAACACACAGAAGAATCAAATAATTCAAATTATAGTCATTTAATTTTATATATATACATACGTATATTTTAAAATACCCATTAGACTAAACAATTCTGGTTTAAAAAAAAGCTTTCACACTGAGTTCAGTTGCTGGTAAACAGGGTAATCAAAAATCTTTTGTGTTTCCAATCAATTAGAGTATTTTGAAAGGAAAATGTACATGTTCTCCCACTTTCTATTGTTCACAGCAAACCAGAAAAAAATAATATAAAATCCAAATGAAACATGACTGCTATATAGCCTTCTCATTTTAAATTTGTTAGCATCCTTTTACTAATACAAAGCGCTCTTCAGGAATATTAATCTGATACATAAATGGCTGCAATTAAGAATGCAAGATGTGACAGTCTTTGGTCTGTCATTTTACAAATGAATGAATCATGTTAAAATGACAACGCTGCCCAGTGATCACAGATGCAGGGCTGAGAGGAACTTCAGAGATCTTCTGAAGCCCAGAAAGGACAGCCTAAATGGGGAATCTTGTGAGGTGCCTCAGAATACTTAAATCCTCTCACTGTACCAGGATGATGCAGCATTCCTGAATAATGCAGAGTCAGGGGGATTTAAATCCAATATAACCTCCAGACAAACCACAGAAACAATTCTGTTAATTTAGCTAATCACAAAGAACAAAGGGGAGGGGCATCCCTCCGTCACCACCCGCCAACAGGCCCGAAATCAGGCCAGCACCACTCTATTTGTCTCCTCTGGGTCCACACAAAAACCCAGACTCGGAAAGCCTCTCCCTACATGCATCTTCTGCCTCTTGCTTAGTAAACTGCCCAGGTCTCCTGTGACCCAATTAGCTTCACTAAGTTTTGTGACCGCAGATAATACCTGTAACCCCTGCCTTGTAAATGCAATTCACTGGTGACTAGGAAAATATGGTGAAGTCATTCCAAAACTATGACCCACTGTGGAAAAAGAATTCACAGTATTCAATAACTATTTATTTATCACCTACTGTAAGTAAAGGATTATATTGGGTGCTGGGGAAATAATACAAAAATTAGGTAAAATAATCCCTGGCCTGCTCTCAAGAAGCTTACACTTAGGGAGAGATAACACAAAATACATTATGTGCATTAGAGGTATGCAAAGTGAGAATGAAGATGGGGGAGGGGGAGGGGAAGCTAGGCTTTCATGGAGAGGGAGGTATCTAAGTTGGTGTTTAAAGAACAGGGAGAGGGGGTAGCTAGGTGGCAGTGAATAGAGCACTGGCCCTGGAGTCAGGAGGACCTCAGTTCAAATCCACTTGACACACTTACTAGCAGTATGACCTTGGGCAAGTCACTTAACCCCAATAGCCTTGCCTTTCCCCCTCCAAAAACAAACAAATCAATAAGAGATAGGAAGAAACGGGAGGATTGTCAGCAGTGACACCTTCATAGAGTACTAAAGGAAAACACAAAAAGATACTTGTCGCTCATTCAACAGACTATCACTTATGGGCCTACTCAAATTTTTAAAAAAGGCAGTTATCTCTTTTAGTAGAAATAGTTTTTAGCTTAACTTGGATTTTTAAAATGGAAAGGTTTACTCTATCTGGAAGGCAGTCAGAAAAAGGATCCCGCGCATCATCCCAGCCATCATGGGGCACATTTCCTCCTCCTGGGCACTGAGATCCTTAGATGATAAACCCCAAACATCAGGCAGCAACATTACCATACTTGGTGCCTCCGAGCTTAGGGAGATTGAAGAACTTGTTCTCGGAGCTCTCATTCAGGGCTTCAATCAGGTCCTCAAAGGCGCTTCCTGGGGGAGCAAACGTAAAAAGAAGTGATGCGCCTCCTCTCACTCAAAGCCAAGGCTCCTAACACACAAATTGGGGCCCTGAGCTCAGCGCCCCGGCTTCCAAGCACATCAGGCTCCTTACACCAAGTAGGACGCCACTCGGGGAGAGCCTGGGGCTGAGCGGGGCTTGCGGCTCGCTGGGCACTGGCTGGCAGCCTGGGGACCTCCCACAGCCTGGGCAGGCTCTGACAGCCCAGGGGCCGAGCTGAATCGCCCCAGCTCCCCTGAAGTCACCCTGGGGTCTCTGGTTTCCTCAGACCCAGGGACTGGCCCGCTGGCGGGTGCACAGAGGCTGGGGGGCTTCCCCTCACCCCGGGTAGCCTCCAGGAGCCCACGCTGGGCCCAGGGGCCCAGGCTACAGGCCCCACATCCAGGCTTTTGGTTCTGAGACCCGGCTGTGGGGCTCAGACTCCGGACCAGGGCTCATGCCGCCGGCCAGGGCTATCTGGGAAGATGGGAGGTGACTGCATCACCAGGGAGGCTCCCAGACCCTTCCACCTGAGCCCACAAACATTAGGCGCCTACTGAACTTGGGGCTGGTCTAGGAGATTCTGGAAGGGTGAGGGGGGGACTAACGAGACAAAGCAGAGTAACTATGGTTGAGTGACTTGCCCAGGGTGACACAGCTAGTAAGTGCTAAGTGTCTGAGACCACCTTTGAACTCAGGTCCTCCTGACTCCAGGGCCACCAAGCCACCCCCACAAAGGGCCTTTCTGGTGGCGCCTGCCCTCTCTGTACCCTGGCTCTCTCTGCCCACGGCTCTGCACACAGTAAGCGCTTAATATGCCTTTGCTGCCCTGGGCCGAACAAGCAGGTGCTCTCTGACCCGCTGGGTGGGCAAGCGGCTCCGGGGCTTGGGGGGGCCTCGGCCCTGCAGACACCGCAGCGATGCACCGGGAGGCTCTAGAATGGAGGGGCCGCCCGGCGTCGGGAAGGCCGGGGCTCAGCTCGGCCACAAACACTCCCTACCGGCGGGTCCTGATCGCCCCCAGCCTCAGTTTCCCCATCTGTCCACTCGGCCCACGCCCAAGGCCCGAGATAACGGAGATGAGAGGAAGAAGACTGGTGGGGGTTGCCTGCGCAACAGAGCCGGGGCAAACACTAGGCGCTTCATAAATGCTAGAAGCCGACTCGGTCCACCGGGGTCGGGAGGAACCACAGGGGTTCGGGAGGGGGTGGGGGACGGAGGGACGGCCGGCGCAGGCCTGCATGATGACCGATGCGCCGCCCGAGGGCTAGGCCTGCTCCCGGCAGCGGAAGGGACCAGAGCGCAGCCGTACCTTCCCCGCGCCCCGAGGGGGCCTCGGGCCGACCAGGACCAAACGGGGCAGGCCCGGCGCGGCCTGCGGGGCCCCGGCGTCCGGAGACGGAGGCGGCCCCGGCCCGGCTCGGCACGCAGGGGGGAGCGTGGCCCGAGAGCGGCTCGAGGCGGGGCCCGTGCCGGGCCGGAGGATGCGGGACCGGGGCGGCGCGGACTGACCTGCACTGGGGGCGTCCATCGCCGGCGACCATATTCTCCCCGCGGGGAGGGGAGGAAAGCAGAGCTGGGGGGAGGGGGGATCCCGGAGTGTAGGGGGGAGAGCCGCGCAAACACCGCGAGAGCTGCAGCCACGGCCACAGCCACGGCCACGGCCCCCTCGCGCTCCCCCCGCGCCCGGCTCCCGCGAGACCCTCCGGACGTGGGAACAAAGAAAGAGAAGCGAACGGGAGAGCGAAGGAGGAAGGGAAAGCTCGCGAGAGGTACCACGGCTGTAATCTCGAGAGCGTTAGGCGAGACCGGGACCGAGCACGCATGCGCTCCTTCGAGGAAGCGTGGCTCCGGGAGCGACCCGTAGGGGAGCCCCGCCCCCGCGGCGCCGAGGCGGTGTATGGGAAGGGCGGGTGGGATGTCATCCCTTCAGAGGCCGCTGGGGGTGCTGCCGCCGCCCGAGCCCGAGAAAGTGAGCGCCCGGGAAGGCCTGGGCAGCACCGGAGGATCCGGGCTCCGGCCGCCCCGCCCCTTTTACCACTGGGGAAACCGAGGTCCAGAAAGGCCGGAAAGTGGGGACTCCAGCCCGGCCGGGAAGACGCGGAAGAGTCCTGCCCTCCCCCACCGCGGGAGGGCCCGGGGTGCCCAGAAATGTGCGCAGACGAGGAGTCAGTCATCCACACTAACTGGGGGGAGGGGGCTGCCCATGGGCAGCAGCGGCACCTTCACCTGTGGATCGCCTTGGTCCTGATGCCACCTCTGCTCCATTGTGACAGGTTCCAGGCCTCTTTGGGCAGGAGATGCCCTGATATGCGAGAGAATCAAGTGAATGGGATTTAAGTGAGGCAAGGCAGGCACAGTCACCAGCCTCGCTGTAACCCCCAGGTTACAGTGGTCCGGGAGCCAGATGTGGATCAGGACTATCTGGACTGCCGGAGATGGTCCGCAATGAAGTGAGGGCCTTAGCTTTGTCAGGCTTCATCCTGAGGCTTAATAAGAAAGGAGGCAAAGGATGGACTCTTAAAAAAATAAACCTGGGTTTCTGGCCAAAATAGAAACTATCGTTACTTACATTCATTCTGAGCCAGTCTGGGCCCGAACAGTGACCAAGTAGGGCTTGGCCTGGGACCTGGGACCTGTTGTTGGCCAATCAATTAAAGACGGCCTTAAACCCCAAAATCCTGAATAATATATTAAAGAATGCTCGGGGCTGCTAGGTGGAGCAGTGGCCCTGGATCCCAGAGGACCCGAATTCAAATTCGGTCTCTAGACACTTAACACTTACTAGCCTGGTGACCTAGGGCAAGTCACTTAACCCCAATTGCCCAATCTTTCCCCTCCCAAAAGCAAAACAGAACAAACAAACTGAAAAAATAATGCCACTAAGAAGGGCTTGGGGTGGTGAGGTGTCAAGCCTAGGCCTATTTAAATTGAACCTGTCTTTCAAATTGAAAATCCTGGGGAGGGAAAGAGGAGGGAAGGTACAAAAGTGGGAGGGGCAAATTAGGAGAGGGTAGGTCTGGCTTCCTAGAAGAAGGAAGGAAATGACGTTGTTTACCCTAAAGCCACAGAGCTCCCCACCTGAAACTGAGACTTGTGGCTTCAGCACTAGATTTGGACCTGTCCGGAGGTTCATGATAACATCAGAAGTAATTACGATAGCTTAATACGCGTTGGGCGCTGTGCTAAGCACTTTACAATTTTGTCTCTTTTGATCCTCGAGACAACCCTGTCCAGTTCCTTTGATAGGGAGGTTCAAGCATTGCTCACCATAACTCCCATTTCCCCCTGTTCTTTATGCTCCTCTTTCATGTGAGATAATTTTATTATTTCTTCCTCTATTCTTTCTCTCCCTCTTTTCCCAGTACATTCTTTTCTCACCCCTTCATTTTTTAAAGATCATCCCAGTGTAACCAACTCACTCCCATGTCCCCTGTCTATATTGACTTTTAATTGCCTTAATAACAATAAAATACTTAGGAGTTACATGTATTATCTTCCCATATGGGAATGTAAACAGTTTAATTTTATTAAGTCCCTTATTTTTCTTTCCTGTTTACCTTTTTATACTTTTCTTAAGTCTTGTGCTTGAATGTCAAATGTTCTATTCACCTCTGGTCTTTTCATTAGAAATGCTTGAAAATCCTTTGTTTCATTAAATATCCATTTTCCCCCTGAAGGATCATACTCAATTTTGCTTTGCAGGTGATTTCAGATATATAATCCTAGTTCTTTTGCCTTCCTGAATATCACATTCCAAGCCCTCAACTTCTTTAACATGGAAGTGGCTAAATCTTGTGTGATCCTGACTGTGACTTCACAGTACTTGAATTGTTTCTTTCTGGATGCTTGTAATATTTTCTCCTTGACCTGGGAACTTTGGAATTTGCCTATAATGTTCCTAGGAATTTTCATTATAGGATCTCTTTCAGGTAATCAGTGAATTCTTTCAATTTCTATTTTACCCTCTGGATTTAAAATATTGGAGTACTTTTCCACTATCATTTCTTGAAATATGATGTCTAAATTTTTTTTAAACCGTGGCTTTAAGGTAGTCCAATAATTCTTACATTATCTCTCTTAAGTCTGTTTTCCATGTCAGTTATTTTTCCAGTGAGATATTTCACATTTTCTTCTATTTTTTTCAGTCTTTTGACTTTGTTTTATTGTTTATTAATGTTTCATGGAGTCCCTCACTAGCTTCCACTTGCCCAGTTCTGATTTTTAAGGAACTTGGCCAATCAGCCAGTTCTACTTTTTAAGTCATTCTTTTCTTCAGCCAGTTGTTGCACCTCCTTTACCATTTGGCCAATTCTGTTTTTTAAGGTGTTATTTTCTTAAGTATTTTTATACCTCTTTTACCAAGCTGTTAGTTCTCCTTTCATAATTTTCTTACATCACTCTCATTTCTTTTCCCAATTTTTCTTCTACCACTTTTATCTTTTTCTTTAGTTCTTCTGGGAATTCTTTTTGGGCTTATGTCCAGTTTGCATTTTCCTTTGCTGCTTTGCTTGTAGCTGTTTCCACAGTGTTGTCTTCTGAGTTTATGTCTTTATCTTCCCTCTCATTATAGTAGCTTTTTATGATCAGGTTTTTGTTGTTGTTTGCTCATTTGTCCAGTCTGTTTCTTGACTTCAAACTTTGTTAAAGTTGGGATCTGCTCACCTAGGGGTGGGAAGGCACTGTCCCAAGCTTCAGGCTTTTTTTGTGCTGCTGTTTTCAGAGCTAGTCTATAAGTTTTTCGTGGTTCCAGGGTGGCATGATGTGAAGAGAGATGTAGTCACTGCTCTCCTGGTCTGCACTCTGGGGTCTTTACCCTGCAGTCAGAAGCACTGGTGCTTTTCTTGACCTTGGAACTGTGGCCAGGTCATCTGTTCTCCTATAGCTGCAAGTGTTAGTGCTCCTCTTGGTCCTGGTATTGTGACAGGACCCCCTACTACCTTGTGACCAACCACAAGTGCTCCTCTCCCTGGAACAGACCCAGAATTTTGTATGGACAATAGAGTTCCAATTAGTGCCAGCAAAGGGTCCCTGTAATCTCTGGCCAGTTGTCCAACCCTCTTACTGTGTCTGGACTGGAAAGCTCTTGAAGCTGCTGCTGCTGCTGCTGCAGCCACTATCACAGATGCCTCCAAAGCAGTACCACCCCCCCTGCACCCCCAGATGCTCCTGGTGCACTCCAAGCCAGTCCCAACCACAGTGTCACAGGCGTCTTCTAACCAAAGTTGTCTTAGGCTGGAAAAATGTCTAACTCTGACCTTTTGTTGGCTCTGCTGCCCCCAAATTTTATTTGAGTCATTATTTTAAACGTATATGGTGGGGAATGTTGGGAGAGTTCAGCTGGATGGCTGCCTCCACTCTGCCATAGTGGTTCTGTCCCCGGCAATTTGATAGTCCATACCCAGAGAGGGCAGACAGAGCAAGGAGGAGTGTTACAGCATGGGACACCGAACACTCGGACAACAATACCGAGGGGTCTAGACTTAGGGTTAGATCAAAAAACATTTAGGGAGCAAAAATATTGTTCCCTAAGGATTCTTCCTATAGAGTTACAAAGACCAAACTTATTCAAAGAAAACATCATTTCAGCAAGCGTTTATTAGGCACTTAATATATGACAAGTACTGCACTAAACTAAATGTGTATTAGTAGAATGCAGGGCTAAAATGGCATACTTTTTGACCCAGAGATTCTGCTGATAATCTTATACCCCCAGAAGAACTGATTAAAAAAAAGTCCTCATATATACACCAAAACAACAGTAGTTTTTGTGATGACAAAGAAGCACAGTATGTGTCGCGTCTATTGGGGAATGGCTGAAAAAAAAAATGGTGGTCCATGAATGTGTGCAATGGAATATTACTGTCCTGTAAGAAATTATGAATACAGAGAAGCATGGAAAGATTGTATTAACTGATTCAGAAGGAAGCAAACAGAGCCAGGAGATTAATATAAACAAGGACTACAATAATGTCAATAAAACAACCATAAAAAAGATCAAAAGTGAAAGCTGTAAAATTACAAAGAACAAGCATGGATCTGAAAAAGAGATGGAGAAGATTCCCCCTTCCCACCCCTTTGCCAAGACAGATTGTACATGAGTGCAGCACACTAAACATTTTCAGACTTTTTCCAACGTATTAATACGTTGCGGGGGATGGGGTTCTCTTTTTCCTTTTTTTTTGTCTTAAAAATTATTTGTCATAAGGGAGGACTCTCAGGGGAGAGAAGGAGAGGGATACCAAGGGGAAATTTGCGATGTTAAAAAAAAGGCCCATTTTTAAGAAAAAAGGATGCAAGAATAAGTGAAGATAGTCCATTATTAGCTTTTTCATGTGTTGTTTGCCATGGCAGCCTCTATGTGGCAGCAAAACATGGCATTGTTCTTTCAGGAAATGCAAACAGTACAAATGAGAAATGCCAACCCGACACAGGCACTAAGTATCAGCGGTTAATAGCTCACTGATAATGGCATTAGAAATGATGGCCCAGATTTAACTATGCAGATACGTGAGGTGTAATTATAAAATAGCGAAACTGGTTTCTTAATGAATATATCAGGATCAATACATTGAAATTCATAATGTCCTTCATAGTTGAGCTATTTCAACCCAGCTACTACCATCCCTCTGAGCCAGTGGTTCTCAACCTGTGGGTCGTGACCCCTTTGGGGGTCGAACGACCCTTTCACAGGGGTCATAGGGGTCACCTAAGACCATGGGAAAATACATATTTCCCATGGTCTTAGGAACCGCTCCTCTATCCGTCTCCAGGCGGGTCTGCCCACACGCAGATGCGCCCACATAGGAGTATTAAAGTGTCATGGCAGGTTGAGAACCACTGCTCTAAGCATTTTTGCTTCCTCAGACCTCAGGAAGTTCTCTTCAACACACCTGTGTATTATTTTGTATGGTAGTAGTTTCTGATACTTCCTTACTATGCTGTGAACGCTTTTGAGCAGGATTGCTATACCTAAACTTTGTATCTTCCCCAAGCACCATGTTTTGCTTGCTGCAGGAGCTTTATAAACATTTGTTAACTTGAAATTGGAAGCTCTGTTTTGGTACTTGTGTCCAGGGCCTATAGCACATTCTGTTGAAAATTTGCAGTGATTGGCAGTCATCCTCAGAAGGTGGAATTGATTTCTGGAAGAAACCAAAAGTTGTTCAGAGCCAAGTTTGAGGAAGCACACGGGTGATCAAGTTGGGGTATATTGTTTCAGGTTCAGTGTGGCATGATACAGAAATGGGATGGATTGTTTGTGTAGCCGCTCATGTACTGGCTCTCAACAGAGTTCTAAAGAAGGAGTTCTACAAATGTTTTGAGCAGTGGTATTGCCAGTGGAATAAGTGTCTAGCCTCTCCAGGAGGCCAGCTTTTAAGGATGTCACTCATGTAGATGCCCAAGTTCTGCTGCATCTGCTAAGAAATCCTATTACTTTATAGTCATGCTTTGTATGTGGAAGAAAATCTCTGTATTTCTCTTCTCTTCTGGTTGCTTCTGCTCTCTCTGATGACCTTTCATTTTTTCAAATTTTCTTCAGCCTCTCTTCACATATATATTCATATATATGTATTTGTGTGTGTGTATTCTTCATATATATATATGTGTATATATATATGTGTGTGTATATATATGTGTGCGTGTGTGTATATACATATATATATATATATATATATATATATATATATATATGTTTATATTCTTATGTGACCCTGGGCAAGTCACTTAATCCTGTTTGCCTCAGCTTCCTCATCTATAAAAAGAGCTGGACAGGAAAATGGCAAACCACTCTGGTATCTTTGCCAAGAAAACCCCAGATGAGATCACTGAGTCAGATACAACTGAACAGATATATTCACATATGTAAATACTATACACACAGAAACGCACACACATTTACTTCAGTCATTTTTCACATATGCACATCTATGTAGATACAGATGTGTGTATGTGTTATTCTTTGACACGTATACACTTTATTTCCCCCTGTTATTCACATGGAGAAGGGGCACATAAGTTGGGAGGAGGGAGGCAGCAGACATCTCAGTGCTGGCTAAACACAGAGTCACAGCTTGTGAATTGGAAAGAGCTTTGGGCTTGGAATCCAGAGACCTGAATTTGAATACCAGCTCTGACACTTCAAGCTGTGATTGGAGCTAAATCACTTAACCTCTCAAAGGCTCAAAAGATCTATATCTTCAAGGGCCCTTGGAGAACAACTAGTCCAATCACCTCATCTTACAGAGACCTGGAAACTGAGGCCCGTAGAGGTTAAGGTACTTGGCAAGTGTCATATTAATAGGCAGTGACAGTGTAGGGACTCAAGCCAGCCCAGAAATGCTCATTCCAGTTCACCATGCTCTTTATCTTTGGCATGAAGGAGAAATAATACCATATTGGAAGATCTCATTGATCCTGAGGGAGAGCAAATGCTAGTTCTGTTCACAGTTGAATACCTCTGGCATTAGAGTTCAGGCCAAAATACTATATCCTAGGAACAACTTAAATCCTATAAATGCTCTCTAACACAGTTCACTTTGGCACTTGCTGCTGGGCTGCGAGACTAATGTGTAACTAATAGATGCAGATGCTGTAGAAAGGACTAAACTTTTCCAGAAACTGTCACCTCGGATCAGGTTTACTCTGAGCTATCCCTGCTGGAGAAGTTGTTGACTATGAATGGATGGAAAGATGCACAGAGGTCTTCTTAGCCACTTGAGAGTGAAGTTTCTTAGCGCCAAACAAATAGCTGAACTCTTAGCAGGATGCTGGCAGGCTCTGGTCTGTGTTCTGCCAGGAAATACCCCCATCTGATGTCCCAGCTGAGGCTCCTCATTCCATCCTGGGCTCTAAAAGCTGCAAGGAGAACTCCAAGGTTTTACAGTGCAAGGAGCCCTCCCTGCAGCCTTCCTAATGACCCCCTCCTGAAGAGTGGCCGCAGTAGGGAGCTCCGCATCCTCTGAGGCCTCCAGCTCTGCTGTGGATGGGCTGCTATTGTTGGAAAGTTCTTTCTCCAGTCATGGCAATCGCAGGGTCATCTGGTTAGAGCAGCAACGAACTTCAGACACCATCTAATCACCTTTGTTGTTGTTGGTTATGAGAAAAGTGGAGACTCAGAGAGACAAGTGACCGTCAGCCACCAAGCATTTATTAAGTACCTGCTAAAGGCCCTTTGAATACCAAGACAAACTTTGTGGATATTAGAACAGGAACAGCCTCCTGGAATCTTAGAGCTAGAAAGAGACCATAAGGATCGTCTAAGGCAGGCCTGCACAACGTTCACCCCGTGGACTGCTTACCTCCTGCTTGTGGCCCTCAAAAGGATTTTGGATGGCCCACAAAAAATGGAGAGGATATAAAACAGGCCTGCACAACATACTGCCAAAGCAGCCCTCAGGCCCTGTGTTGTGCAGGCCTGGTTTAAGAAGAACCTTCAGGCTTTGCCATCTGTCCTGTTCCTGAAGATTAGAGTCCTCTGAGCCTTACCTGGGTGCTATCCCATGTGCTGCTATGCCCTCTAGACCTCTGGGCACTGTCATCTGATTTGCTGGTGCACCCTGAGGGTCTCTGGGCTCTGCCCCTACACCCTTGGATCTTCTGGGCCTTTCCACCTTCACTTGAAGATACATGAGATGTGTTTCTGAACTTCTATGTATTGTCTTCCCCATTAGAGTGTGAGCTCCTTAAGAACAGAGGTTGTCTCATTTTTTCTCTCTGTAGTCTCAGCACATGGTACACACTTAATAAATGAGTATTCATTCATTTATGTAGTCCAACATCTTAATTTTACAAATAGGAATACTGAAGACCAGAGCGGTTAAGGGATTTATATAGCCCTTTGTAGTTACAAAATGTGCTCAATAGAGGATATCTCGTTTGATCTTCAAACGTCCCTCCCTGAAAGCTAGGTAGGAAAGGGATTATTAAGTTCCATCTTACATATGGGAGAAATAGAGGCTCAAGAGAGATTGGATATGCTTAAGAGCACATTGTGTTATGGTGGGAAGAAACTAAGTTTCATCCAGACAAATGATTTATTTAGCCAAGCACATGGTTATAAAAACAAATCACATCCAAGGTTCTTGGTAGCCAGGGACCCAGAACCTCAGTTCCCACACAGCTAATATACAATTTGGAGGGGATAAAAAAATAGGAAAAACAGGATTATAGGGATTGAGACACCTGATTTCTTTCTAGTGGAGGGGATTGGGAAACTCTGAGGTAAGAGGGAGAGGAGCAGTCTTATGACATTCCTTAAGCTGAGTGATCTTTGGGAGAGGGAGCAATCTTGTGGCTTCAAAATCAGGTGATTTACAAGGAGCTGAGACTTAGATCCACAAAATTGTGGATAAAAGCAAAATGGAGTCACTAATTTTATTTTTAATGTAACATTCCCTGCTTTGATTGTAGGGTTCTCAACCTCCAGGATCTCTCATTTAATCACTTTATCTATGAGAGATTTCTGGACAGAATGATAGTCTACCTTAACGGTCATCAGAGGATGGGGTGAAAGACACAAAGTACAGTCAGAATCGTAATCTCAAAAATCCCCTAAGGAGAAATACACACAGAAAAGGTAAACGACTGGTGCAGAATCTATTATGCTTCAGCTGAAGTAAAAAAAAAAAAAGTAGCAATCCTGATCGCATGCAAAGCAAAAGCAAAAATAGATTTATTTAGAAGAGAAGGAAGGAAACTACATCTTGCTAAAAGGTACCATAGACAATGAAGTAATATCAATACTGAACATATATGCACTGAGTAGTATAGCATCCAAATTCTTAGAGAAGTTAAGTGAATTACAGGAAGAAATAGACAACAAAACTAGTTGGGGGTGAGGGCCCTCAACCACCCTCCTCTCAGAATTAGATAAATCTAACCACAAAGTAAACAAGAAAGAAGTTAAGGAGGTGAACAGAATTTTAGAAAAGTTAGATATGATAGCCCTCTAGAGAAAACTGTATGGGTATAGAAAGGAATATATCAGTGGCACATGGCACCTACACAAAAATTGACCATATATTTGGGCATTAAAACCTCACAAATGCAGAAAGGCAGAAACATTAAATGCATCTTTTTCAAATCATGATACTGTCTAGTGTCTTTAATGGGGAAGGGTGCTGTATTTTGTCAGAAGCTCTTTCTGAAGCTATTAAGATAATCATACAATTTCTGTTAGTTTTATTATTGATGTGGTGAATTATACTGATAGTTTTCCTAATATTGAACCAATCCTGCATTCCTGGTATAAATCTCAACTAGTCATAGTGTATGCTTGTGATAAATTGCTGTGATCTCTTTGCTAATATTTTATTTTAAAATTTTGCTTCAATATTCATTAGAGAAGTTGATCTATAATTTTCTGTCTCTGTTTTAGCTCTTCCTGGTTTAGGTTATCAGTGCCATATTTGTGTTGTAAAAGGAATTTAGTAAGGCTCCTTCTTCACCTGTTTTTCCAAATAGTATATATAGTATTGGAATTAATTGTTCTTTAAATATTCGATGGAATTTACTTATAAATCCATCTGGCCCAGGAGATTTTTTCTTAGGGAGTTCATTGATAGCTTATTCAATTTCTTTTTCTAAAATGGGGTTAAGTATTTTATTTCCTCTTCTGTTAATCTGGGCAATTTGTATTTTTGTAAATATGCATCCATTTCACTTAAATTGTCAGATTTATTGGCATACGTTTGGGCAAAGGAAAAAATTCCCTTAGGAGATATCCCTTGTTAAATAGACTCAATAATAAACTAAGTCAAGCTACAGATCAGACTACCTACACGGCTCACCACGGATGAATTTGAGAAGGGAGATTTATGTCACCAAGGTAACCAAGAAAACTCAGCAAACACCATGAAACAAAAAGGCTGAGCAATGTAATAACAGTCATCAATATTAAGTAATATCAATCTCCTTGTAAACTGGTAGCCATGCCCAGTGTCCATCTAATGGCACATTTTCATCTTGAGTCCCAGATGTCCCGTGGAGTGCTCTGGTCCCTGGAAGATTGTCTTCTTGGACATTCTAGAATAAGTCTCTTTCTCAGGACAGCTCTGAAGGCAACTCATCCTTGTAGATCTGCTCTTCTGGTTCCAAGTCACTTGCATAGATTCCTGGATAATTCTGCTAAAATCTGCCAGGAACAACTCAATACAATTTAGTATAAATTTGGTTTTCCAATAACTAATTCATGTGGTGAAAATCAGTTAATATTTTGTGGTTCTAACCCTATTAACAATAGAACTACAAGAAGAACATCAAATTAGGAACCCATAATTCACCTGAAACATCAGAGAATTTCAGTTTTTACTGAAACTTGCTGTTTCTATCTTTACCTAAACCCTGTACCTGATATAGACCCTGCCATTAACAGGCTGAAAGAGGGATCTTAAAAAAAAAAATCCATGAGTGCCTGAGTTGGAAAATGAGCCCTTCTGTCTTTTAAAATGATCAGGAAGAGACTTCAAAATAAGAGGAAAATGATTTAAAATTTCTTTGCAATTATTGATGCAATTTTATGTGTAAAATCCTTAATCCAATTTTGAGAATTTGTTACTAAAACATATTCAAGACCTGTATATGCCATTAGAAACATTTGGAAACCAGATAAATAGATAGGTAGATATGTAGATAGATAGATAGATAGATAGACAGACAGACAGACAGATAGATAGATAGATAGATAGATAGATGATGGATAGATAGGCAGATAGATAGAGATTAGATATAGATATGTTTATATCTGTATCTATATATCCTAGATCTTAGAGAAAACAGTCTGATTCTGATGCTTTCTCAAAATTTACTACTCCCTTTAATTAGAAAACTTTCACATTTTTGTCTTATAAACTTTTGTAATTTTCTCTTATTGACTCCATATGAGAATACTGTCCTCATATCATACTGAAAGAATCAGATATTTCAAGGACCTAAACTTATACATGAATATATACCTAGTGGAAAATGCATTCCAAAGCTAAGAACTCAGTTACCTAGTTACATAAGATTTGGAGTTGACCATAAATACAGAGTAATATTAATAGATTTAGTATTGCAAAGACAAAAAAATTCCACTGTTCCCCTGCTCAGATTCTAGAAATCTGATATGAAAGGAAAAGGAGGGACATAGTGATGACAGTATCAAGACTGTCCACTCAAGGGCATAGACTGGTCTGACATAAGCCATAACTAGGGAAAATTCCCTCAGCTCTGTTTAATTCCAGGCAAGAGTCATAGTTAAAAAGCATTTAGAAAGTTCCAGGTATTTCCTGGGATATTTCCAGGTATATTCAGGGGTATCATAGCCAGACTTGGAATTAACCAAATGGGAAAATTTCCTTTTCAGAAAGGAAATAGCACATTGGGAAACTGAGTCAGAAAGCTCCTACCTTTGGCCTATGCAAATCCATACCCTTAATTTTCCTAAACACAGGCAACCATTTATGGCAGTTCTCAGCACTCCATTTGGGCAGCATGTCCAATTCCCCTTGAATGATGGACTATTGGTTTAATGACACTTCGGACAACTATACCTGAAATAATGTAAGAATCATATAAAATTACAATCCCGTGAGATTTTACCTCAAATAGCAATATTTCACTAATCACAGTTTAGGCCTAGGTTATTATCATTTTTTTTTCTCATGTTTCAACAACAGTTAACAATGAGCACATATAAGGTCATCTTATTTATCCTTCATTTACAATTTAAGAATAATTGTGCACTAGAGTTTTGCTCATACAGGAATACATGATAGTTGACTCCAAACCCCAGAAAAATGCTAACAATAGCAAGCCTCTGATATGTATTGCCTGTTCACCCTTAAGGCAAGATTGAAATCTTTAAATCTAAGGTCTATTGTGACTAAGTTGGTTCAAAGATGTAACTCAATACGGATTATTTATGGACAAATGCAATTTCATAATTTTCATAAGTGATGGTCAAATAATTTCAAACAAAATCATTTTTTGCTATAAGCAAACTTGTAAATTTTCCTACTTTGGCTACGAGAGGCCCTAGTTCCTGAAACTTCAGTACTTCAGAATTTTATCACGGCATGTTAGCAGGGCTGACAAGATGTCCAAATAGACCTTGTCCAAATAGAAAGTTCCAAGGAACCTCACAGATAAGAATAATTTAAGGAAGACTTTGCTGCTTTTCTCTCAACATTAATTTATTATTATTATCCATTTTAAAGCAAAAACATACCCACATCAAATATTTAACAGTTTTTTGACATTTTTATTATATTTTTTTAACAGCTCAATTCATAATCTAACAACATCTTGACTTTTTTTCTTGGACTCCAGTGACTCTGGGGGAGAAAGTGAGGCTGATTACTTTATGTGACTCTGCCTCATTTAAATCCAGTTCATGAACAAATCAAGGCATCACCCTATGATGTCCTTGATCTTCTTTGGGAATGAAGGAGGAACAACAGCAATAATGAAGGATTCGGCATGAGGTGACTTGCACACTGTGGACATGTTGTGAGTCAGACCTCTAACACTTATTTCTTCTTACACTCATGCCTCTTTCCTATTATGGTCTGAGTTTAAATTTACTCCTCCCAAGGATGCTGTGCATATCCCTCTCTCTCTCCTCCTCCTCCTCCTTCTCCTCCTTTCTCTCCTTCCTCCTCCTCTTCTTCCCTCACCACATGTAGTCCCTCTCTCCACTTGGAGTACCATATCCTTATTTGTGAGTGCTTTGTCTATAGAAATTTAGTTTCAGAACAAAATACCAACAAAATCAAATCTGGATTTATAATCACTAATGGCAACATTTAAAGTCTTAATTTTCCCAAGGGGCATTAACTGGCAAAGTGTCACATTTCAGGGCCCACTGTTTTCAGTTAGCTCATGTTAAAAAAAAATTTATGATGGCACTCTTAGCTCCCCATAACTTTTTAAAATCACCCAAAGGGCCAAATCAATTCCTTTTATTTTCTCAACCAAATCCCACTCAGATACCTTAAGAGAGTGAATAAAGGACACACATTTCTCTTACCCTGAGGCTTTTCAATTGTAACCCAGGAAAAACTACTTAATTTTTTTTAATGCCTTTTTTTTTTAAACAGAGGCCTTCAGTATAACTAGTTGTTGTTCAGTCACATCCAGCTCTTCTTGACCCCATAGGGGATTTTCTTGGCAAAGATACTTCAGTGGTTTGCCATTTCCTTCTCTAATAGATTAAGGCAGATAGAAGTTAAGTGACTCACCCAAGGTCACACAGCTAGTGAGAGTCTAAGGCTGGATTTGAACTCAGGTTTTTCTCTCTTCTTTTATATCTCTCCTCTCTCCATTCCAACTTTGAAACTAACCTTTTGTTTTATACTCTGATGACTTTTCTTTACCTTCTCTACTTAAATCCATCTTATCTCCTCCTCTCAATCACATTCTGACTTAATATTCCTTTGAATCTCTACTGTATAGATTTCCCCATACAATGTCAGTTTAACTGCTGTACTTTTATAAAGTTTAAAGCAAATTCTATGGAGTGGTATCTCAAATTTCACAAAGATATTTCAGCATTTATGTTGTTCAGTTGTTTCAATGACGTTCAATTCTCTGTGACCCCATTTGGAGTTTTCTTGGCAAAGATACTAGCGTGGTCTGCCATTTCTTTCTCCACCTCTGCTTATAGATGAGGAAACTGAGGCAAACAGGGCTAACTGACTTGCCCAGGGTCACACAACTAGTAAGTATCCACGCCAGATTTGAATTCAAGAAGCTGAGTCTTTCTGACTCTGGGCCTAGCACTCTACCCCATGTGCCAAAAGAACTGTTGTTCAACAGCAAAATTCAGCATTTATAAAACCATTCAAACCACCATTTGGAAATTTACAGCAAAGAACTTACTTTTAAATCACAAATTTAATTTCTAATTAGTTTACAATGCCATAAATTCCTCTATGAACTTTACTCTTCTGAATTTTCCCTTTATCATCAGCCTCATTTACTTTCCCCTGTATTTAGGTGAATACGAACTTCCCTAAGAGGGTGTCCACTGGCTTACTAGAACTGACCCCTATGGTACCGTCATCTGGATATGGTTTAGGAGGATGTGGAGGGCCTTTGGTAGAAATAGTGCCCTCTAGAGTCCCTTCATTTGAAGATCCAATTGTCACACAGAGACACTAGAAGTCTCAATTCCTTTGTTGGTCACCATAATGGTTAAGGTGGAATACAGAAAATGAGTTCCATCCAGACAAACAATTTATTTAGCAATGAATGTGGTTGCCAGAAAAAAATCAGGTCTAAGGCTCTTGGTAGACAAGGACCCCAAACCTCGGTTTCTACACAGTTGATATACAATTTGGAGGGAGTTAAAAAAAAAAAGAAAGAAAGAAAAACAGGACTTCTTACGAGTGGAGGTGATTGGGAGACACCGAAGTAAGAAAGAGAGGGGTAGTCTTGTGACATTCCTTAAACTGAGTGACCTTTGAGAGGGGGAGTGGTCTTGTGACTTCTCCAAAATCAGGTGACTTGCAAGCAGCTGAAACTTAGCTTCACAAAATAGTGGATAAAAGCATAATGGCACCAGTAATGCTTTTCAGTTTGAGAGATGTGATTCCCCCTACCAGCCCTCAACAAGTTCTTTTGACTCCAAGTCAAGTCAATTCAATGAAGATTTGGTTAGTCCCTACTGCATTGGACACTGGAGACACAAAGACGGAGAACACCACAGACCCTGTCCACAATGAGCCTTTTCTGGGGGAAGGGAGAGGAGATGTGATCTGTGGGTGAATAAATGTGCTACAGGGTGGCACTCTTCTCATTATGCCCCATTGTCTAATGAAGCATCCCCATGAGCGAGCAACCTTTCTTCAAAACTGGTGCCCAGCAGTATTTAAAACTTCTGCCATCAGATTGAAAGCTCCTGGGAACAGCGGAGCACAAAAGGACAGCTGTCTATGGACTGTGATCAAATAGAAGAATGGGAGCTCATTTATCATCTCACAGGGAGTCGAGAATATGTGAAGAGTGTTTTAGCAAAGCTAAAACTCAGCCGTGTTTAATAATACAGCTATTCTCCTATCCCCAGGCTACCCAGAGCCTGTGGAAACCAATTAACTCAAAACTTATGAGACACATTGTGCCCAGTTGGTCACCAGAGGGAGTCTAGATATAGTGTGTGTGTGTTTTTTTTGAAGGGAACTTTAGTTAGAATCTTCCCTGGAAGACTTTGTACTTATAGGACATGGAGTTGTTTTTTTTCCTCCCAGTAATCTCAAAGCACCTTCCCACCACCTATCTCATTAATCAAAATATTACCTTGGTGACAGAGGCAGGTGACCAATCTTATTATTGTGGTTCCCCCATGCATGCCCCTACAGGGACACTGAGAAGTACTGTGGCTTTTCCAAGATTCTGGTCCTTATGTAGCAGCTATTCACAGACTATGAAATATCGCTGGAAATGGTGATAAAAATCTCAACTCATTTGCTGAATGCTTTATTTCTTCCACAACGAAGATGAGTCAAAGAATGAACTGGAGGTTTTAGCCTGGAGAAGACTAGGGAATTGGGGTAGGGTAAGGAATATCCTGGTTTAGGGGAGTGGGCATTAAGAGGATTTGATGGTAGTCTTCAGAGTTGTCTCAGGGAAGAAAGATTAAATTTGCTCTGCTTGACCCCAGAAGGGAGAGTTAACTAGGAATAGTGAGTAACGAGATTCAGGCTTAATAAAAACTGCTTAGCAATGAGAGCTATCCAATACAGTAATGAGTTGCTTTGGGAGGCAGTGGATTTGTCCTCCTTGGAAATCTTTAAGCAAAACCAGGATGCCCACTCATTGGGAAGTCTTGTTCAGATATGGGTTGGGCAGGATAACCTCTGAAGTCTATCAACCTCTGGGATTTTGTGAGGGAAAGAAAGAATAAGAATTTATCCTCACTTTGATGACACATGACTTTCCAAATAATTTTTTCACGGATTAACTGTCACAAGCACCAGAATTCATTCATTTATTCGTTCATGAATGTTTACTGGGTGCCCATTATGTGGTCTGTGCTGGATGCTGTGGTGGATATAAAGAAGCAGAAGACATGTTCCCTGCCGTCCAGAGTGCATGGCAAGGACATGAACACCAAAAGCTACCATACAAAGCAAGACTGTATGAGAGCTGCTTTATAAGTGGCACAAAAAAGTGTCAGAGGTTCTGGGAGCAGGGAGCAATCATTTCATGTTGGGGTCGTTGGAGAAGTCTTCCTGAAAGACATGGGACTGGAGGTTAAGTCCTCAAGGATGGGAGGATCTGAAAGGTAGAGATGAAGATAGAGGACACCCCAGGAAGAAGGAATGATGTGGTCAAACATACAGAGACCAAAAAGTACAGTTCAGGGGACATGAACTGTATTTTGACATTGTGTCTGCCAGCAGACAAAGAGACAGAAATACCATAGCCACCGTCCTGATTCTGACTGTCCAGTTCCTCTTAATCCTTGGGCTCTGGCTTCTGTCTCTTCAAGGAGGGAAAGAGAGAGAGAGAGAGAAAGACCCTGGATCTCCCCTCTCCAAGCATGAGTGACTCCATCTTTAAACTGACCTCCATGTCAGTGCAAAATGAACAGCCATATCCACCCCATGGTTTTGGTTTTGGTTTATTTTGACCATTCCCCCAGATAGCTCACCAGAGTGAAAAGAATTGTCTTGCTCTGCTCTTCAAGACCAATGAGAAACTAGTAAGCATTGTAAATTCAGTGTGCCCCAAACTGAACTCATTCTCTTTGTCCCAGGGTATTACAGTAATCTAATTGCACTCTGCCTCAATTCTCTTCCCACTCCTGTCCATCTTCCATTCAGTTACCAAAGTGATCTTCCCAAAGTGAAGAAGGCCACCTTCTCCCCACTTAATAGGCTCCAATGTTTTCTTATTACCTACAGAATCAAATGTAAAATCCTGTTTGATTTTTAAAGACCTGGATAACCTGACTCCTTCCTGCCTTTCCAGTCTTCATACACCTTACTCCCTTCCACCTATTCTAAGGTCCAGTTAACAGTGGCTTCCTTGCTGTTCTTCTCATATGCTTTTCAGCCACCTAACTCCATGCATTTTCACTGGCTGAAACCCCGAACCTGAATGCTCTTCCCCAGCTGCTGGCTTTCTTCAGATCTCAGTTAAATCTTTAGCAAGAAACCTTTCTTAGACCTCCTCAGTGCGGGTGCCTTCCTGCTGAGATTACCTCCAGTTGACCCTGCATGTATCTTATATGAGCATAGTTGTTTGCATATTACCTCTCAAATTAGATAGTGAGCTTCCTGAGGGCAGGGACTTTTGTTTTTTGTCTCTCTTTGCATCCCTAGCACTTAGCTCAGTGACTGACTCACAGTAGGTGCGTAATAAATGTTTGTTGGCTTGACCACATAACAAAAATCATCCCTCCTCATTGACTTTCTTTGTTTGGCTGTGAAATGAGGTAAACAATATATTACCTACCTCCGGAGGTTGTGAGGGAAGTAAGTACTCTAAATGTGAGTTACTATTATTATTATTATTATTATTATTATTATTATTATTATTATTTAGCCTGAGGAAACTCCCTCCCCCCATTAATGCAGAGTGACAATTTTGTCTATGCCACAAGGTCTTAGAGAAGAGGTTCCTTAAACTTGTTTTTTTTTTAATTGTTTTTGATAATTTTATTACAACCAAATTGGTTTCTTTGGTAGTCGTATATATTTCATTTTATACATTTAAAACCATTATTTCAAGAAAGGGTCTATGGGCTTCCTCAAGCTACCAAAAGGATCCACAACACACAAAAAAAGTTAAGTACCCTTGTCTTAGACTGTAGCTTAGGACACTGAAAGATTAAATGACTTTCTAATGGCCACACAGCCATGTGTCAGAGGCAGGTAACATAGATTTCCTGGGCCTCCAAGTTAGA
This sequence comes from Pseudochirops cupreus, assembly GCA_028627135.1. Classification (NCBI taxonomy): domain Eukaryota; kingdom Metazoa; phylum Chordata; class Mammalia; order Diprotodontia; family Pseudocheiridae; genus Pseudochirops; species Pseudochirops cupreus. Next base: position 550,425,000 of record CM053582.1, on the reverse strand, counting down.
TATTCTTACCTCCGTCTCTCATGTTCTATTTCATTGCTTTTTCTTGGAGCAGAGGTGAGTTCTCAGAGGCTTTTTGTCAGTAGAAAACAAGGGCTGGCAGGTAGTCTCAAGCTGGAAAGGCTACACTCACCATCCTATATGTTTGATATCCAACATCCCGCACGAATTCAGAGAACTGGTCATTAATTATGACTTTTTTTCTCACTACAGCAAATTACAAAAACTAAGACATGTAAGGGTAACACATTGCCCTAGCGAATGGCACTCCCACACTGATGAAATTTGGGGTTCTTAAAGTCGGTTTAGGACTTTTTCTTTGTGTTTTCTTTGTGCCTGGCACATTGTAATAATTAATGTTGGATGTGAATGCTTTAATTTGGTCTTAGATAATGCCATATATCTGGATGTGAAGCTACCACCTTTGCTTCCTCAGTTGGGTGCATGGGAAGGAAAAGGAAACAGAATGAAATGAAAGAAAGGGAAAAAAGCTAACTGGAGTGGAGGAATATTAATCTTCAAGGAATTTCTCTTGGGAGGGATAAAGAAGAGAGGAGCCTAGAAAATAAAAAAGGAGATAATGAAAAAAAAAACCAACATTGAGAAAGTGACCTAGTAATTCTACTGGTGGAAATATACCCCAAGAAGTGAATCAAAAGCTCTTTTTTCCAGAAAGTCTATTCAAAGGCTAATAGCAGCACTATATGCAATTGCTCCCTCCAAAAACAAAACAAAAACAGCAAAACGTAGAAGCAACCTAAATGTCCAATTGTATGGAATGGTTAAATGACTTGCAATGCACTAATGTAATGGAATAATAATAATAAGTAAGCACCCTGCTAAGTGCTTTACCATTATTACAATTACAATTTGATCCTCCCAACAACCCTGAGAGGGAGGTGCTATTATTTCCCCCATTTTATAGTTGAGGAAACTGAGGCAGACAGAGGTTAAGTGACTTGTCAGAGGTCACACAGCTAGTAAGTGTCTGATGCCGAATTTGAACTCAGCTCTTCCTGGATCCAGGCTCAGTACTCTTCACTACATCTAATTTAACGCCCAGTGCATTGAGGCTGACAAATAGGAGGAGTATAAAGAAATCTGGAAAGACTTGTGTGAAATAATGCAATGCAAAGAAAAAAAAAGCAGAAGCAGAAAAATAGATTACACATTATGATCACGTAAGAGGAAAAGGGGAGGCAGAATAAATGGGCAAAGAACCCAGATGGTGGTTCTGAAATTGTCTTTTCAGGGTGGGACTGAAAAGTTACCCCATTTTATGCATGAAATTTATTCGTATCAATACATAGAGTTGCCAAGCCTGTTTAAGTAATTCTACTGGTGTTTGATACAAGTGGCTGAAGAAGCAGTGGGTGGAGTGAGGAGGAAGTCTCAATGTGCAGTTGGGGTCTAAAACAATATCTTCACACAACACTGCTCTGAACAGGACCCAAAGGGCATTCCCATCCCCCTTGACAAAGATAGATGGCTGCCATTAAAAGCTTTTCAGACAACAACTGCTAAGCTGATGATGTAGTATCATTGCCGCTGGGCAAAAATGATTGCCACTCATCATTTTGTCACAGCCAAAATGGTTCATTGTTTGAAGGATTGTTTTCGTTGTTGTCATTGTTTATTTGTTTGGGGTTTTCCTGAAAATGCTATTCCTGAATGATGAATTGCTCAGAAAAGCAATGCCATCTCAGAAATAGCCAGGACAGGAGGAGAGGGAACGGGATCGATCCATCCTCAGAATCTACCCAAGTCTTGCGAAAATACCCATGGCAGTTTTCCCATCTGAACCGAGGAAACAGTTAGTTTAGGCAAGCCAGTGATGGATTGATTGCTTTTACTCAATCAGTCAAGCCGATGCTTGGCGTCACTTCAAGGAAGACAGCGAGCGAGAGGGTATTTCATTTTTCAGTTGCTTGGTATTAGCACCAGGGATAGGGAAAACGTAAGGGCAGGTACAGTGAAACCAGCAAAAGGTACACTGTACACTTTACTGGCTGAGCTCCACCATCACTGGAATGTGAGGGTGACGTGTAGGTGGGGGGCTTAAGGAGAAGGAAGGAGGTGGGGAGAAGAGTGAATTCTGCAGGTAGAGAATAGGCCGGCCCAACATGGGCGCCTTTAAGTAGATTGAGTTGGTTGAAGAGCAAAGAATCAGATCCCCGCAATGTTTTGGGGGATTGGAAAGGGCTATGCGATCTGGGTCTGATGGGGCATTTTCCTGACATAGACCTGTCTCTGTGGGTCTCTCCAACACGTGGGAATCATTGGGAAGGAAGCCATGAGAGAAGTGTGGTGTGTCTGTGTTTCTAACCCATGCACGTCTTCTGTGTTGTGGCTGTTTTTTTAATTGATTCCCTGTCACCAAGGAAAGTGTCTGATACAGGGGAGCCTGTGATGATAACACCACTCAGAGACAGCTGTGCCTGATTGAATTTCTGGTATAGTAAGTGTTCTGAGATGCCCCTCCATCTTGTCATGGATGCTCTGAGAGTCCAGACACGAGACTTATCATTCTCCTAACACAAGTCTACTTCATTCAGTCAGGGCGCAGGGCTGAGGAGTCCACCAAGGTCTTGACTTGTTCTCTTGCTGATCCAGTTAACTCAGAGGAGAGCAGACTCCATTCTGCTCCCACAGACCACACCCCTAACCCTTCCCATCCTACAGATTCTGTGCCTGCTTTTTAATCACTAGGTTATCAGAGAAGGGAGTATGAATAAACTCAGTGCAGCTATGGCTAGAAAAACCCGTCCAGTTGTGTGTCCCACTTAGAGGAGCTCAATAACATGGCTTTTTGTTGTTCATTACTCACTAATCTCTTCATAGGTAAAGAAAGAGAAGATGGTGTATCATCAGGGATGTAGCCACATTGGGGTATTGTCCCATTTGGAGACATTTGCCCCCACTTAGATGTCCCCACCCCACCCCCTTACCCCTTCAGGTCCTTTATAAGGAAGGAGACACAAAGTCACAACCTAAGGATTTTTATAGTGTCTAACCTGGCAGCATCTATTTTGAACCACCAGACTGCTGCCTAGGACCACCATCTACTAGGAACAGCAAGGAGGAGGGGATTTGACAGAATTTTGGCTGGCTTGTGTGCTCACTGGCTGATTGAGTTGTCAATCAGTGTTAAACGAGAAAGTGACCTTATTTGTGGTAATGAAAACCATATTTAACCAGCTTGATTCTCACTGGCCCACTTCAGCAAAGTAACAAGAGAGACAGAAAAGGGGAGAGGGTATGGGCTGGTCCCCCTACATTTTTGTGTCTCCTGTGACTCTTCCAGGTACTCTATTAGTGTGAAATTGCCTGTGCCATACCACAACATATTAGAGTTTTCAGAACAATCTAAATGGACAACCACAGTAGTATGAGGGTGTTAGGATGACCTTACAGCCACTCTCCATGTGTTATACCCTTAGGGCTGAGAAGGCTCCCACTCCACAGAGTCCTCTCCCTCTATTATAGGCTTAGAATTTCAATCTCAGAGGGAGTGCTATCCCTTTACCTGAAGGTTTTGTTCGTTGTTATAATGCCTGCAGCTGTGGAAGAAGCAACAATGAGACTTTCTCAGTTGCTGACACCTTTGTGAGAATAAAGGATCTGAGATTGGTGAGAGGAGGATAATGGCCTCCCATGGTGGGGTAAAGAGAGCAGAAAGAAAGAGGCTAAGAAAAAGGGGAGCTAGAGGGGGATCAGCTGAGGACCTCAGAGGCAGTGTGTCCCAGTGGAATGGGCGTCAGTCGCTTGACTTCAGATGCTGGTACTGCTCTTTACTATCTTCAAGTCCCTTAACCTCCCTGTGGCTCAGTTTCCTCAAATAGAAAAGGAGCGCATTGGCTGAGAAGACATAAGGTTGTGACTTCCCTCTGCCTCACTGTTTTGCCAAGGGCTGGTCTTATCTCTAAAGGGCTTTTACCCTGAGACCTAGTGCAGCAAATGAAAGCTGCAGAAGGCGTCTTGGCACCATGTCAGGGACAACAGAGTTGGAATCAAGAGACCTGGGGCTGAGTCCATGCTCTGCCATTTAACTAGATGTGCAACCTTGGGCCAGATGCTCCCCTCCTCTGAGACTCAGTTTCCCTTCTGCAAAATGGGAGCAAGAATATGTGTCCTACCCTTTTTCACCTCAGAGGGGTGTTATGAGACAAGCCCTTTGTAGAAAGCCGAGCCCCACAGCAGTGGGAGTCGTTATGATGTGAATTATTGGCCATTTTTCTTGGGAAATATTTGAGTATATGCATGTGGCAGGAAATGATTCAACACATACCTGGGTGGAAACCAGGACTACCCCAAAACCCATAGTCTTTCCAAGTGCAGCCAGAGTGATGCATTTTTATAGGGAGTGACAAGCAGAAAAAAACAGAAATTACATAAAATTCCCTCAAAGCAGGCAGCGAGGCTTTCAGCTGATCTTGGGGCTGGCACTCGGCAAGGGCAGGGTGGGGAGACCCAGATGTAAAACATTTGTCAAACGCATGCAGTAAGCTGTTAAGGTCAGCCTGGCCCTGGCAAGAATCTTTCTGTGGCTCAGGAACACATGTGCAGAGGCAGGTGGTACTAGTTATCTGGGCTGGGAGGGACAATGATGCCCTAGAACTTGCTCAGAGGCCCCGGGTGAAAGATGGAGAGAATGAAAACCAGACTTGACAGGGTCATGGAATAGATTCCACTGGGTAGTGCTAGAACTTTGTGGCTGGAAGAGATTTTCTTTCTTTCTTTTTTTCTTTAAAGGAAGAAACTGAGCTCAGAGAGGTTAGGGGATTTGTCAGGGTTACGGAGTTCATCGATGGCAGAAATGGGATTTATATCTAGGCCCTCTGACTACAAATACAACCTTTCCCCACTGTCCCAAAGTCCAGACAAGGGGAGGGCCGTCCCCAAGGTCATCGAGTGAATTACTGGCAGACTAATAACCCCCTATTTCTATGGCCGTTTATAGTCTGGAAACCCTTTACTCCCAATTGTTCCATGAGGCAGAAAATCTCAGTGTTATTTGAGATCAGTGCATTGTGTGTACCCGTGGAACAAACCATAGTGCTCATGAGAAACAAGATGCTAGCTAGATAGCACAGTGAGTAGAGTACTGGGCCTCAAGTCAGGAAGACCTGAGTTCAAGTCTGACCTCACACATTTTTCTTTCTTTAAAAAAATGTAATTAATTTATTTTTAGATTTCTTTTTGGAGGGAGGAAGGCAAGGCAATTGGAGTTAAGTGACTTTCCCAGGGTCATACAGCTAGTTAAGTATCAAGTGTCTGAGGCCAGATTTGAACTCTATTCACTGTACCACCTGACTGCCCCTTGTTTTTAGTTTTGAACATTCACTTCCATAAGATTTTGAGTTTTAAATTTTCTCCCCCTCCCTCTTCTCCCCCTTCCCAAGATGGCATTCAATCTGATATAGGCTCTACTTATACACTCATATTAAACATATTTTCACATTAGTCATGATGTAAAGAAGAATTAGAATTAAGAAGGAAGAAATAAAACAAAACAACAAAAGAGAAGAAGAGCAAATAGTCTGCTTCCACCTGCATTCAGACTCCAAAGGTCTTTCTCTGGAGGTGGATTAGCATTTTCCATCATGAGTCTTTTGGAGTTGTCTTAGATTCTTGCATTGCTGAGAAGAACTAAGTCTATCAAAGTCAGTCATCACACAACATGGCTTTTACTGTGTACAGTGTTCTCCTAGTTCTTCTCATTTCACTCAGCATCAATTCATATGTCTTTCCAGGTTTTTCTGAAGTCTGCCTGCACATCATTTCTTATAGCACAGTAGTATTCCATTACATTCATATACCGCAACTCCACAGCTTGTTCAGCCATTCCCCAATTAATAGACATCCCCTCAATTTCCAATTCTTGGCCACCACAAAAAGAGCTGCTATAAATATTTTTGTACATGTGGGTCCTTTTCCCGTTTTTATGATCTCTTTGGGATACAGACCTAGAAGTGGGTCAAAGTGTTTATAGTTTTAGCCCTTTGGACAAATTGCTCTCCAGAGTGCTTGGATCAGTTCACAGCTTTACCAACAATGCATTAGTGTTACAATTTCCCCATATCTTCTCCAACATTTATAATTTTCCTGTTTTGTAATGTCAGCCAGCCTCATAGGTGTGGTGTGCTACCTCAGAATCATTTTGATTCGCTTTTCTCTAATCAATAGTGATTTACAGCATTTTTTCATATGACTACAGAAGCTTTAATTTCTTTATATGAAAGCTGCCTGATTATATCTTTTGACCATTTATTAATTGGGGAATGACTTATATTCTTATAAATTCAATTCAGTTCTCTATATAGTTTAGAAACGACGGACCCACACATTTTCTAGCTGTGTGACCTCAGGCAAATCACTCAACTTCTGTCCACTTCAGTTTCTTTAACAGTAAAAGGGGATTAATAATAGCACCTACCTCCCAAAGGTGTTGTGAGGTCCAAATGAGATAATAATTGTAAAAAACTTAGCACAGTACTTAGAACACAGTAAGTGCTTAATAAATGTTTTTCCCCTTCCTTCCTCAAATGAGATAATGTTTATAAAATGTCCTGAAAATGTTAAATTATTGTTATTTCTCTATTTTACAGATAAGGAAATGGCAAAGTTGTTTTAATGGCCTCCAGGTCTCCTAAAACAAAACCCTATCTTTTTAGCACCATATTCTTCTTCTGGTATACTATGATTGCAAGTCATAGACTATCACTTGTGGTCACCCAGTTGAGAGTCTTCCAAAGGGCAGTGCTGTGGTATGAGTGAGTTGACTGCAACCCATGACAAATAAGGAATTATACAGGAAAAACTGGGTAAAGAATAGTATCAAAAACCAGGGGAAAAATGAGCCAGTCACATGGAAGGAGCAAGGGATAGCCTATGGTTAGCCCTTATATTTTGTTAACTTCTACTTCATGTCAAGATACCAAGAAAAGGCCCCCATCGGTGAACTTCTAGGAGGTCATAAATGAGAACTTCACAGGGTGGTCAATGGAAAGCCCCTGTCAATGAGGTCATAGATCTATTGGAGTATTGGAGAAACTGACCCTCAGAGGCATACAGTGAGAGTTCACATAGCTAGGAAGTGAGACAGCTCTAGAACCCAGGACTCCCATATTCCACTCCAGTGCTTCCTCTCTCTAGTACTAATGATTTCCTCCCTTTGGGCTGATGCTTCCTCTGCTATGGCTGTCAGAGGTTTCCACAATGAAAGACTCACTATCATAAATAGATAACTACACACCCCATATAACACACTAATAGCTCCCACTGGGGATTTAAAGAATTCAGAGTACTTTTCTCATGATACTTCCCCTTCCCCAAGGGGCACAAGTTTCCTTTATGGAGAGAGAAACTGAGACAAATTTAAGTTCACTTTCAGTAAAACAAAACAAAACAAAACAAAACAAAACAAAACAAAAACTCAACTTCTCCCAATTACATGTAAAGACAATTTTTAACATTCATTTTTTAAAATTTTGAGTTCTAAATTCTTTCCCTTCCTCCTGCCCCATCTCCTTCCCTGAGACAGTTAACAATTTGATATAAGTTATGCATGTGGAGTCATGCAAAGCATATTTCCATATTAGTTATATTGTGAAAGAAGATTAAGAAAAAAAAAAGGTTGAAACCCTACATAAAGTGAAAAATAGTATACTTTAATTTGCGTTTAAACTGCATCAGTTCTTTTTTCTGGATATGGGTAGCATTTTTCATCATGAGACCTTTGGAATTGTCTTGGATCACTGTATTGCTGAGAGTAGCTAAGTCATTCAAAGCTGATCATTGCACAGTGTTGCTATTACTGTATACAATGTTCTCCTGGTTCTGTTCACTTCACTTTGCATCAGTCTTTCCAGTTTTTCCAGAAATCATCTCAGGAAAACTTTCTAATTATTGGCTCTCCAGAAGTGGAATGGACTGCCTTGACAGGTGGTAGGTTCTCCCTCCCTGGAGGTCTTCAAGCAAGAGGACAAATGTTTACTTATGAGGTCTACCATAGTGCTGATTATGTCCAGATATGGGTCCAGCTAGATGGCCACCAAGATCTCTTCTAACTCACAAATGTGTTCTGTGAGACTGTGAGAATTAAGGAACTTCTCTTCATCCATTGTCACCTAGCTGGACTCCTGACTCCAGTTCTGGTACAATTTCCACTCCACCACTTTTAATTTCTTTTATAGCTCCATTTTGCTAAATATTTGTAGCAGGAACCTGTCAACTCCGTTCTGGTAGATTGAAGCAGGCAGGCATCACTAGCATGTCAAAATTGGAGTACTGATGTCCCCACTCCTAGAGAATCAAGGAAGGATAGTGAATGTGGCACTGTCAAATGGTTCAACATCAGAAATAAATATGATTGGCTAATATGGAAATGTGTTTTTTCATAGCTTTCCATGTAGAATCAATATCACATTGCTTGTCTTCCAAAAAGGCAGGGGAGTGGTGGGAGTATGAGAGAGAATTTGGAACTCAAAATTTTAAAAAATGATTGTTAAAAATGTAATGTAATTACATGTAATTAGGAAATATATAATAAAATAAAAATGTATTGAACAGACAAATAGAAAAGAAATGGATACAATTGTGTTGATAGAAATTACATTAAGGAAGGGGAATTAACATCTGTTTTGCCTCTGTACTCAAAGGATTGTGGGACCTTCACATCTGACTTGCTTCCAAAATCTTTCAAGTGGTGTTTCATGGTGAGAAGGTGAGCTCCCTGTGAGCAGAGACTATCTCTTTTCTGTTTTTATTGCCAGTGCTTAGCACATGGCTTTGCACACCACAAGTGCTTACTAATTGCTTTTTCCTTTATTCAAAGAAGTGAAGAAGAAGAGAGAGTGGGGACCAGTCTATACACCACTAGAGTAAGTTAGTCTCCATGCCACCTTTGGCTTATATACTGTCGGCTGCCAACCCATAGGCTAAATGATAACTCTGCGAGACCAGGTATGTTTGGCTTTAGACAAATACTTCACTGAAGATTGGAAGTTAAATGAACTATATAAATAGTTCCTCACAGCAATTCACATTAGCTTGGGGAATATGAACCACTTCATAATATCCAAGTATGCCTTTCAAATTAGTCATTATAAAGGAGCTATGAAGTTGAAAAAACTGCTCTTGGGATCCATATCACAGAGCTTGGGGGCAGGCTGGGAGGAACTTTAGAGGTCACTTAATCTAAAGATCTCATTTTACAGAAGAGGAAGCTGAGGCCAGAGGGGTTAAAATACTCCTATAGAGTTTAATATATGGTTCTTTTAGTTGTTCCCTCTAAAAGGGAAGGAAAGAATATTGGTGCTTTCTCAAAGGTATTGCCTAAGCTAAGTCAGAATTCTCATGTCATCAGATTTGCTCTTCTATGAGCTGACCCCCAGATTCTGTGGCAAGTACTAGATACAGCTATAGTACATGAGATGATTGGGGGAGACCCAGACACATCCCAGTTACCTCAGTTCCCACCTTTAGCCTGCTTGGCTGCCTTCTCAGCAGTGTACTGTGTATGCCACACTAATACCCATGGGAATCACGATGCCAAGTCACTCACAGACCTACAGATGTGCCCTTCTCTCTACACTGAAACCTCACTCGGACCACTTTCTCTCTCAGTAAGAATCCAAATACGCCCAGGGTTCTAGGTGACCCAAATATTCCGTCAATAATGACTTCCTACCCTTCCTTTGAAGTGCCCTGGCTACATGCCACCCTGGTATGTGGGAAGTTAGTGTTCAATTCCAGAAGCAGCTTCACCTCTTCCCTTCATCTCTGTCATTCCCCTAGCTACCATGATAATATGAAGTCATATTTAGAATGATAACAACAACAATTCGTCATGTGTGGTGGGCAACTCCAGGTTTATAAAATGAGAGTCAGGATCGTTGAGGTACTCTAGTGAAGATGGCTCTGAAAAATGACAAAAATTAGTGGTAATCAACAGGAATCAAGGAAAGAGGTTTCCAGTGGAAAGAGGGTGTGGTCCAAGACTAAATCGGAGCCAGTGCTGCACCAGTCACAAAAGATGGGGTGGAGGCAGGGGCGGGAGGTGGCAGTCACAGTTCCAAAGCCAGCACGGAGTAAGTCAGGGCAAAAGTGCCACATGGAAAGAATCACAGACTCCCAGAACTCAGCATGGGAAGAGACCTTCAAGGCCATTTTGTCCAAACCCTACTTCCATAACTTGTCTGAACAGCCTTTCCTTCAAGCCTCAGGTAAACACCACCCAAGACAAGCCATTCCACTTTGGAAATTGTTGTGAAATTTTTTCCTGACATCAAGGGTCTCTTTGCCACACTTACTTGTTACTCTGGGGCCAACCAGAGCAATCTAATCCCATTCTATATGTGAGCCCTTTAAAAACTTGAAAATAGCCATCACGGCCCCCTCTTCCCCTCACACCCAAGTCTTCTCTTTTCTGAACAGAATATTGCTTCTTCATTCAACAGTCTTCATGTGACATTTATAAGCAGACCCTTCACTATCCTGATTGTCCTTTGGACATCCTCCTGCTTATCAATCTCCGTTAAGACTCAGGTCTTTTTCAGATGGATTGCTGTTTAGTCAAATCTATACTGGTTTGTACTTGTGAAGTTGATTTCTTAAAAATTTAAGTCTAAAATGGAACCACAACCTTTAAATGCCATCTTTTTCGATTTGGTCCAAATCTAATGACAGACAGCATGGCATTGTGGATGGAGTGTTATGCCTCTTACATACTACTTTTATGAATGTAGGCAAGTCACTTCATTTCTTTCTATGTCTTGTTTGAACAGAATAGTTTACTGGTTGTCTCCGCTCTTAGAATATAAGCTCCTTAAGAGCAAAGATTGTTTTTTGCTTTTGTGTCCAGTTCCTGGCACAAAATAGGGGCTTGAATAAATGCTTGTTGACTAATTTGACTCAATCTCTTCAAGGTTCATGAATGGAAGTAAGGAGGGATTTGAACTCAAGTCTTCTGACTAGATCGCTAGGCTCTTTTCACTCTCTCACTACCAACATTCTTCATCTCAGTACTTTGGTTTCCTCATCTAAAAAAGGAAGGGGCTAGACTAGGTAACTTCTAACGTCCCTTCCAGCTCCAAATCAGTTTTCTTGGATCACTGAACTAACATCACCCTTTTCCTTTCCTTCATTATTTAATCTTGAACTTTGATGGTATCTAGGAAAGACCTTAGATTAAAGAGGCAAAGGTCTTCCACTGCATTGGGGCCAACTCCAGTCCACTTGATCTATATCTGTCCATTGGTCCCAAATGGCTTTGGAGGAGAAAGTGAGGTTGGTGACTTTGCATAACTCTGCCTCACTTAAGTCTAATTCACTTGCAAGTCATGACATCACCTTCCCCACATCATGCTCTCTTTAAGAAGGAAGGACAAACAACAATGAAAGGAGGCATTGTTTTGAGGAAGCCATTGTATAGAAATTGTCATGATTACCAACACTCTCCCTGGCCAATCTCCCTCAGAAACTTTGTGATGTCCCCTGTATTCCCAGGGCCCCCAAAGACAGCAACAATTGCCCAGAATTTTTCTTACGCTCTCTCAGGTAAAATTTTTTCATTTCTCTCTCTGGGTCTTTGGCTGGTAAACAGATTAGCTAATTAAAGTTAAGGTGTGAATGGCTGATAATGACTTAGAGCTTTATCCTTTTGAGTTAATATTTGCATTTTAATAGGGCCCTTCAAAAGCCCCATTAAGCCCCTTGTGGCCCTGGGGTCCAAATTCCGAGGGAGTGTACTAAGGGGAAATTGAAGAGGTCAGTAATGGGAGAAAGTGGGGAGTGTAGTTTCATGGTGCGGAGGTAAAGTGCTGGACCCAGAATCAGGAAGATCCGAGTTTGAACGCTGTCTCATTTATTTACTCGTCATGTGACCCTCAGTAACTCACTTAACTTCTCAGTTTCCTTATTCATAAAAATAGACGTAATAATAATAATTCCTACTTCACAGGCTTGTTGTGAGGATCCGATTAGAAAACATATGTAAAGCTAGCTCTGTGCTATGAGTGAAGCCACTGAATTTCAGTAGCTCGAAAGGAATGTGAGATTAGCAAAGTTAGAGACATTTCCACTCCAAATGTTCATAGGGACTATTTGTGCCGGACCAACTCCCTCAGAACTTTTGTTGGTCTGATCGGCCTCAGTTGGACACACCATACCTTGATCCCGACATAGTGATGCCATATTGGTCCCCTTTGAGCGTGAAGGACAACCACTACCACCACCATGTCCCGTCCTCCATTTCTCATCCACCACGAGGGGAACAATATGCTGCCAGCATTCCTCAGGACTCTGTTGTTGGTAATTGCATCGACCAGCATTCTTAAGACTTTCAGAGACGTTTTTTCTTTACAACATTGTTGTTGTATTAATTGTTCCCCTGGTTCTTCTCACTTGAATTTGCATCAGTTCATACTAGTCTCTTCAGGATTCTCTGAAACTGCTTTGCAAAATTTCTTATGACATAATAACACCAACAGCTAGCATTTATATAGCAGTCTAAAGTTTACTAATGCTTTCCATTATCTCATTACATTCATATATCATAATTTGTTCAGCCATTTCCTCAATTAATGGCAAAAACGCCTTTGTTTCCAGTTCTTTTCTGCCGCTGGAAAAAAAAAGCTGTTATAAATACTTTCATACCTATGGGTCTTTTCATAGACATAATAGTAGCATTGATAGGTTAAAGGATAGGTACAGTTTAGTGATTTTTTTTGAGGGGGGGAGGCATGTTTCCAAATTGCTCTCTGGAAAGGCTGAACCAATTCACAGCTCCACCAACAGTGCACTATTGTGCCTGTCTTCCAGCAGCTCCACCAACAATTGCCATTTTCATTTTTTATTATCTTTGCTAATCTGGGAGGTCTGAGGTGGAACCTCAAAGTTCTTTTAATTTTCATCTTTCTAATTATTAGTCACTTGGAACATTTTTTTCCTGTGTGTTGATCACTTCAGTGACTATTTCTTAAGTACTTATTATGTTTCAGGTACTATGCTAAAGACTGGGAATACAAAGACAAACGTGAACCAGCCTTTGCCCTCAAAGAGCTTACATTCTATTACTAGGGATACTACATGTACACAGTTGAGTAGAGACCAGGAATATGGGGAAAACTGAAAACATGAGGGGAATCAAGGAGAAGGACCAGGACAGGCATCCTAACAGAGCTGCCAACTCAGTTCAGCCTTAAAGAAAGGCAAGAATTCTTGGAAACATAAGTCTCCAACAGAGCCAGCTTGTGAAAATACACAAAGAAGTGGAATGGAATATGGAGTGCAAGGAGCAACCAGGTAAATACTGTGAAATAAAGCTAGAAAGTGCGGTCAGATGGTGTAGGACCTTCCATATTAGGCTAGGCTTTTCATATGCCATTGTAGAAGTAATATGGAACCACTAAAGACTTTTGAGCAGGGGAGTGACGTAGTCAGACCTACAGCTTGGGAAGATTATTTAGCAACTGTGTTGAGCATAGATCAGGAAGGGGAGAGAATGGAAGCAGAGAGACCAATAAAGAGACTCCTAATAGTCCAGGAAAGAGGTGATGAGCGGCCAAGAGGGGAGGAAGGGAGGGATTCGAGAGCTATTTTGGACATAGGCTCAATCACATTGGCATTTAATTGGACATGGGAATTATGACCCTGAACACCTGGGAAGAAGGTTAAGTGTTCTTTAAAAAAATTTAGGGAAGCTTGGAGGAGTAGGGTATCATAGGAATGATCAGTTCTGTTTTGGAAGCTTTGTGTCTGAGATTCTGTGGGGATGTCCAGGTGGGTGGGTGGAGTTGTGGGTGTAAAAGTATGCATTTGCTGCCAGATGCATTTGCTTTCCTAGATCTCATAGTTCTAAAAGGGTTCTCAGAGGCCATCTAGTCTATCCCTCCCCCCACCCCCGTTTTACAGATAGAGAAACTGAGACCTAGGGAGGTTAAGTTGCTTGCCTGAAGTTATACCAGCAGTAAGCATCAGAGAGATTTGAACCCAGGTCCTCTGACTCCAGAGACAGTATTCTTTCCTCTTTTACTTTGTTTTGCTTTTTTTTTTCTTTGTTACCAAGGAAGATTCGTTGTGTGTGTGTGTGTGTGTGTGTGTGACAGAGAGAGAGAGAGAGAGAGAGAGAGAGAGAGAGAGCCTGTGAAAGCGTACATCCAGAAATTATTGCAATAACAAAACAAAGGCATCAATAAAATCTTTTACAATGAAAAAAAATCACTGTGTGAACTGAGGCAAGTGATTTAACTCCTCTAGTCTTTGGTTTCCTCCTCTATACAATGAGGAGGATGGACTGAATATTCTCTTGGGTCCCTTACAGCTCTCAGTCCTCAGTTAGTGACAATCTTGCTGCCAACCCCAAACCCTTCCTCCAGCACATTCCCACCCAGCCCTAGCTTTCAAGATCTACTCTCTTAGAGTTAAAGCCCAGCGATGCCCTGGAGCCCACAGATGATAACGAACACCATGCCTTTAGTCCAGTCAGTGTGCTCAGAGTTTCCCAGACTGAGTAGGTGGTCCCTTCCTAGCAGGTCTGTAATCTTCCCGGGGATTCAGAACCCTCATTAGTGTTGCTGGCCAAACCCCACTTAGCTGCCTGAGAGCTCCTCCTCCAGGGGACCTGAGCTCCGGCCTGACTCTCATACTTAACCTCTGGGTGACACTGCAGTGATTCCCTTTGGGTCGGGTTGGAGGAGGGAGGGGGGAAGGGGATTGAGGGCTTGGGCCCCCCGCCGGAGCTGGTGTTGTTTTTGGCCCCCTTGTTTCGTCTTGCGAGGGCGGTTCAGCCAAATATTTGTGTTATCTAGCCTATGTTGATTTCAGCTGGATACGGGTTGTGCCGAAGGACCCTTGCAGACCAAAATTGGGCAGTTTGACTTCACTCAGTTCTCCTCACGGAACTTTTATTAAGAACCTGCTACGTTCCTAGCACTCTGCTATGCAAAGACAAATACATGTATACACACATGTACACGTGTGTATGTGTATTCATATATGTGCGTCTGTACATATATACATCTCGGTCCTTGCCCTTGAAACCACACGTACCCCCACATTACATATATATGAAATATAAATATATATAAACATCATGGATACACATATAGTAATTTCTAGGAGGATGGGAAATATAAATATGTACAAATTATATATGGATATACATATATACATACGCATACACACCCATGTATGTGTATACATGTATACACATACATATGTAAATTTACAGGGGTGGAAATATACATATATTAAAATATATACATACACACACATATATACACATGCATCTGCATACATACACACATACCTATATAAAATTTTCAGGAGGGTGGGAAATATAGGTATATATAAAAATCATATAGACATATACATATACATTTCCAGGAGGGCGGGAAATATGATACATATAAAAGTTATATATACATTCACACACACACACACACACACACACACACACACACACACACATAAATTTCCAGGAGGATGAGAGGTCACTGGGACGGGAGGTGGGGATGGTAGGGGTTGGACACCTTCATGTAGGAGGTATCCCTGAAGCTGAGCCTTAAAGGGAGTTCAGGATTTTAAAAGCAGAGATGAGGAATACATTCCAGGCATGGGAGGAGAGAGTGGTGGTGGGAAGAGCCTCTGCAAAGATGTGGAGGAGGGAGATGTTTGTCTGATATGTGCATTTACCATAGAAGTGACTAGTCCAAAGGATCTGGGGAGTCGAGGTGGGGATGGGGAGCTCCTCTAACCCAAGGAACATTCTTTTTTCTGTTGAGTTGTGCACGGTATAAAAAATGAGAGTACAGTCATTTGAATTTAGGCAGCTCCTTTCTCCCACCAAAGCTCAGTTTCCTATAGATTAATCAAAGAATTTATGCTCCCCTGGACCCCCTGACTCTTTTGAAGGGCTTGAAAACAGAGGTCCATAAGGTTCCAGTTAGTGACATCTTTCCCTTATAAGCTCAGCACCTGTGTTCCCTGGAAACCTTGGATTTTGTGAAGGGCCTCTAACGTTTCAAAGCTCTTTCTTGGTCGTTATTTTCATCTACTCTGACTGTAATGCTGAAAATAAACTGTAATACTCTCAGGCTGCCCAAGCAGGATTATCAGAGAATCACAGAATTTTAGAGCCTTCGAGGTCACTGAGGAACCCTGGAGGACGTCCAGTCCAACCGTTATTTCACAGATAAGAAAAATGAGGCCAAGAATGGCCAAGGGACTTCGTGCCCAGGTGCCCACAGGGACCGAGGTGGAATTTGGACCTGAGTCTCTGGACTGGACCAAGCTGCCCTTCGCATCTAATTCAAATCAACCATTCAATCCAAAGAGCACTTATCAATCACCCACCGTGTGCCAATCTAGCTGCCAAGGGACCAAGGCCAATGTTGAAGCCAAGGCCTGCATTTTATAGAGGCCAAGAATGACAAGTCAATGACCTCAGTTCAGACAATAACTACCTCTGCTGTTTAACCTTGGGCAAAACAGTGACCGCTTGGGGCAGTTCTCTTACCTGTGAGATGAGGTGATTTCTCTAGGTCAGATGTTCTTCACCTGAAGGCCAATGGAACCCCAGGGGTCTGCAGATAGATTCCAGGGGGTCTATGAACTTGAGTGGGGAAAAAACACATTGTGATTTTCACTTCTAGTTGAGTTTGCATTTCCTTCAATTATTTTTTTTAAAGTTATTATTCCGAGAGGACATTCCTAGGGTTCTCCAGGCTGCCCAAGGGGTCCATGGCATAAAACAATTAAGAATCCTTGGCTTAGGCAATCTCTAAGGTCCTGTTCAACTCTAAATCCTAAGACCCTGCGCATGACTGACCTTAGTAAAAGGGGAACAAAAATAAATCCACAAGGATTTAGGGTAAGAAGACTCGGGTTTGACCTAGAGCAAGCTGTCTCACCACTCTGGGCTTCCATTTCCGTATCTGTGAAATGACGAGATAGAAGTCCTGTGCTGCTGCTACTGCCCTCTTCTTTGAATAACGAAGGTGAAGCCCATTAATTTCATCTGTAAGATGAGAGGGATGAACTAGATGTTTGCCAGGGTCCCCTTCTGCTCTAAAATCTACGATCCCATGCAATGACTATGAAGAATGCTCATTCCATGGGGAAGGAAGAAAAGGGGCTATGTGGTACTCATGTCAGGCAGAAGTTCAGAGGGGACAGAGGCAACTGTGGGCTGGGAGTGATTGCAGGAGGCAAGGGACGGCCCTTGGATAAAGCATATGGTACAGATAGCACATCCACACAGCCTCCTGGGGCCTTTACACAGGCTGTCCTCCTTGCCTCCAATGTATCCTCTTCTCCCCTCTGCTCCTTAGATTCCCTAGGGTCCTTCACAGCTCAGCTCAGGGGTCATCTCCTTCACGAAGCCTGTTCTAATTCATCCCACCCTCCTCAGTGACTTCACACGTATTATGCATTTGCTTTTTTATATTCTTGTTGTTTTCTCCTTAGAATATAAAAACTTGAGGGTGGAGACTTTTATTTTATTTTATTTTATTTTTTATCTGTAAGTGCTGGGCCTAGAGTCAAGTCAAGTCATCTTCTTAAGTTCAAATCTAACCTCATAACCTTCCTAGCTGTGTGAGCCTGGACAAGTCACTTAACCCTGTTTGCCTCAGTTTCCTCTTCTGTAAAATGAGGTGGAGAAGGAAATGAAAAACCACTCCAGTTTCTTTGCCAAGCAAACCCCAAAAGGGATCATGAGGAGTCAGACAGGACTGAAATGACTGATAACAACAACCAAAAGATTCTGGTCACAGAAGAGTTGCTGGTGGGCTTGAGTGGAGAGAGTTACCCATACTAAAGAGATTATAGGTTTGGATGAAAAAAAAAATACTACCTCCTATCTTTTAGTTAACAGAGAATTCTTTAAACGGTTTTATCTAAGGAATGAGCTGATAAAAACATTAGTTAGAGGAATAGAGTGAACAGAGCACCAGCCCTGGAGTTAGGAAGACTTGAGTTCAAATCTTGGCCACAGACACTTAACACTTACTAGCTATGTGACCTTGGGCAAGTCACTTAACCCCAATTGCCCTGCCTTCCCCCCTCCAATAAGCAAAAAAAAAAAATTAGAACTGGGGGGCTCCTTTTTTCCTTTATCATATATCTATACATATGCATATGTACATTATATATTATATAAAATAATATTTTATATATTTTTTTTCTTTCCATCCTTAGAGCTCCATTAAAAGTTAACTTGCAGGCAAGAAATGCAAGTTTCAGTACCTACTACATTATTTACCAGGGGTGTGACCTTGGGTAAGTAATTTTTAGATACTTTTTTAAAAATGAAATAAACAAAAACAACTCACATTTCCTTAGTGCTTTAAGGTTGACCAAGTCCTTTCATCCATCAGAATGACAAAGTTGACAGAAAATGAAAGTGACAAATGCTGGAGGGGCTGTGGGAAAACAGGAACTATTTTGCACTGTTGGTGGAGTTGTGAACTGAGCCGTGTTGGAAAGCATTTTGAAACCATGCTCTCAAAGTTGCTGAACTGTGCCTACCCTCTGCCCCATTGACGCCAGTGGTAGGAACAGCATGTTCCTATGTCCATGAAGGTGGCTGAAGCAGGTGCTGTGGAGCACTTAGCACTTGGACAGGTATTGAGGCGCTAAGGTCCTCCACAGCATCCCGGTCTTGCCCCTGGACTTAGACGACTCTAGAAGGCAGAGGGAGGCTGATAATTTTGTGCAACTCTGCCTCACTTAAATCCACTTCTTGCACGAAGTGCAAGACATCACCCTGTGTCATCGGTCCTTTTCAAAAATGAAAGACAAAGAACAACAACTGGTACTAGGTCAATACACAAGATTAAAGAAAGAGGAAACAGACCTGTATGTACAGAAATATTTATAGCAGCTCTATTTTTGATGGCTAAAAAACCCCAAAAAACAACCCACCACAACTAGAAATAAATGAGGTGCCCATATATTGGGGAATGGCTGAATAAATTGTGCTGTATGAATGTTATGGGATACTATTGTGCTGTAAGAAAAGGTGAATGGCATGGTTTCAGAGAAGCCTAGGAAGATTTACATGAACTGATGCAGAATGAACAACTTATATAGTAACAGCAACATTATAAAAGCAAATAGCTTTGAAAAACTTAGGAACTCTGATCAACACAACGACCAAACACGATTCCATAATGAAACACACTTACCCACCTCCTGAGAGAGAGAGAGAGAGAGAGAGAGAGAGAGAGGAGAGAGAGAGGAGAAAGAGAGAGAAAGAGAGAGGGGGGGGCAATACACTCAGAGTGCAGATCAAGACATATTTCAGACACACTCATTTTGCTTGACTACTCAAGGGTTTCTAATTTTTTTTTTACTTGGAGGGAGGGAGAAGAGAAAATAAATTCTTTGTCATTGAAAACAAAGATACAAGTAACTTTTTAAAAAAACAAAGCACTGTCCTTGCAACAGTTCTGTGCAGTATGGAGTAAGAGTACTATTAATCTCCATTTTACAGATGAGGAAATTGAGACACAGAAATGAGAATACTTGGCCTGTGGGAAAACATAGAGTTGGGCTGGGCTAGCTAACATGGTACAGGAGAAAAAAAATCACTCACTGGCCTTAGAATCAGCTTGAGTTTGAATTGTGCCTCAAAAACGTACCAGCTGTGTGACTCTGGGCAAGCCAGTTTACTCCCCTGTGCCTCAGTTTCCCTGACTGTAAAGTGGGAGTGCTGCTTCTTGCACCCCCCTATTTCATGGGGTTGTTGTGATAAAGAGGCTTTGTAAAGTTTGACTGGGTTACTGGTATCTTTTAAAGTCCCTTCCAGGTGTGAGCTCTGTAGTCTCAGAGGGAATCCCAGAATTAGAAGGTTAGCACTAAGCACGGAAGGAAGGGAAAATCAGGCCCTGCCTTCCTTCCAGGGCAGAGTCCCCTCAGGGTAATAGGAAGCCTGGAGAGAAGGTGCACACACCGGTGCAGGAAGCCTGTTCATTTACTGTTGCTGAGTCAGGCGCTGGGCAGGGGGTTCATGCTCTACTGTGTCATTCCTGGTCAGGTTTAGATATACCTGAGGACAGTCATTAGCAGGTGTGAATTGGTGGCAGGGTCAATGCATTTCAGAGAGGACCACATTTAGATCTGGAAGGGTCCTTAGAGATCACCAATCACCAAAGTCAAAGGGCTTATCCTACAAAGGAGGAAACTGCAGCCTTGGGCAGAGGAAGGGACTTGCCCAAGGCCACATACTTCGTGGCTTGGTAATAAGTCCAGTGTTCTCAATAATAAGAATAAATAGCATCCATGTAGTGCTTTAAGGTTTGTGAAGAGTTTTACGTTATCTCATTTGATCCTTACAACCATCCTGGGAGGCAGCTGCTATGATTACCTCCATTTTACAGATAAGGTAACTGAGGCAGACAGATTAAGTGATTTACCTAGGGTCACACGGCTAGTCTGTGTCTGAGGTAGCATTTGAACTCAGATCCCCCTGACTCCCCGTCCCATGCTCTACCCATTGTGACACCTAGCTGCCTCTATGTAGTCCAACTTTGACTTGGAACATGGAATGTCCTTGACAAGTGATTGTCTAGCCTATGCTTGAACCCTCTAGCATTTCTCTCCTTTCCTACATTATGGCAATGGTCCTCAATTTTATTTTTGTTCTCAGGACCTCTTTGCACTCTTAATTGTGGAGAACCCCAAAGAGTTTTTCGTTAATATGAGTTATCTCTATCAATATTTACCATATTAGAATTAAAACATCAGTACTATTAGTGGAAATAATTTTAACCTCACAGACACCCCGCTTGGGTTTTCTAGGGGTCCCCAGACCACACATTGAGAACCACTGCTGTACTGGAGACACTCAGCTCCTGGTTAGGAAGACCAGAACCAATAGCAGAGCCTTGGTCCTAGAGTTCCCTGACACTGAACCTAGAGCATCACCTGCCTAGAACCGAAGTGACGCGTTCCTAGCACCATACCACTTCCTTTGATTCTCTGATGCATCTGAGAGCACTCCTCTCAAGAATGCAGATCAAAACTCCCCTTTCTCTTAAACACCTCTCCCCCAAATACTGCCCCCCCACATGTCTCACCCTGGTGTTATTCTTGTCTATGCTCTCCCATAAGGGAGGAGGTTTAGTGTAGTGGAAAAAATGCTGGATTATGGAATTTAGAGGATCTGGGTTCAAATCCCAGCTCTGCCCTTTGTGTGCCTGGTGGTAAGTCACTTAATTTTTCAAGGCTATATATTCCTCATCTGTAAGATGAAGGAGTTAAATTAGGTGACCCTTCAGATCCTTTCCATCCTTGACTTTAGGATGTACAACCATGAGGCTATCCCACCAGCATTATAGTACTATCATAGGACTAGTCCTAGGACATGAGGAGTGATGTGATGATTTCACAATGCTAATACTACAGTCCCCAAGTACTATAGCCTAGAACAGTGAGATGTGCCAGAGGCACTGGCCTCTGGAGCTAGGAGACCAGGGTTCACATCCCACTTGTGACAAGTTTCCTTGTGTGACCTTGAGTCAGTCATCAAGTGGCCTTAGTTTCTTTACCTGTAAAATGAAGGTATCTTGACTAATGGCTTGTAAGGTTCTTTGTACCTCTACAACCCTTATCCCCCTGCTCTATGCAAGCTCCTGCTTCAACCCTCCTACACCAGGGAAGGCCCTTCAGGGCAATGCAGCAGCTGCAGGAACCACTGGTGGTATACCCACCTTCTCTTGGCTGTGGCACATGCCTCTTCAATCCAGGGAACCATGAGTAAGAGACTCACCCTTCTTTCTTTTTTGGGTAAGGCAGAACAAATGACCCAGGGATGAACAGGCACAGATGGACTGTGATTTCCATTATAGATCTCATTACATTTGATTTTCCTCCAAACCTACAAACTTACCTATTACTACAAGCCCGCCACCATCCTTTCAGCTCCCAGTGTGACTTCAACTCCTATTCTCCCTCATCCCACATAACCTACCAGTTGCCAATCTTCATCAGCTCTCACCCACACCACTGCAATAACCTCCTGACTAGCTTCCCTGCCTCAACTCTCTCCCCTCTGCAATCTATCTTCCATTGCCAAAGGGATGTTCCTAATGCTCAGGTAGAACCATGCTGCTCCTCTATTGCCTCTAGGATCAAATATCATTTCTTTATCTCATTATTTTTCATTTTAATTTCTGTATAAGTTTTACTATATACATAATTATTAGCACAACAGTACATGAATATAACTGATAAATAAGTAAATATGAACATACCAGGGAATATGTACTAAAAGCTTTTTGTTGTTGGATTTGTTTGTTTTTACTGATGGATACGTGGTCAAAAAAGTTTTGGAAGCCATTGGTCTGGATAACTGTAATAGCATCCTAATTGGTCTCCCTTCAGTTCTTTCTCTACCATCCTCCCTTCACACAGCTGCCAAGATAAACTTCCCAGAGCACAGGACACATCACTCCCCTGCTCAAGAAAATCAAGTGGCTCCCTGTTGTCTGTGTGACAAATACCCACTCCTCTGTTTGACACGTAAGGCCTTTTACAGCCAAGTTCCAGGTGACCTTTCCAGATTTATTTCACAGTACACCCTCTCCACCCCCCATATTCCACATTTCAAACTTACTCTTTCTTCCTTGTATACAACATTCCATCTGTTTTTCCTGCCCTTGTCAGTGTTCCTCACCTGAAATTACTTTGTGTTTAGTTCTCTGTGTACATGCTGAGTCTCTCAAGTAGAATGTAAGCTCCTTGAGGGCAGCAGTTTCTTCCTCCCTCCCTTCCTTCCTTCCTTCCTTCCTTCCCTCCCTCTCTCCTTTCTCTCTCTCTAGCACCTAGCACAAGGAAACAATAAATATTTGTGGAATTGAATGGAATTCTTGATCACGCTGTGATTCCCTGGGTTTCAATTCAGTAACATTGTTAGCATCTGATTCCAATGTCATCTGTGCTCTAGGTTTGGGCTTGGTGCCTGCTTTCCCTTTTTCAGAAGTATGATTTAGGGAGGCTGGTGTGGTGCAGACAGGTTGGAGCTAGTACAACTGAGTTTGCAGGTCTTGTTGGGGCCAGCTATCTGAAGGTTTGGGACAACACCGGCCCAATTGGGCCATACTAGTGACGAGCAGAGCACATCTAGCTCTCCCAAATGGAATGCACAAAGAAAGGGGGCCCCTGAAATATGGGTCAGGAAAGCACTTGATCAAAGCCCTTGTTGGAATACCTGAATACACAGTCTTTGTGTTCCCTGGTCTTCCCAGTCTCTGGTGCGGCTTTTACTTTTGCATGGTATGTTGGGGACATTTCTTTCTGCCTCCAAGCACTAAACATCACTCAGTTTGTTCCAAGGAATCAATCATCCCATTCATCAGATTATTTGGGCTTGCAGTTTTAACTTCATCTGGAAAGAATGAAGCCAGCCAAATACCCGGGGTCCACTAATGCAAACCACTCATGTAATCGGTGGGAGAATGGAATATGATGGTTATTGACATTCCAGGCCTACTTTCAAAGGGCCAGTGGTTAGTGCTGAGTGAGTGGGGCACTTTGTAGGACGGAGCTGCTGCTTTCCCTAAAAAGTGATGTTCCAGACTCAGAATTGCTCTCCCATAGCACGCTTCCAATCTTGGAGGGAAACAAGGGCTGACTTGGACCCTGCTGGTTTCTCCTTTTTTAGCTAACATCACTACAGATGTATTTTGTGCCTGAGGATGGAGCTGATCTGTCTAGAAATTATCAGGGGGGAAAGAGGAGAGGAGCGTGGATTTTGTCAGTTTCCAGATGATCTAGAAAGGGTGCTCTGGTGAGCTTGAAGGGGTGAATTGTTTGCTTCCATATGGAAACTGCAGAACAGCCATAACCAGCATGCTTCAAGAAAACCTTCATCACTCTGAGGGCACTTTGTGTCCACAACAGCCCCTAGTAAGCAGCCTGGCACACAGACAGCACCTCATAAGGGCTTGCTGTTTAATAAACTGGAGAATCATAAAAACATAGAATCTCAGAGTTGTAAAGGAAGGCTGTAGACCTCCAACCAATGCCCAAGGGGAAATCCCCTCTGGCGCACTGTCCAGAAGATCTACTGATAGGTACAATGGATCTGGTAGATTTCTTGTGATGGAGAACTCATTACCTATGGAAGCAACAGGGAACAGTGGAAGCCATAAAGCCTCTAGAATCAGAAAGCCTGGGTTTATACCCACCTCTGATGTGTGACCTTGGGCAAGTCACTGCCCAAGTCTCAGTTTCCTCATCTGTAAAATGGCTGCTGTGGTCTCTTCTAGCTCTGGATCTGTGATTCGTTTTTCCATAGTTCTGATTATTAATAGATTTTTTTCTTTTTAAATCAAGCCTGAATCTACCTCTCTGAAGCTTCTACCTCCCTTGCTTCTAGCCTTGCCTTCTGAGGCCAAGTAGAGTAAATCCAATTCTTCCCTTGCCTGGCATTTTCATTAGAGTCCCCAAACGCTTGAAGACTGTTAGGAAGCTGCACAAGAATTTTCCCAGTTCTTTCAAACCATCGTTTGAAGGCTCTCCAGTGCCCTCGTTACCGCTCATCTTTGGTACATTCTCAAGCTTGTCAGTTCCCTTCCCTGGCCATGGAGCCTTGAACTGAATGTAATATTCCAAGCTAGGGTCTGTGATCTGGGAGAGAGGATGGCCAGACTGTCATCTTCCTGGTCCTGGAGACTCTGTTAATGCAGCCTTAACCTGCATTAGTTTTTTAGTGTGCTATCTCGCTGTTGATTTATGTTACACTTGTATTAAAAAGCATGATGTATTAGAATATCCATCAGTCAGTCCACATGCATTTGTGTAAGAGCTTACTAAACACCAGGCACTACATTAAAGGCAGGAGATACAAGGAAAGGCCAAAAAAAAACCCCCCAAAACAAACCCCCAAACCCAAGTTCCTGCCTTTAAGGAGCTCACATTCTAATGAGAGAGATAACCCAAAAAATAATGAGGTGCATACTAGAAATGGGCAACGTAAAAGGAAGATCATCTCAGAATGAACACTATTTTTAGAGTCTAGGGAATCCTCTCGGCTCTGAAGTATTAGCTGTGTGACCCTGTGAAATCCCTTAACCTCCCTGACCAGCGATTTCCTCATCTGAAAAATGAGATGATAATCCTTGTCTTTGGTGTGTAGAAAGAAAGCACGGGCTGAATCTACTGGTACTTCTAATACATGCCTCCCAGCGTTTGTTTTGAGGAAGAACACTCGGTAAACTTCAGAGCCCCATAGGAAGGGGAATTCCTATGATTATAAACATCATATGTATTTCCCCCACAAGATCAGTTGCCTAGCCATACCCCCATATCATCCTATACTTGTGCGGTTGCAGTTTTGAATATATACGTAGGAATTTACATTTGTCTTATTAAACTTCAGTGGATTAGATTTGGCCTATTTTTAAAGACTGTTGAGATAATGTAACTCAACAATATTTATGTTTATAAGCTAGCATGAGATCTACAAAGAACCTTTCTCCCAATAACCCTGTGAGATTGGCCTTATGAGTGTTTATTGTGGTTATTTTTGGACTGGAATCTATGATGTCATTGGTATAGAGAACTCCCCCGGCACTCCATAACCAATGCAGATCAACAACCGGTTGTAAATTGATGATCTTAGAATTGCCTGGGGACACTGAGGTTAAGTGACTTGTCCAGGGTCACACAACCAGTATGTGCCAGAGGAGGTGTATCTGACATCAAGACTAACTCTTTATCTTCTATGTTATCTGTCTAGTACAGTCTGTATTATACTATGTGGAAACTGAGGTTTTGACCTGGGTGGGAGCTAGGGGGTGGTCGAGGTAGAGTAATTACCCAAGGTCATAAAGGCAGCAGGTGTCAGGATGAGGATTTGAACTCAAGTCTCTTGGCTCCAGATTCCATGTTCTTGCTATTCTATCACACTGAGATCTTTTGGGAACCTGATTCTTTCCTCCATTAGCTTCCCAAGCTTTGGGTCATCTGCGAGGGGACAGGCCTGCTTTCTGCAGATGTGAGTGTAATCCCCAGCCCCATGACTCCAATTTTTCAAGTGCATCACCCAGTTTGGGTAGGCAGTGAGGCGAGCATTTCCAGTGCACCTCCATTATGTCCAACTCCAGTGGATTTCCAGAGACCCAGGCATGTAAATTACATGTTGGGAAATAGCTCCAGGTCCACATCCATCCATAGAATTGCAGGCAAAATGATGACTCTGGGTCCACATGAAAGACATTCCTGGAAAATGGATCCCACTGAGATTGTTTTTTTTCAAACAGCTTTTGCTGAAATGTTGCAGGAATCGCTGGCCCCGGGATATTAGAGCAGGGAAACTCGGGCCGTTTCTCATTACTTTATTGCTCCAATGTGAGTTGGATTAACTCAAATACTTGGGCAATTCACATTTCCCCCCAATTATGTGTGGCATTAAGAGTCTCTGAGGAGCCTAATGCTGGACCCTGAGAAGGGGCTAGGGGGAAGCCTAGACTCCATGGGCCTTCTCCGCTAATCCTGCACTAGCATTCCATCCATCATTCCAAGAAAAAGGGAGTGAGGGACCATTTTTACAGTTTCTCACAATTTTTTTAATTATGGTGGAATGTAAAAAGAATGAGAGGCAGTGTGACCCAGGAATAGAGAAGGTCAGGCTTGGAGTCATGAAGACCCGGGCACATACCGGCTGTGTGACCTTGGACAAGCCACCTAACCTCAACGTGTCCCTTGGTGACTCTCTAAGATCTCAGTTACAAAGGAGTTACCAAACTCTTTCAGTGGAGGGAGCTTCCATATTGGGAATTCCTGATACTGATAAAAATCAAAGGTTCAAAATTCCCTTTTACCCCATAAAAAAGAAAGACTGATGGACTTGTAGCCAAGAGATTTGAGTTTGAATTTGACTTCTGTTACTTACTGATCTTGGGCACAATATTTAATGACTGGGCCTCAATTTCCTCATCAGTAAAAGTTGGTTAATCATCCTTGTATCGCCTACTTCCAAAGTTCCTTTAAGGAATGTATTTTATAGATCAAAGTGCTTTAGGAATGCAAGTTACTGTTATACTAACCAGAACCCTCTGGAGTGAATCAGTCTGCATGACCTGGTTTATCCCTGAAAGCACCAAAACTTTAAAAAAGTTTAACTGTGTTTATTGGGAACCTTTTGGGGTTGTGTGTGACATACTTCCCTGCCTTCTTAAAAACACAATAGAACAATGTCTCCCTCTTCTATAACCAGATTTTGCTCACAAACCTCAAGTGGTAGGAAGCATAAGTGTGACTCCCATCTTACAGATGAAGAAACTGAGGCCCAGAGAGGGGAAATGTGCCCAAGGTCATGCACTCAGCAAGTGTTACCACCTAGTTTCAAACCTAGGTCTCTTCAAATGTCTGAAGGGCACTGATGGAGAAGAGGGATTGGATTTATTCTGCTTGGCCCCAGACACAAAGGGGAAAGATGCAAACTTAGATCTGATGGAGAGAAAAATGTCCCAATAATTTGAACTGCCCCAAAATGGAATGGGTTTCATCTGGGTATATTTGGTTGCTTACCACTTGAGGTCTTTAAGTGAAGACCGTGTGATCACTTATTGGAGACAACGTAGAGCGGATTAGGTAAGGACAGAAGGGTTAGTCTTTGGGGGGTTCAGATCTAGGATCCTTCTACCTGAATGAGTGACTAAGTTCCAACTGTATTTGGACTCAGTGGGACTCAGTAGGACATCAGGACTTCTAGCTGCCATGCTGGAACAAGAACAAGTGAAAGGGAGAGAAGGAAGAGGAAGGGAGAGGTACAAAAGAAGAGGAAGAAGAAGAAGAAGAAGAAGAAGAAAGAAGCAGAAGAAGCAGCAGCAGCAGGAGGAGAAGAAGAAGAAGTAGAAGAAGAAGAAGAAGAAGAAGAAGAAGAAGAAGAAGAAGAAGAAGAAAAAGAAGAAGAAAGAAGAAAAAGAAGAAGAAGAAGAAAGAAGAAAGAGGAGGAGAAGATGGAGAGTAGAATTCACAGAACCAGATGAGGAGCTGAAGAGCATGGCACCCCTAAGTATAAACAACTCTGATGAGGGAAAGGGTTGAAGTGTGAATATATATTCATGTGCATACTTTTGTCCTACCTCCCATCCATTCCCTCCAAGGACCCAGGTACTATATTGGTATCATGGAAAGAACACTGGATTAAGGTTCAAGTTGGCTTACTCTCTAACACAGGATGAATGTGTTTATTGATCTTCACTCCCTCTCTGGCACAAGAGGGTATGAGGGCAACCTCTGAGAGGTCCCTAAAAGCTAAGGTAGGGAAAGAGTGATGTGTAATGGCTAACTATTCCATGAGATAGTAAGCAGGGGGTAAACATAGGGCAAGGAGGCCTGCTTCATCCTTGTGTAAGGGTAAAGTTCTACCCCAGCTCTAATTAATGTAATTACAAGGTGTTAAGTA
The DNA here is from genome assembly GCA_028627135.1 of Pseudochirops cupreus. Taxonomy (NCBI): domain Eukaryota; kingdom Metazoa; phylum Chordata; class Mammalia; order Diprotodontia; family Pseudocheiridae; genus Pseudochirops; species Pseudochirops cupreus. The sequence continues at coordinate 550,396,583 of CM053582.1, read as the reverse complement.
TAATGGTAGCCATGCCTTTCAGATGTGCAAATAGGATGGCTTACACTCTGTGATCTCTTTATGAAGTGTGAATTCTTCTCAATTGAATCAAGAAGGGGTCAGCAAGATGGCTAAACATCTAACCACATCCCTAAATAGTAGAGGAATTTTTGGTTTCTTTTCTTCCAGATTATCTTTCACTCCTGTGGATTTGCATTCCCAATTAGTTATCCTCTCTTTTGTTTCTTTGGTGGGGCTTGCCATCATGGATTAAATGTTTCTATTCTGTCAATTATTTCTGCTACGTAGGCCATAAATTATGCTTTCACAATGCTTATTTCTTTTTTAAATCATTCAGAAACATCCTGCTGTGGTTTCAAGCTCACTTGGCAGTCCATAGGATCCTCAGCCTCTTCAGGTATTGGTTGATTTTTTTTTGCCTTAAAATGTGTATTCAAAGATATATTAACTCTGTTACCTGCTTTAGAGGCCACATTCCCTTCTGCTACTAATATCTTCCCTATTGGTTCATCTTCTTCTGCTCAAGGTCTTTAACTAAGTATTCTTATTCTGAGATTTTTGGTAACTATGATCTTTTCTCCTTATTTCCCTCTATTCTTCTCTTTCTGACTCCTTCCCCTTTGGTGGCTGTTTCCCTGAGGGCTAGATTTCAGACAGACAGTCTCCTCCCATGCTGGGCAATTCAAGGTTCACCAGCCTTGGTTTCTTCCCCTCAAGTGACTTCTGGGGGAATGGGGAGACAGAAGCAGCCCCAGAGGGAGGCTGATCCCTTTTTCTCAGACTTACTGGAGTACCACACAGCCCCACACATGTGTCGTGCCCCTTTCCTACTGTTCTAGTGGATCTTTATGGGGCACAGAGTGCTCTCATGTTGCTGTTGTGGCCTGAGACAATTTCTGTCATTTGAATCTCAGAGGGGAAAGCATTTATATAGTGCATACACTGGGTACTATGCTAAGCACTTTTTACAAATATCTCATTTGATGCTCACAACAACCCTGACAGGAAGATGTCATTATTATCTTCCTTTTATAATTGAGGAAACCAAGACAGGCAGAGGTTAAGGGCCTTGCTTAGGATCACAAAGCTAGGAAGTATTTGAGGCTGGATTTGAAGTCAGGTCTTCCAGACTCCACTCTTATCTGCTCTGTCCACTGTGCCATGTGGCTGGAAGAAACTAATAACTCTTGAAATACCTGAAGATTGTTAGAGTCTCTGGATTCTTTTCTCTGGGCCACATGTTTCCAGTCCCTTTAACTAATTCCCCAAGGTAGACACAGCAGCCCAGTGAGCCTAGCCCTGTCACTTTACAGAGAAGGAAACCAGGAGCCCAAGAGGGGAAGGAACTTGGCCGAGGCCACACAGGCAGTTTTGCGGCCAGTCAAAACCTGGGCTTAGTTTTCTTAAATCTATAGAAAAGCTATCTTGAGTGTTAGTGAGGTACATTGGAAAGAACTTCAAATTTGAATTCAGAGGAGCTTCATTTAAAATTCCAGTCCTCATTCTAATAAGAATAGTTTGAATTTATATAACACTTGAAGGTTTGCAAAATACTTTACTTGTGTGGTCTCATCTGATCCTCACTACAGCAATAAGGTCAGTGCTCATTATCTTTTTGGGGATGAGCAAACTGAGTCTGAGAGAAATCGTGTCTTGCCCTGAATCCCACGTCGGTAAGCGTCCATGGCAGGATTCAAGCTCAGTTTTTCCTGACTCCAAGTCCAGCGCTCTCTATCCACCATGCCGGCTGGCTACCCTCCTCTTCCTGAACTGGATGTCCCCTGAAGATTCTTCCAGCTGCAGATCTACGGTCCTACGACACTCTCCAATGTATTACATATTACCTTTCATTAAATTTTAAAAAACATTTCTATTTAGAAATTTTCCATGCCAAGGTTCCCTTCCATTAGCAGGGTCTTGTCAAGGAGGACAGTGTTACTTTTCTTGGTTCAGCAGCTGCTTCCTTTTTCAGATACCCATACATTAGAAGTTGACTTTGCAGAGCCGTAACTAGGGTGAGGCAAGCGGAGCTTTGAACTGGGATGCTACAAACACTTGTACTCCTTCAGCAGACAGGAACCACCGAGCTTAGCACAAAGGTAGCGTGAGTAACTAATTAAAATCAGGAGCTATTAGATGGCCCAGTCACTCAACCCCTGCTATGCCCAGGTGGTCCTTCTCAGCCTGATCTCCTGATTCCCTCGCTGTGGTCTTTATCTGTGAGACAAAGGGATTCCTTCCCTGGGTCCTTTATCTCCCCACCATCACCACCAATCCCTAAGTGGGGGCATTATCTATCACCATCCCCATCACCACCAATCCCTAAGTGGGGGCATTATCCATCCCCATCACCACCAATCCCTGTGTTGGGGCAGGCATCCATCATCTCTCTTCCCATAGAGTTTGTATTCTCATGTCTCTCACCAAGGTATCTCCCAACCACTCCCAGTTGCAATTATCTCAGGTGTCCCAATGCTAGGTACATTGCTACAACAGAGTTGGGGGATGCCCTCACTTTAAACAGCATAAGCACCTAAAGTTGACCAGGTTTGGGGAGACACATCTGGTGGAAGGTGGCTCATGGCTTTCAGGGCTATCATTGAGGACACTATTCCACGGGGCCTCTTCATTTAAAATTCACAGTTCACATGAACCAGAGAGCTCCCGGGTTCTGCCAGTTGCTGCTGTCTAATCCAATTTGTTACCAACTCCTCACACAGCCTATTGTATGACTGGTTTTCCTTTTCCCAGACCCATGTATGTGCCTTGGGGCAGAGGAGCCAAGGAGGCCTCCAGAATGCATCTGTCAGACACCCATGCCACACAATCTGCCTGGGAGCACCAGTTTTGAACTGTTTCCAGATGCCTAATAATCTAATACTTACAATAATAATTCAAGACTTTGGGGATCTGTGATTTCAACAGGACGGGCACCCCTTGCACCGATTCAGCTCAGAGCCCCTCTATACCTCAATAGGCAGGCTTTGTGGGTCACGGTAGGTGAGAAATTCATTCCCTTTTTAGCCCATCTGGTGATGAGCCTCTAGGTACTAGGCTCATGCATAAGATCATAGATTCAGAGCTAGAAGGAAGCTCAAAGGTTATCTGGTCCCATTATTTTATGTATTAAACAGTTTTCTGAATTTAATAATCATCAACAAACACAAGGATTTGCATAACAAAGACCAAAAAGAAAGGTTATAGAAGAAACTGCAACACTTTGTCACATAAAATTATTTACAATTGTGTTTTTAAAACACACAAGGCAGTACAAAATAACCCTGCTGGTAGCACATCCAGAACTTTCGTTCTCTCATGTGTGTTTTTATCATTGTTCTTTTATTATAGATCTATTTACGAAACACTTAAAGATACAGAAAAAAGGAAAAAGAAGTTCAGAAAGGGATACAAACAGGACAATTTCCTTCCTTCCTTCCCGCCTTCCTTCCCTCCTTCTTTCCCTCCTTCCTTCTTTCCCTCCTTCCTTCTTTCCTTCCTTCCTTCCTTCCTTCCTCTTTCTTTCTTTCCTTCCTTCCTTCCTTCCTTCCTTCTTTCTTTCTTTCTTTCTGTTTGTCTGTCTGTCTCAGACTTAGAGCTGGAAGGGATGGACCTGAGGACATCGTTTTATTTATTCATTTTTGGTTTGTTTTGTTTTGAGTGGGAGGTAATGGGTTAAGTGACTTTTCCAGAGTCACATAGCTAGTAAGTGCCGGAGATCATATTTGAACTCAGATCCTCCTGACTCCAGGGCCTGTGCTCTACCCACCGACAGGTCATCATTAGCTCACTTGCTCAGACCTGGTGCCTTTTCACTGGCTCCACCATACCTCTGGTACCCTCCGTCTTCATCTCCATCTCCTGGTTCCTCTAGCTTCCTCCAAGGCACAGTTTATTCCCCATGTTCCACACAAAGCCACTTCCCAGTTCCTCCCTCTTCTCCCCTCTCCCCACCCCTACACACACTGCTAGGACCCTCCCTCTGAAATGGCCTTCCGTCTACTCTTTCTATATCTGCTTTGTCCAGAGTTGTTTGCTTGTCATCTTCCCCTTAGAATGGGGGCTCCATAGGGGCAGCACAGATTGTGTTTTTGCCTTCCTTTGTATCCCCAGAACTTAGCACAGGGCTTGGCCCACAGCAGGTACTTAATACGTGCTTGTTGACTGGTTTTCTGCCCAGGATTATACAAGTAATAGACCATGGATTTGAACTGAGTCCTCTTGTTCCAAACCTGCTCTTTTCCCATTCTTATATAATAACTTACGCCCTCTCCCTACCTCTCCCTTTTACAGATGAGGACACTGAGACCCAGAAAAATGAGGTGACTTTCCCAAGGTCACACAAGTCTTGGATGGCAGGCATAAGTTTGTCACTGGACCCATTTTTAAAGTTCTTTGGGCTTCCAGGACCTCTGCGAGAGCACCTGCCACTGATTGAGCCTTAGAGAGCCCAGGGTTCCTCCCACTTCGTAATGAAAGGTCTCAGTGAATGATTGGGATGCCGGTTGCCATGGAGAGGAAGTGCATCTCCACCCCCCAGATGTCCCTGCCCTGGAGCAATGCCCTGCTTTCTCTGCTTGGTCACAGCCCTGCCTGTGAGGTAGGAAGCGTCAATATTTTTACTCTCCTATTTTAACAGATGAATAAACAGATTCAGAGAGAATTGGTTTATTCAGGTCACACAGAGGTAGGATTCTAGCCCAGGTCTCCAGAGTTCGAGCCCAGTGCCCCTGTCACTAGGCACATATAAGACACACATGTGTGTAATAAAAACCATACAATATGGCATGTATTGTGTATGTACACATGTATTTGTGTATATATCTTGCCACCAAGTGAATATACTATGGCTTTCTAGGGTCATCCACTGACTGTTTTATGGGAGGCTTGGAATTCTGGAGAGTGCCTGTTTCCAGAAATGTCAATACCTCTCTGTCCATAGATGACTAGATTTGGAATTCTAAGATCTGAATTTGAATTCCAGCTGTGTGACCGTCTCAGCAAAGCTTTGGTGTTCAGTTTCTCTGTCTGTTAAATAAGAGGATTGGTCTAAATCAAGATTTTTTAACCTTTTCGTGTAGTGGTTCCCTTTGGCATCTGGGAAAACCTATGAACCCCTTCTCAAAATAACGTTTGCTGTCTACACATAATTCAAAGCAATGCCAGATTTTAGTTTTTGGAAGTAAGTAAAAATTCAAGACGTAACTTTTTTCCCATCCAAGTTCACAGAGCCCCTGAAATCTTAACCCGGGGTTAAGACCCTCTGGCTTGGATGATCTTTAAGGTTCTTCCCAGCACTAAAATTCTGTGATTCTCCTCCCTATTGCCCTGAATATACATCATCTCCTCTCTTTTGTTCTTCAAAATGCCTGGGAGATACAGGTTTAAATTTAAATTTAATTTAATTTTAATGACTCTACGGGCAAATTATTTTTCTTTTCTATGTCTCAGTCTCCTCACCTAGAAAGGGGTGGATAATGTGAATGTGACCTATCTTACAGGGTTGTGCAAAGTAAAAAGCCTTTGTGAATCTTAATGCTATGAATGTGTGAATTATTATTATTACTATTGTTTATTCAAGATTCTGGGTTCTTCTAGCAAAACCAGTTCCCCATGACATCATATTTTTATAAGATTCAGGTCAAAGAGATCATAAGTACATATTCAAGAGTGTGGAAATGAAGAGGTCTTGAATGAATCTCCTTCCCCCTCCCCAGTCCCCTTAATTAATCGGGCTGGTGCCCTGATTGCAGACACCCATTTCCAAAGACTGGCTCCTTGGGACTGCTGGCAGTTTGGCTTTTCACAAAATATCAGGGTCAAAAGTAGATGAAGCGTGTTTCACACTGACAGCAGGAAACATCAGCCCCTTTGGGGGAATTGAGAAAACAACTTGGAGACTTGTTTTGCTGTAACTGGAAACCACCCTGTCTAATTGTCTGGCCTTTGTTTTCGGGGGCTGGTTTGTGGGCAAGAGCTCAGCTTGCTCTGCCTGTCCCAAAAGCAGGAAAAACTGACTGAATGGAAGAGATTTAGAAAGCCTGTTCCAACACACCTGAACCATCCTTTGTTAAATTAAAATAAAAAACCTGAACCCCAAACAAAGCAAGGCACAGAGTTCCATCCCCCCAGTCCAAGGCTCTGTCCTCATCCCTCTCCCCTCTTCAGGCTGTGCTCTCTCAATGGGTGATCTCATTTACCCCATGGCTTCAATTATCACCTCCATTCAGATGATTTTCAAAGTGACAGCTCCAGTGCCCATCTCCCCCACTGGCTCCAGCCCAGACTTTTAACAGCCTCCTGGACAGCACCACCTGTGCCTCGGCTGATGCTCTGAGCTCCACATACCCAAGGCTGAGCTCATCACCATCCCTCCCTCCAAGACTCCTGCTCCCACCCTCCTTTCTGTCACAAACAACACTGATATCGTCCTTCCCACTTTCTTGGACTTGAAATTTGGAGTCCTCATGGACGTTTCCCTCTAGTTCACCCCATCCATCCTGTCAGTTGCCAAGTTGGGTTGATTTCACCTTGGAACTCTCTCTCCCATTTGGCCCCTCTCATCCACCTTCCCTGAGACTACCCTGGTTCAGGTCCTCAATTCAGCATGACACAGTAGAACAGGCATTGGCTTTGAAGGCCGAGAACTCGGGTTCACATCTTGCCCCCACCATGTATTGCCTTTGTGACCTTCGACAGGTCACCCATCTTTCTGGAGCTTGGTTTCAATCTGGGTTAGAATCATGTCCCAGACATTTACTACCTGTGTGACCCTAGATAAGTCATTTAGCCCAGCTGGGCCTTAGTTTCCTATAAAATGAGTGGGTTGGACACTTGTGTATGGAGAAAGAGGTAACTCAGAGTGATTATATTGCTTATTTATTTTCCTGTGGGAGTATCTTGCTCTTCTTTCCTTTTTTTTGGTTGAGGCAATTGGGTTTAAGTGACTTGCCCAGGGTCACACAGCTAGTAAGTGTGAAGTATCAATGGCCAAATTTGAACTCAGGTCCTCCTGACTCTAGGGCCAGTGCTCTATCTACCATGCCACCTAACTGCCTCTATTCTATCTTAATTAAATACTTTACTGTTGATTTATGACTACTATATCATATGTGAAGAGAGGATTACACTGGAATGGGGACCCAAGCTCTATTTGCATTAGAATTATGTACAGACAAGCTACATCCTGGATAAACTGAAGATAATCACAGGGGGAGACACTGAAGGGGAGGCATTGTGGAAGAAAGTGGGATTTTAGCTGGGCCTTGAAGGAAGGTAAAAAAGCTAGGAGGCAAAGACTTCCAGACTTGGTGGACAGTCAGTGGAAATGCCCGAGTCTGGAGGTGGAAGGTGCAGTGTGAGGAACAGCAAGGAGGCCAGCATCGCTGCATCTCAGAGTACAAAAATGAGGGACGGGACAGAAGGGGTGAGGTAGGAAGGAGCCATGGTTATGAAGGGCTTTGAAAGACAAACAACAGGGTTTGTATCTGATCCTAGAGGTGACAAGGAGCTGCAGGGGGCTGTTGGATAGGAAAGGGGATACAGTCAGATCTGTGCTTTAGAAGAGCATTTTGGCAATTGAGGGAAGGCTGGACTAGAATGGGGAGAGATTGGAAGCAAGGAGACCCCACCCACCAGCTGGCTCCCAGGCCTGAGGTGATGAGAGCCTGCCCCACAGTGGTGGCCAAGCCAGGGCAGGTAAGTCAGAGTACCTGAAAGATGTTACTGATGGGAAAATGGACAGCCCTTGATCAGAGATTGGATGGGAGGGAGGTGACAGGTAGTGAGGGATCGAGGATGACTCCTAGGCAGGGACCCTGGGTGACTGGGAGGATGGTGGCACCCTCAGTATCAATAATCCTGTGGCAGCTCCCAGAATGGTCCAGAGTAAAAAAGCCCTGGTGATGGTGCAGGTTAGAATTTGGGGCTGAATTGAATAAGATTCATTTTAAAGAGGATAAATATGAAGTTCTATACTTGGGTTCAGTTTCACAAGTAAAAGATGGGGGAGGCAAGGCTAGATAATGATTTGTCTGAGATAGACCTGAAAGTTCAATATGAATAAACAGTGTGATCCAGACCACAAAGGGGGCAGGGGTGGGAAGTAGGCCTGAGTCTTCACTGACAGAGGGAATCCCCAGAGTCAAAGCTGTCTCTATCAATGCAAGCCACCTAAGCATTGGGAGGGTAAAAGTCACTCAAATGGCCAGGTGAGGGTCAGATCCTATCTTTAGTACTGAAGGTTCAGTTCTGGGCACCATATAGTCTCACAAAGGGCATTGGCAAGCAAGAGGGTGTCCAGAGGTGGGCAATTCATGCAGCAGAGGTACCAGAGACCGTGGCATGTGAGGATTGTGCTGAGGAGAGTCAGCCTGAAGGAAGAAAGATTTTATAGAATTATAGAATTTGGGGGAGCTGCCTTTAAGTATTTGAAGGTCTGTAATGTGGAAGAGAGATTAGACCTTGCCCCTAAGGGAAGAACCAACAACAATGAGTGCAAATTTCAGAGAGGAGAATTTCAACTCCACATAAGGAAACATTTCCTAATCCTAGAAGTCATTCACCAGTGGGTTGGGCTGACTCAGGAGGTGGTGGGTTCTCTCTTCAACCAAGGGCAGGACCACCCCTCCTTAGGTATGTTTTAGGAGTTCTAGATGGTTTCCTGCCAGATTCTGTGATGCAGGCCTGCCTAATACCAGGGAAGGTCTCAGAAGGTGTTATCAAGGAACTGGCTATTGCTCACGTTGGGCCTCTGAGCCATCTTCATTCTTTGTCCCTAAAATCATTGGCAGCTAAGCTCCCAGCATGGTCCAAGCTCCAGGACTTGCTCCAGAGACAAACTCGTCACAGAGAAACAGAAGAGCAGATACACAGGGAAGATACAGCCTCCTCCCCCCCAGCCCAGCCCCAAAGCTACTCTGGTGCCCCCAAAGGAGGCCACACGTGATTCTCTGGTTCCCCCTCCTGCCAAAATGTTCAGTTCTTCCATTATTGCACGGGGGCCATTTTAGGAACACCAGACCAGAGGCCCAGGATCTCTTTGCTTTTATGTATTGCTGGGGGTAGGAGAGAAGCTGGTGCCTTCACTGGGGCTATGGACAGTAGCTGCTTCCTTCCTTTTCCCCCCGCAGTTCAATTGCTCCAGCTGGCTGATTGTGGTCACACATAGGCTTATGTAAGAACCTTAAGATCAGATGGTTTTAGAATGGATCTGATTACAGAATCACCATCTGCCATGATCGTTCTAGGCCACCCACTTTTTCTCTCATGCTAAGTCTACACTTCTTGCTTATGATGCCCAGTCCCTTGACACATCCCTAGTCTTCCAGTCCATCTCCCTTTCTCTGTCTTCTCTGGCCTCCTTACCCAGCTCTGACCCTCTGGGTTTGCTACTTTGGTACAACAATAGTAAATACCCACAATTCCCTGCCTCACTGACTTCAGGCTATTGCTAACCTGCAGACTTCATTCTTGGGTAACTCCCACCGTCTAATTTTTCTATTCTTGCTCCATCTCCTGTGTGCCAGAAGAGAGAATCTTAGCTAGGATCATCTGTGTGGCACTAGAAGGAGCCTTAGACACTGTCCAGCCCAACTTCCTTTTTTTACAAACAAGGAAGTAGAGGCCCAGAGAGGAGGAAATGCTTTGCTCACTGTTACACAACGGAATGAGGGACAAAGGTGGGACTTGAACCCAGGTCCTCTAACTCGAGATCCAATTGTTCTGACTTCACCCATTACAAGTTTACCATGGGCAAGTCATGCAGCCTCCAATGTCCCAGGGTAGTTGAGGGGAGGGCACAGGAGCCAGGACTTGCATCTAGGCTTAGGGCCTAGAGCACCAGAGCAGTTTTTCAGCCTTTATTAGTTGCCAGTCAGAGTTATAACTAGCAATTTTTGTACCCAATGCAAGCACCATAAAATATGCAAGGAACAATGGTTGAGGAAATTCAGGGTAAGATGGTTTGTTGTGGGAAAAGACCCTGGAACACTGTGTGGGAGGAAAACCTGGGGAGGCCACTGCCCAAGGAGGGAAGGGGGAGAGATTGAGTGAGAAGGAGCTGACCTAGGGAGCAGGAATGGTATGTGTGTGTGTGCGTGTGTGTGTGTACATGAGTGTGCACGTGTGTATATGTGTGTACATGAGTGTGCACGTGTGTGTATGTGTGTACATGAGTGTGCGCGTGCGTATGTGTGTGTACATGAGTGTGCACGTGTGTATGTATATGTGTGTATGTGTGTGCATGAGTGTGCACATGTGTATATGCGTGTGTACATAAGTGTGCACATGTGTGTGTTTGTGTGTGTACATGGGTGTGCACGTGTGCATGAGTGTGCGCATGAGTGTGCATGTGTGTGCATGTGTGTACATGAGTGTGCACGTGTGTGTGCGTGAGTGTGCACGCGTGTATATGTGTGTGCATGTGTGTACATGAGTGTGCACGTGTGTATATGTGTGTGTGCACGAGTGTGCATGTGTGTATATGTGTGTATACATGAGTGTGCACGTGTGTATGTATATGTGTGTACATGAGTGTGCACGTGTGTATGTGTGTACATGAGTGTGCACGTGTGTATGTGTGTACATGAGTGTGCACGTGTGTATATATGTGTGTACATGAGTGTGCATGTGTGTGTGTGTGTGTGTGCGTGTGTGCATGTGTGGGAAGTACACCATCTGCTATCTCCCTAACTTAACCCCTAAGAGGCATTTGGATTTATTGGATAGAAAGCTGACTTTGAAACCAGACCAATCTCAATTCAAGCCCTCCCTCTGATGTATATTAGCTGTGTGATAGCAAACAAGTTTTTTAATCTCCAAAGGTTGCAGAGAAGGTACTTACTTTCACTGGGAAAGGGACATTTTTCACCTGAAAGTTCCCCATACTGATGAAATCCCAGGTCTAATCCGGGTTCCTATTCTTGTCTTTGGGCTATAGGGTCATAGATTTAAAACTGAAAGGGCCTTAAAGGTGCCATCTGACTCAAACCCCTAATTTTGCATATAAGGAAACTGAAGCCCACAGGAGTTAAGTGACTTTCCCAAAGTCACACAAGTAGCAGAATTGGGATTTGAACCCCAGTCCTATGATTTACAATCCAAACCTCTTTCCATGGTACCCCTGTGCTAAGCTGGGTTATTTTTATCTGCTGAAGCAGTATGGCACCCTCTGAATTTCAGCTTTCTGGGGAACAGTGCCCTGATCACAGAGCCCAAGCTTTGATTCTGACCCCAACACCCACTCTTCCTACGCTTTCCCAAATCAGGCACAAGCCCCCTACTCTTACTCAGTCTAGGTCCTCCCAAAGCACCAGTTCCACACTGATTATACCCCTGACATACACATCGAGTCTTTCATCTTCACGCATAAGCATTGACTCACAGCAGACATTCTCTCCAATTCCAGACAAATCCAGCTCTGTTCTATCCACTTACCACCCTCAAGGACACATACAGCTTTTTATTTATTCCTTCTGTGGCTGTCTCTCCTCTCTGCACCAAAATTAACCAGTCACTAGCATCAAAGACACATCTTGAAGTTCATAAAACAGCCTGAGGGCGCTAAACATCAATTTCAGAAACTACCCTAATGATCCATTAACGAGCTTTGAATGAGCACTTGCTACAAGTTGGACACAGTACTTGGAGCTGAGGATTTAAAGACAGAAGTGGAACAAGCCTTGTCCTTGAGGAGTTTGTAATCCAACTGGGGGAGAGTCTATCTATCCATCCATCTATCCTATCTATCCTCTCTATTCATCCTGTCTGCCTGTCTGCCTCTCTCTCTATTCATCCATACACATATCTATCCTATCTATTCTCTCTATTCATTCTCTCTTTCTCTCTCTCTCTCTCTCTCTCTCTCTCTCTCTCTCTCTCTCTCTCTCTCTCTCCTCCTCCTCCTCCTCCTCCTCCTCCTCCTCCCTTCTCTCCATCTATCCTATTGTAATGGTAAGGTAATTTGAAGATCTTCCCTGCGCCTTAATGGACCTCAAGTGGAACCCAACAGGAGGGGCTTGATTGGGGGAGGCTTCTTTTTCAGGAAGGCCCACACCTTTTGTTACTAATTAGGCAGTGCATTGTGAAGGTTGTGATGTCCTCTGACCCTGAAGAAGGCTATATATACTCTGACCTGAGGTTTTGCTTTGGGCTCCCTTATGGGAAGAGTTGTGTGATTTGGCCAGATGAGACTCTGGGTAGCTGTTGAGCCACCTGGCTTCGAAAACCCAGATGTTGGTGCTTCTCTCTCTGGTAAACTAACTGTGTATGTATGTAATGGTCAGACACCTAGAAGTCCTGTCTGTTTGTCTGTTGAATTGTGTTATTTTCTCTGTACTTTTTGTCTGCTTGTAATTTCTGTTCATATTTTCTGAAGTTCAGGGTGCTGACTTTTTCCCCTGAATTAAGTGAATGATATATAGTTTGATTAAAGTAAGATTGTTAACCACTTTTGATGTACTTTCCTTTAGAAAAGCAGATCAAAGAAGCTGTGCTAGCAGCCATTCTAGGTATGCTAGGGTGCTTGCTGATATACCTATTGACCCACTCTTTCATTCTCTCTCTCTGTCTCTCTCTCCCTCTCTGTCTCTCTCTCTCCATCCATCTATTCTATCTATCTTATCTCTCTACCTATTTATCCTATCTCTCTATCTACCTGTGGCTGTCCATCTATTGACCTACCTATTCATCCTATGTATCTACACATGTATCTGCATATATATATATATATGTATATATGTATATATATGTATAGTCATACATGCATATTTATACAAAATAAAACCTAGATAATTTTGAGGATGGAGGGGAGACCCTAGCCACTGAGAGGCCCAGGAAAGGCTTCCTATTAAAAGCAGTGCTTAGACTAAGTTTTCAAGGCCACCAATTCTCATCCTCCTTTCTAGGGTCTCTAATCCTACATTTTCCCAGCATATTCTACCTCCTTCCCAGATCAGCCTTAACACTCCAGCCTCCCGAGTCATAAAAGACCCTTCCCTTGACTCCCCTTCTCTCCTTTTTTTCCCCCAATACTAACTTTTTTGAAGTTGTCTCTCTCTGGTGCTTCTCCATCCTCACTACCCTTTCTCCCCTCTACCCCTTTGTGCCCCGCCTCTGTCTCCACTTCGCTATGGAATCTGCTCTCTCAGAGGCCACCTAGGACTTCCTTTTTTTCATAAACAATGGCCTCTTTTCAGTCCTCCTTCCCACTTTCTGACACTACTCACCACCCCTTCCCCTGGATTCTTCTGCTCCCCTTGGTCCCGAGTCCATGGCTCCTCCTCTAATGACTTCTTGTGTCCAGTTACTCACTTTTTTCTGGATAGTCTTCTAATGGCATTGACCTACTCACATATCTTCTTCTCTTGCCCTTGGCTATCTTATTCATAGAATCGTAGACTTTCAGAGTTGGCAAGGAGCCATAGAGAACATCTCATCCAACCTGTGCCTGAACAAGAGTCTCCATTGAGCCCACCATCTTCCCCAGGCAGCCTTCCTATTTTTCAAAAGCTCTGATGGTTATAGAGGCCCAAGGTCCAAACCTCTGAAATTTACACCCATTGCTACCAGTTGCCAAGTAGAAATAATCTTCCACATTAGGGCCCTTGATATAATTGAAGATAGTACCTTGTCCTGCCTACAGTCTTCTCTTCCTTTGTCATGATGGCAAGGCTCTTCACCTTCGTGGTCACTGTCCCCTAGGTATTCTCCAGCTAAACAAAGTCCTTCCTAAAATGTCGCGTTCAGTATTCCAGCTGTAGTCTACAGGGCAAACTGTCCCTTCCTTAGTGCTGAGGACATTGGGCTTCTTTTCCTATTGCTCAAGCTCACATTAGCTTTCTTGGCTGTCATACAAGAGTATGAATAGTGGTTGAGTTTTGCTTATCATTCTTATCTCCAGATCTTTTCCATTCAAATTGCTTTCTGGTTGTACCCCATCTTGGATTCTTAGCATCACAGATTTAGAGCTGGAGGGAACCCCAGAAGTCAGTAAGCTGAACCCTCTGATTGTACAGATGTAGAAACTGAGGGCCAATGATTGTTTGAAGTTACACAGGGAATAAATAAGTAGCCAAGACATGATTCAAACTCTGGTCCTAAGATTCCTGTTCCAGTATTCTTTCCACCTTGCCATGCTACTTTCCACAAGGACAAAAGGAATAAAAGAGATATGGGAGAGTGGAGCAGAGAATATTATATCCTAAGAAGGAAATGCAGAAACCAGAGAGTAGAAACATGGTGGAGTTCATTTGGTTGGAGACTGATGGAGGGAGAAAAAGACATGATATTGTTAATAGGAGTATATTTCAGACCACCTGGACAGTTGGATGAAATTAAGAAGGTGTTTAGAAAGTAGATCATTGACTTGGCAAGGAGGTATGCTTTTGTAGTGATGGAGAACCTCATTTATCCAGGTTTCTACTAATATTCTTTCTCTTCTAAAAGAAGAAAAATGGGTAAATCTTTGGCTTGTGCTACAGGTTACAGAAATGGGAAAAATAAAATATCCTGATTTTTAAAAAAGAGAATACCAAATCATATACAAATTATAGAGCACAGCTTTTAACCCTAGCAAAAATCCAGAACTTATTTGTAAGATATATGTGTGGTTGGGTCTTGCAATATCAACATGCTCTGTTTCTCTATGGCATAGATAGATATTTGATTTGGGATTTAGCCTGCCTCTCTTCAAGGGAAGACTGTAATTCTTACCTTTGTGGGGAGCAGGAGAGCTGTAGCTCAGGGCTTGCTCCTTCCTTTGAGGATCTCAAAGACGGATATTGGCAGGGATGGACTGATATGTCGGCTCTCTGGAAGGGAATCTGAATTATACATATTTTCTCCATTAATTTCTAAGCCTAGACAATCCACAAACCAACAAATCAAGCCATAATTTGTTGCATTTGTTGATTTTCAAGATGTGAGTGCTCACACTGAAAATTTAACAACCAGCTCTTTGGAGCTGGTATAAGCTGCTCCAGCATGTCCCTGTATTGGACTACAATACATCTGTCTATTGCCCTTTAAATGTTGGTAGTTTAGGGGTACAATACTTTGGGACCTGGGATAAATTCCACTTTCTCTGATTTTTCTTGGGGGAAGGGGGGTTATGCTATGTTACCAGGTCAGCATAACCCCCTCCCAGAAAACACTAGTTATACAAAAGGCTATCACAAATATCTTTTTATCGAAGGAAACCATAAATAGAAATCAAGGAAGATTAGAATTTTAAAAATATAAAAATAATAAAAAAACAGATTGTAATAGACCCGAATACATGAGAATAAAGGTGATCTTCAGCCGGAAGTGAGATAAAATCTCAGTTCAATCGAGAAGGGGAGCAATTTCACGAAGAGGACACCACTTTTTAGCAATCTCTAGGATGGCAAATGCTGGGGATCAAGGGGTCTAGACATATCTGCGCTAGCACCTAGATCTCCTGCCTGCTGCTCCAAAAGTCCAATGTTTAGCCCATAGGAGAGACAACTTAAAGAGACATTACCGGAATCTTTGAATATTTGAAGAGTTAAATTGATCTTGGACCAAGAGAACAGAGCTAGGAATGATGGGTAGAAGCTACAAAAAGGCAGAGTGAGACTGGATGGAAGTACAAACTTTCCGGGAACCTAAGCAGTCCCCCAGTAGAGTGGGCTATTTCCAAAGGTAGCGCCCGCCCCCTGCCCCCCAGATCCTGGAGCAAAGACAGCAGGAGGACTTGGGAGAGGTGTTGTAGAAGGGAATCCTTGTTCAGACTCAGGGTAGATCACATGGCTTCTGGGAATGAATAGCTTCAGATCTGCCTTTTAAATTAGCTTCTAATCAGGGCTCACAGAGTCTCTGTCTCCTAACTCAAAGGCAGTGAGTCCAACTTGGGTTAACTTTCTGTTGCTATTAAAATTTCCGCGATGACTTCCCCTATTGGTTTGATCCACTCTTACCAATTTTCCAGCATGAGCAAGAAAAAGATTCCATCTCCTCATGTGAGAATTTCACATACGAAATGGTCAAAGCAGACAGCTCTCTTCTTTGAAGGTAGGTTATGTAAGGACCAGGCAGATGGAGCCGCAGTTGGTTACCCTAGCAGCTCTGACTAAAGGGTGTAGGGACCAATGCTTCAGCTATTCTAACCAGCCAAATCACAAGATCGCCTCCTTTGGAAGGGTGGGAGTGGGGCGGGGAGACGTTCACTTTTTTTTATTCAAATAATTTCAGTGGGAAAGTTGAGAAATACACCCAGCAGGTGGCAATGTGTTGTGGTGGGAAAAAAATGAGTCAGGAGTCAGGGTTCAAATCCTCTGCCTCTTACTAAGAGGGTGGCCTTTAGCAAGTCAAGTTTAGTATAGTGGGAAGATCCCTGGATTTGAATTCAAAGGACCAGGTTTCGCATCCTAGATAAGACCCATCACTTAGAGTTGGGGACGTTATGTCATCCTAACCCTCAGTTTCCTCGTCTTTAAAATGGGAATGATAATACTTGAACTACTTAACCTCACTATGCAGCTATGAGGATTAAATGAAATTGGGGCAGTAACTAGACTCGTATTTGCATAAATATCAGCTGCTATTATTATTCCTGCATATTATTTAGATTTTAGAAAGGCAGTGATAATCTAACAGAAAGAATCCTGGGAGAGGGGTCAGCAGATCTGGGTTCCAGGCTGTGAGGTCCTTGAGCAGTTTTCTTGGATCTCACTTTTCTTAGGTGTCCACAAGAGCTAACAATGGTGATGAAGATCTACATTGCTTGGGTTGGTTGGAGGTTTGGGTTCTAAGACCAGCTCATCCAGTGTCCAGCTCTGTGGCCTTTGGTAAGCCTCTCTTCCTCTTCAGGTCTTTCATCTGTGAACTGTACCCTACCTACCTCACAGGCTCTTGTGGGGAAAAGTGCTTCGTAGACTTCAAAGCACTGTAGCCACGAGAGCAATTACTGGTTCTGCCAGGGCTCCAGATGACAATGACGTGCACATGTGAACCCTGCCCATGGAGAATGCAGGGTGGATGGTGTGAGGCAATTTCCTAATCCTGCCCCACTCCCATTCCACCGAGGGCTTCCCCTTTAGGAGAACATGCCTTCTGTAGATGCCCCCTGTGGTCTAGCTTCTCCAGGGGGTCTTAGAAAGCCTGCCCTGGTGCTTGAGGGCTCACTGTTGAGTCTCCTGTTGAAACAGCAGCCACACTGCACTCCAACAGGGCCACGCTGAGGCAGGAACTCAATTGCTCTCCAGCTGAGCTTAGGGTTCTGATTAAAAACAGATTCTTAAAACTTGGAGCCTTTGGTGAAATCGGAAACCAGGCTACTTAAGCCAAGGAAACTAATTCCATCGGTGAAATCTGGTCTGCAGGCCCGCCTGGCTGAGGAGGTCTGTTGCAAAGACTGGGCCTTGCTCTTTGGCCATTGCTCTCTGAAAGGGACCCCTGGGATCCCCCAATCATAGGGGTGATGATTACTGGGACAAACAAGCAGCACACAACCCCTCTCTCTTTCTTTCTTCTTTCCCTTCTTCCTTTCTTTTTCTTCCTTCCTTCCTTCCTTCTTTCCTTCCTTCCTTCTGTCCTTCTTTCCTTCCTTCCATCCTTTCTCTCTCTCTTTCTCTCTTTTTGCTTTCTCTCTCTCTTGCTTTCTTTCTCTCTTTCCTTCCTTCTTCGTTCTTTCCTTCCTTCCCTTCCCTTTTCCTCTCTTGCTTTATTTTTCTTTCCCCTCTCTTTTCCCTCTTTCTCTTTGTTTCTTCCTCTCCCACCCTTCCTTTCTTTCCATCTTTCTTCTTCTTCAAAACTCTAAATATTACAAACATTGCTACCTTGAAATAATGTGTGTTTTCAATGAGCACGTATTCTTTTCCACTAGGATATCCTTTCCTTTCTCTTCCTAATACTTCAGCATCTTTTTGTTGACTGTTTTCCCTTTTTTTCTGTTGTGTTAGGAAGACCTTAATTCAGATCCTGCCTCAGACCCTCTGGATTTAACCTCTCTTGCCTCAAGTTCTTTTTTTCAGCTCAAAATTTGCAAACGTATGAGATCATCTTTTCTTTTAATTTACATGTAAAGTACAATTCATAGGGCATCGACATTGGTACTGGAAGGGACGTGAGAGCTCATCTGTCCCAACCTCCCTGTTATACAGATCAGGAAACTGAGGCACAGAAAGCTAAAGTGACTGGACTGGGCTCCCATGGCTTTCTGGTGGGGCTGGAATGGGACGGTAAGTCTCCTGCCTCTTAGACCGGAGCTCTTTCCATCCTGAACTGCCTTTCTCCACTGATCTGGTGTGTGTGTGTGTTTTCAAATTACATTTTAAATTGGATTTTCTTGATTCTATTCATGTTTGGATGAAGGAGAAAAAAAATGAACCTTATTTTTATTTCCTATCCTTATGAGAGTTGGACTTCTTCCATCCCATTTCATTTTTCATTATGTTATATATAAGATTCCATAACTCAATAAATTTTTCAGGGGAATTGTTTCTGAAACCAGAACATTCTTTCACTGGAATTCCGAAGGCCCCACTTTCCAATGATCCAGGACTCAGAATGCCTTTGGGAAGGGCTGGCCCTGGAGCAAAGTACTCAATGCAAAACTGATCATGGGCTCAGGACTCCCTGACCGTTATTCTCCCATGACTCACCAAACGTCCAAAGGGAAGGCAGGCCAATGCATCCCTTGCCTCATCTGCCTTGATGTAGAATCCTTGTCTCCTAGTGAGAGGTTTGAGGGGCAAAGCCATAAGGGATACACTAGTGGGTGTTGGGGGTGGGGAATGCAATTAGCAGGGTTCAAGAGAAAGAATCCTCCAAAGGAAAGGAAAGATAGTCCAAGCTTGTGATCCATGGGAGTAAACAGGAAGCTGGACCAGTCAAGCCAGGGTTCATGCATGATACAAGGCAACCCAAGGGCTAGGCAGGAAGCAGCAATGGTCCGAAGCTGGGGAGGTCACAGTGCAGAGTCAGGGAGGACACACTACAAAGGCAATAAGACACAGCTTCTCTGGCAGTGACGATTGCCTTTTATTGTGGCCACATGCTGACCACACTCTCTGGGTCTTCCACAACTTGGCTATGGGTCCGAATGCCAGAACCCAGTGGATGCCAGTAAAGGAGAAAAGAATCCTTAGAACCAATGACTCAGTAAATGGTCACCAGACCAGTAACTAACTATTCAGTCTACCCTTCACTGTGGATCAAAGCAGGCAGATAGGAGTTATCCTGGATAGCTTATGGTGCTTTGTGCACAGTGCCTGGCTGTCTTTGGATCTATTGGCCCTTGGCACAATGAGAGCTGGAAACAGACTGAGAATCTTCTGTTTGCCATTGTCTATTTCTGACAGAAAAAAAGGCTGATGGCCAATTTCACAGTGTTTTAGGTCTTTGGTTAGACCACGTGTGACCCTACAGGATCCCATCTATGAACTAGATGACCCAGACACATGTGGGAAGCATAGTTATGGTCTGGGGACAGGTTGTACAATGGTATCCAAGTGCAATTGGAGAGTTAATAGGTGTTCTTTGAGCATCTAACATGGGCAGAGCTTTGTGGCAGGTTCCAGGGATGATCCAAGATTTTAGCACAGCAATATGGCATGGAGGAAAGGGCCTGGGGGCTCAGAGCTACAAGAACTCAGTGTAAGCCCTTCTTGATCTGGTACTTCCTGGTTGTACAACTGTAGGCAAGTCCCTTAACCTCTGAAAATCTCTGTTTCTTCATCTGTAAAATGAGTAGAAGAATAATCACTCCTCCCCATTGGCCTGTTGTGAGGAAGGCACTTGATAGAGCTTTAAGTCCTATAAAAAAATGTGATCTCAACCTACCACAAGCATTGATTAAGTAAATTCTATGTGCCAAGCATTGTGCTAGGTATTAGGGACATAACTAGAGAAATGGATCTTATATTCTATTAGAGCAGGGGTTCTTCACCTTTTTTGTGTCCTGGACACTTTGGGCAGTCTGGTGAGGCCTATGGACCCTCACTCAGAATCTTGTTTGAAAATGCCTAAAATAAAGTCCATAGGATTACAAAGGAAACTGATTATATGGAAATATAATAACCTGATTATATGGAGATATAAATATAGAAATAAAAATAACATGGAAATATTATAAACTTATTATATGGAAATATAAATGAAATAATAATATGGAAATATAAAAATATTTTTATAAACAAGTTCACGTGAAATCTTTTTAACTACATGAATATTGGTGTGGGGGTGGGGGGCATGATTTCGATCACCATGGAATACATCATCTACTAAAAAGACATGACCCATAGACAAATAACTCTAATATCTAATGAACATTTAAGAGACTTGCAAACAAAGTTCTGTGTGTGGTCACAGGTGGCGAAAGGGCATTATCATCTGAGGGGATCAGGAGAGGCTTCCAGGAAGAGGTAGCATTTAAATGGGATTTTAAAGGATGGCTAGGAATTCACAAAATAGAGACGTGGGAAGGAGATTCCAGCCTAGGAGATCAGCTTAAACAAAAATATGAAACGGAGAAAGCCTACTTGCCCCATACCTGGAGGAGAGTAATCAGAAATAAGGAGAGAAGGAAGAGGGGAGCTTGAATGCCAACTTAAGAAACTTGAAATTACTTCTTGGCATTAGGGAACCATTTCAGAATTTTAAAGAGGAGAATGGCAGGTAGGCATAAAGAAACATGGTCTGTCATTGATGTGTAGGACGAATTGGAGTAGGGAGAGAGTCGAGGAGGGAACGTCCATTGGGAGGCCATTGCCCTTCCGGGTTGAGTGGTAATGAGAAACCAGACTAAGATGGCAACAGAGAAGATCATAGAATCATAACTTTAGATCTTGATCACGTTCATTTTTATCAGTGACTCAGAGGAAGGATTTGATGGACCCACGGATTGAACGAGCATTTTAATAACAGTTTGAATTGAAGTAAATATGACAAGAAGCTAGGAGGAAGATTTCACACAGAAGATGCCACAATTGGATCCCAACAGGATTTTGAAAGGATAGAATGGAGGGTCAACCCTAATGAGATGAAATTTATAAATGTTGGGAACATCATTGTGCTGATTCTAAAAAATCTAGGGGAGATGTGACTAGACAGAGGATTATATGAAAAAGACTTGGGCATCCTAGTGTCCTACAAGCTCAATAATATGAGCCAGCAGTTGAACTGGGAGCCCCATGTTGGGAAGAACATGGGCAAGCTGGAATATTTCCAGTAAAAGATGACCCAGATGGTAAAGGGTCCTGAGACAACGCCATGGAAAGACCATAGATCTATATTGAAATGGAATCTTAAACGTTATCTGGTCCAACTTCCTCATTTTTCAGATGGGGAAATTAAGGTCTAGAAAGTGACATGCCCAAGGTCACACAGCTAACTAATGGAAGAACAAGAATTTGAACCCAAGTCCTCTGATTTAGCCCAGAGAAGATAAGACTTAGGGGTTGGGGGAAGGGGAGGGTCATGGATGTTCTGGTGGTCTTCACAGATTTGTAGGGTTGCCCCGTGGAAGAGACTTGTTCTTGTTCCAGATGGCAGAGTTAGGACCAATGGTATGATACAGATTTCATCTTGATCAAAAGAAAAGCTGCCTAATTGTATGTAGAACTGTCCAGGAACACAATGGGCTGCCACTGGAAGCAGTGAGAGCCTTGTTGGTGCAATGCAGGTTCCCAAGGAGGGACTGGAAGCCCACTGGTCAGGGAGGTGCTGGAGAAGATTCCTGTTCAGGTGTGATTTGAATCTGACACCCTTTGGAGTCCCTTCCAACTCTGAGATTCTGTCATTCCATGGGCTCATGTCAGCCTTCATTCTTGCTCTGGGGGCCTGCTCAGTGCTTCACAGGGAAAGTCTCACATGGAGTCAGTGGCAGCACTAGGACCAGAACCCAATGTCTGGATAACCAATAACGTATCATATTGTCCATAGACTTCAAAGCCTATAAAGAACCTTCCTAACAACCCAGCGATGCAGGTAATCCACATACACACATATTATATACATACAGTTATGCATGTATAAGATACATACAAGGCATACATATATATGTATATGTATTTTTTATTTGTGAATGTATAGGTATATGTGTGCATGTATATAGGCCCTGGACTAAGTCTCCCAATCCGCATGCACACTAGTGGGTTGGCTCCACAGAATGCACCTCTACTCAGGATTCTAGGACTACCCTTGAGAACCTGGGGCCTTTTTAATACTATTCCCCCCCCTAATAATCACCAGTGACTGGCCTCAAAGGCCTTGAATTGGGGGATTACATATCATCCCATTTCTCCATAGCAGGCTCACCAAGTCCCCCAGGTGAGGTGGCAGTGGGCATAGCTTTGAGGCTCACAATGCAAAGTCTCAGAGTTGTCTGGGGACACTGAGAGGTAACTTCTCCAGGGTCCCCCAGCCAGAATGTGTCAGGTCTTCCCGACTCTGAGGCCATCTCTCTATCTGTTCTACCTTTGTGCTATACAAGGTCATAGTATTTCAAATTTTATGTGAATGAAGAGATAATCTCTTTCAATCCCCTCATCTTCTAGATGGACAAAAGTAGGACCAGGTTGTTGAAGGGCCTTGTCCAAGGTCCTAGAGGTCCCAGGAAGTAGCAGAGCTTGATATTCTAATGCATATGCTTTGATTCTAAACCTGCTTTTCTTGACATTACTCTGTGGTGACTGTCATAATTATTCCCATGTCACAGATGGAGAAATTGTGGCTAGGTAGCCAGGATTGCTCCTAACGTTCTCAGATCTCACCTGCTCTGGGTCAGCGAACATTCCTTGTGCCTTTTTTCCTTCCCAAATTCCTTTAGTTCATAACCATCTGATGCCTAAGATAGAGGAGTGAATGTGTCGCCATGAGACAATGGGATCTCCAGTGTGTGTCTTGCTCAAAGGCTTACAGAGAACCTAAGGAGACATCTTGAGGGTAGTAGGGAGAACAGGGACAGACCAAAGAGGTGGATTCTCACCTGGGCTTTGTGACAGCTTTGCTTCATGACCTTGGGAACATCACTTCCCTTCTGGGTCTCCCTCTAAAAATAGAGGGAGTTGGATGATGTGAGCTGGAAGGCCCCAGTCAGCTCAGCTATCTCTGACCGGGTAAAATTCTGCCTGTGGTTGGGTTGACCAGGCCTGATATAGGGACAAATTGGGTGTGGGCAGGAGAGAGACAGGGCCTGAAATACGATCCCTCAAGGTTTATTCTGAGGGCTTTTGCTCGTTTGTGTCTGTAGTTAACTCAGGGAATGCTCTTCTTTATTGTTTCCAGATGGTGGAGAACCTTGTGTGGGCTGGCCTCTGTGGTGACGCTAAGTGTGGCTGCAGGAGACCCCTGGTGCCTGTGCCTTCCCTGCTTTTCTCAGTATTCTCTCTTAGTGCTCCTAGTCATGGCTGCCTGGTTTGTCCAAGAGGCAGTGTGGTAGAGTCTCACTCCACTGGGCTGAGCACAAGGAAGACTTGGCTTTGAATCTTGCCTGAGCTGTGTGACCATGGTCAAACCCTTCCACTCTCAGAAGCTCCACGTTCTCATCTGTAAAATGGAGATAATCATACCTACAGCACCTACCTCATAGAATTGTTGTGAAAATCAAATGAGATATTTGAAAAAAATTAAGGGGGGGAGGGGATATAAAAGGTTATCATTTTACTGTTTCCTTTTTCCAAACTTCTAAACTCGAAGACCCAGACTTTCTTAGGGAAATTAATTTACCTAGGCTGCCTGCTAGACATCTCTGCTGTTCCTCTTTCACCTCCTTTTCTACCAACAAATGGCAACTTCTACAATTTATGGTATTAGTGGTACCAGGATATATCAGAGGCAGGACTAGAACCCAGGTCTGCCTGACTGACTCCAAGGATGGTTCCTTATCTACTGACTCTCTGGATTTCTCATAAGGATAGGGGCTGGACATGTGGTTTCATTGGTATAGGGGACTCTCAGTGAAGGACTCCCTCTACCAGTGTAGGACACTACCTTCTGTCTTAGAGAACTGCCTAGAGTGCTTAGAATTTAAGCAATTTGCTCAGTCACATAGCCCATATGTGTCAGAGTGGGACCTCTCACAGGCAGCTCTAATTGAACGCTGTCTAAAGCAGAACTCTAAACCTAACCCTATTTCTGTCTTTCAGGTTCCACTCTGTACTCTCCTTCATTTCCCATGTCTCATCAGTTGCTAAGTCTTGCTGATTCTATCTCCCATTTATTTCTCCCATTTATTCCCTGGTGGCCCCTCATAGAACTACCACCCTAATTCAGGCCTTTAGCACCTCTCACTTAGTCAGCTGCCATAGCCCCTACTCTCTTCCTCACAGTCAACCTCTATCCTGGACAATCCATCTTCCATACAGGTGCTAATTGCTCTTCCCAAATCTCAGATCTGACCCAGCTCCCCCTGCTCAAGAAGCTCTAGGGACTCTCTATCACCTCTAGGATGAACTAAAGCTCCTCCTTTGGGGATTTAAATTCCTTCACAAAGTGACTCCCCTTCACACATTTGACATTCCAGCTAACCTTGCCTGCTCACAATTTCTGGGCACAATCGTCCATCGCCCACCACCATTCGTTTGCACAGGTTGTCTTCCTGGAATGCCTGGAATGTCCTTCTTTTTCACCTCTGCTCCTTGGGTCACCTAATTCCCTCCAAGACTCAACACAAGTTCTACCTCTTACAAGAGACCTTTTCTGATTCCCTAGTGTTACTGTCATCCAGCGCCCCTGCCTCCAACACTCAAAATTACTTGGAATTTATTCTATATATATTTTTATGTAGATTTATTTATCTAAATGTATTTGCCCCCAGCAGAATGTGACTTGAAGCAGGGACTATTTTTGTGCCCCTGACACCTATCCTGTGCCTGGCAGTTAGCAAGGACTTAATAAATACAGCTTGGTGGTGCAGTGGATAGAGCACCAAACCTGGAGTCAGGATCCCTGAGTTCAAATCTGCCTTCAGCCACTTACTAGCTGGGTGACCCTGGGCAACTCACCTAACCCTTCAGTTTCCTCATCTGTGAAATGAGCTACAGAAGGAAGTGGCAAACGCCTCCCGTATCTCTACCAAGAAAACCCCAAATGGGGTCCTGAAGGGTTGGACACAGCTGACCAATAATAAATGCTTGTTGAACTGGTTTGTATTGAACTGAGTTTCACAAATATGACGATATATAAAACATAATTGCTTCCCTCATACATTATACATATAGTGCGATTGGGAGGAGAAACAAACATATGGGGATTTTAAGTAGCATTGCAATAAAACAATTAAGAGATGTTGCAGAGGCAGAATGGGCTAAATTTCAGAAGTCAGGTACCAACAGTCAGGGCCTGGAGCTTGAGGAAAGAAGGGGCCAATGTGGCCTGGGATGGTCAGGGGATCCTAGGACTGTGCAACCCTCTCCCTCATTTTATTTATAAGGAAATGGAAGCCAAGCAAAGGAAAGTTATTTGCCCAAGGTCACACCAGAAGGAAGGAGATAGCAAAGCTAGATTTGAACTCATCCAATTCTAGTACTTTTCCCATTATATCATTATCTTTATAACGGTCAGAAAAGAGTCAGGAGAGTTGATTCAGGGTGGGAGGCTGGTTTTTCCAGACTCAGCTCATAAGTTATATCCAGGATGACTGTCTCCTGCTCCCCTTGGAGTGATGACCCTATGATCCTGACTAGAACACTCCAACTCTGTTTTGAAAACATACTTTGCTTCAAAAAATGTGCTTTCATGGATATATTTTGTTTCAACACAACAGACACTTCCCAACAAATACCCCAAGAATTCCCCAGCCGCCTCAAAGTACATTTCCTGAGAGGTCTAGAGAAATATCTTAATAGAAAGACAGCTACTGATCATGTGTGTTACTTTCTCCTTCCCTAGTTTAGGAAATTCCCTTGTCTGTTATTTAATTTTTAACAGAAAAGAGGGTTGGGTGTCCTCACTTTGAAAAAAATGGTACCTATGTTTCCAACTGCCTTTGCCCTGACTTGTGTCCTTTTTCAGTATGGTGTTCATTGAAATCATTGTGGTTGTGGTTCGAGTTGTCTTTTTGGTCCTAATTTCTTCCTATGTCGTTCACTACATGGTTCTCCCATGTTTCTCTGAATTCTTGACACACATCAATCCATGTGGAGCAGTAAGAGCCCATCATAACAAAATGCACCATATTTACTCAGCCAGTCCCAAGTCAGTGAGCACCTATTTTGTCCAGCTCCTTGTTATTACCAATAATGCTTCTATGGATATTTGGGGACATATGGGCTTTTCCTGGCTGTCATTAACCACTGGGAGGTATAAACCTATTAGTGGGATCTCTGGGCCAGAGGGTGGGACAATTTAGTGAGTTGGAAATATACTTTCAGCCAGTGAATCCCAACCTGTGTATCACAGACCTCTGGGTCAGGCTGCTGATTTATTTATTTCTATGATACTTATTTCAAGGCAATAGATATTCAAGGTTGAATTACTATTGTAGGGGCAGGGTCTGTGAAAAAAATGACACAAAAAAGGGTTTTCAAACTCAAAAAGATTGTGAAGCAATGCTTTAGATTCAACAGGGTCACCAGATTGAAAGCTATGGGGTACAGCTCCATCCAGGATGACCCCTTCAATTTACAAATAAAGAAAGGGATGATGAAGGATGTAAAATGACTGCTCATGATTAAATAGGGAGGAATCCATCTCTCCGTCCCTCTATTCGTCTATCTTTCTACCCCTCTATTCAATTCATCTCTCCGTCTGTCCATCCATCCACCTGTCTGTCCGTCCGTCTGTCCATCCATCTGTCCGTCCATCCATCTATCTCAGATTTAGTCTACAAAGGATCTCAGAAGCCATGTGATCCAATCCTCTCATTTTACAGATAAAAACATTGAGGCTTACAGGGGCTAGGGGACTTGTCCCTGGTCTCACTGTAAGTATCAGAGACATGCCTCAACTCCAAGTCTTCCTACCTCCCAGGTCAGTGCTCTCTCCAATGTTAATTCCTATTTCTAGAGCATCTTAGGGTCTACAAAGCACTTTCCTTACAACAACCTTATTGGGGAATCAGTGTAAGTTTTATGACACCCATTTCACAGATGAGGAAACTGAGATTCAGAGAAGGTAAGTGACTTTCCTCAGGTCACACAGCTTATAGGCTGCAAAGCTGGTCCTCTTGAACTCAGATTTTCTGACTCCAAAATTGGGCACAGTGAGAGTCTGGTGGAAAAGCACTTGGGATAGTCTGAAGAAAGAACACTCTAGGCATAGATTGCTGAAATGGACCCAGTTTCCTTCTGCAGCCACCAGTCCTCTGGAGCAGAAACCACACAGCACAATGGAAAAAAGGATTGTACACAGAGTCAGATCTGGGTTCAAATCCTGCCTCTGCCACTTTTTGCATATGGGATCTTAGGGGAAATCACATCACTTCTGTGGGGATCAGTTTCCTCATTTGTAAATTAAAGAGTTAGCCTGGATGGCCCTCAAGGACTTCTCAAGTTCTAAATCTGTACACGTGTGAGAATCACAGAATTGTGAGACTGAAGGAAAGAAACCTTTGGATTCTCTTCTCTAAATGTTCCCCTCTGCTCATACCACTGGTGGTTTGGTTCGACTCACACAAAGGATCTGCCAAAGAGAGGCAGAATGGTATAGTTGAGGCCTCGGCATCCTGGAAAATCTGGGTTCCAGTCCCTTCTCTGACTGACACTGGCTGTATGACCCTGGGTAAGTCACTGATCAGGACTCTGGGCAGCTCTCTACAAGTCTGGGAAAGGTGCTGACCTGCCTTGTCTGAGGAAGTCTGCTTCTCCAGAAGTGTCCTGTATGTCAGTCAATCACAGGTATGGTCACATCGAGTTAGATCTGGAAAGGACCTGGGATAATAATAATGGCTCATGTTTCTATGGAGCTTTAAGATTTGCAGAGGGTTTTACACAGATTATCTCCTGAGATAATTCTCATAGCAACCTGCACAGCAGGTGTTCTTATATAATTATTCCCATTTTACAGCCGAGGAAACTGAGGCCAGTGAGGGTCAGTGACTTGCCCAAGGTCACATAAGCAGCATTTGAAGCCAGTCTCTCTGACTCTACATGGAGTACTCTTAACATTATTTATTCTATGCTTCTTCCAAGGGCTAAACCAGTCACCAAGTAAAGAATCTGACTTTATCATTAGTTGCTTTCCAAAGCCATCATGGTCTGCATCCAAGCTGCAGAGGGTCCCCAGTCCACCACGGTTGAGGGACTCTTTATGTAAATCTGTGAGATGTGCCAGGCACCTTGACACAGGGAAAGGGTCAGGTTCACTGGTGGGGGCACTTGCCCTAACCAGGTTGGCCAAGCTAAGCCTGGGCCAGAGGGACTCAGGTCATCTCAGCCCAATTCCCTCAGGTCATCAGGAGGATGATTACTTTGCATACACACACACATACACACACAGCACGCATATATGTAGTTCTATATAATGTTACATACACGCACACATATATAGACACATGCACACATATATATACACAGGCACAACATACACATGTATGTGTATATGTATGTGTATGCATATACACACATACACATACATCTCACTGGCAGAAGCATTTTTGTTTCTCATGGGGACTTGCAGGGAGTGCCTCAGGTTTCAGGGGTACGGTGGCCCAGCAACACACCTGAGCCTCATGCAGAACTTCAAGAAAGTGCCTGGTAAAAATAGCAGCAATGATCCACAAGGGCATATGGTGCTTTAAGGTTTGCAAAGTGGTTTTCGGTACAATGACCTTGAGAGGGAGTTGTCGAGTATTGTGAGCTTTATTTTACAGATGAGGCAATTGAGAAGTTAAGTGACTGGCCCAAGGTCATGCATGTAGTAGTAAGAGAGCTAGGATCTGAACCTGGGTTCACGGTTTTACTTCAGGCTAGCTATGGCTCAGTTTATTGGGGTGACTGTGTCCGAGGGGACTGATCTAAAAGTAGATACACCCTGGGGTGAGTGGGGAGGGGCCATTTTCCTTAAGGAACTGATTGAGCAGTAGAATACAGTCAGAAACCGTGGAAAAGGGAGATACAGCAGCACATTTCTCTCTCAGCCTCAAGTCTCCTCTCTGTAAAATGACAAAGTCTTGGGTTTTGAAGGTCCTATCCAACTTTCTGGGGTCCCTTATAGCTCTGACATTCCTTCGGGTGTCCTGTGTTTTTAGGATCCTCCCAGCTCTGACAGTCCATGGCCTCAGGTCCTTCCCAGTTCTGCCATTCTGTGTTCTAAAGGCTTTCCCAGCTTTAATATTCTGGGACTCAATAGTCCACAAGAAACCAAAGAAATTCTGCTCTCAGATTCTTTGTGCTAAGCCAGTAGAGCCTGTGCAAAACACCCTGAACTACAGTCATAAGCACTTTGTAAATCTTGAAAAATATTATATGAAACCTATGAAAATCTCCTCTAGGTATATTTCACAGGGTGAGAGAGCAGGGAGGAAGGAGAACTTGGCAGGCAGCCAAGTCGCTAAGCATTTATTAAGCACTTATGGTGTGTTAGGCAGCACTGAGTATGCCTGTATGGAGGCATACAGTGCAGCCTCATGACTGGAAGACCATTAAAGATGAACCTACAAGAACCACACTCAGTCACAAAGAAGGCAGTTGGTCCAGAGAGGCCATGGCACCTAAGCCTAGGTGAACTAATTAATTTCAGAAAGGCATCCCTGGCCTTAAAAGATGTGCTATCCTGTGCTAGGGAGGACTCCAATGGGGGTACTAGTAGAAAAGAGTTCTGGGTCAGGTGGCAGAGCTGGTGCAGGCCTAGAGAGAGCGACATTTCCAAAGGCTTCAGCCAGGTGGGACAGAGGGAAGCTGGTTCCAGATCTCTGCTCCAGGATAAAAAATATCAGTCTGGAAAACCTGGGAAGACTTATATGAACTGATGCAAAGTGAAGTGAGCAGAACCAGGACAAGGTACATGGTAACAGCAATACTATAACAATGATGAACTCTGAATGACTTAGCTATTCTCAGTAATACAACGATCCAGGACAATTCCAAAGGACTTATGATGAAAAAATGCTATCCACCTCCAGAGAAAGAACTGATGGAGATGTGGATCGACACATACTTTTAAACTTTATTTATTATTCTTGGGGTTTTTTGTCTGTTTTCTTTTGCAACATAGCTAATATGGAAATGTTTTGCGTGATTGCACATGTATAATCTATAGCAAATTGCTCTCTCTCTCTCTCCCTCTGTCTCTCTCTCCCTCTTCTCTCCCCCTTCACCACCTCTTAGCTCCTGATTTTCTTTAAGTCCCAACAAAGGCCCACCTTTTACAGTGGCCCTTTCCCAGTCTCTCTACCTTCCTCCCCATTGCCTTTCCTTCTGATTATCTATACCGTGTAATTCTTGTATGTGTAATTATTTGCATGTGGCCATGGATATAGAATGTAACACAGAGATATAAGTATGAGGCAGAATTCTCAACCAGGACTTCCTAGCTACAGGTCCAGTGACCTAGCCATTCAAATGGGTGCTGCTCTTTCCCTATTTCACAAGAGTTGTGAGTGAAGAGCTTTGCAAGCCTTAAAGCACCATAAGAAATGTTTTAGAAACTATGAACTAATCTACTAATTGATGGTTATCAACATTTTAATGGTCTGTGCAAAACCAAGTCATGTGAAGGAAGGACTCAACGTACCAACATTTTCCCCCTTCCTAGAAAACACAGTTGATATGCTGCAGCCACAGCAGTTTATGCTGAACACAACACTAATTCCAAACTGAGTATTCAGGGAGGAGTCATTTGATCTCAGGAATCTGGGGAAAATGTTTGGGATGGGGATGGAGGGAGGACCAGAGGTAATATTAACAGCTAGTATCTTCGAAGCCCTTTAAGGTTTGCAAATACATTATCTCATTAAATCTCATAATCATCCAAATAAGCAGGTGCTGATTATTCCCATTTTACAGATGAGGAAAGGGAGGCACAGAGAGGTTCACTGAATTGCCCAAGGTCACACAGCCACCGAAGGACAATTTCTAGCGATGGATTTGGGGAAGCAGGGTGGTGGGCAGATGACTTCCAAGCCCCCTTTTATTTATGGCTTTTTGGGTAATCTAACCCAAGTAGAACACAATGACCGGGAAGGAGACAAAAAAAAAAATAAGACATGATCAATCAGGCATCTTAAAGCTCATGCACTAGAAAGGGCTCATGATCAGCTGGTCTTTACTCTTTCTCTCCATTTCCACAAAATTCTAACCAGATCCAGTTTCTAAGCCTAGAGAACACATCCTTGGACAGACCAGATGCAGCAGGTGTCAAACACATCAGAGTCTGCACTTGGCCAGCAATGCTCCAGAGTGAAGCCAAGACCAGATTAAAATGTAATTGGGAAATATCTAACAAAATCACTAAAAATATAATAAAGCACAGGTAACATTAAAATTTAAAACTAGTCAGTACGTGCAGGGATCCTTATGCAGGGTCTATGGCTTCCCTCTCTATTGGTTTGGGATACATGATGGTCCACAAAAAGTAGAGAATTACCTTTTACAGGAAGCCCTTCCTGATTCCCCTAGCTGCCAATGCCCCATCCTACTTATAGACCCAGAGCTGAAGGGGCCCTGGAGATCATTCAATTCACTCCTCCTCACCATTTCACAGCTGAAGAAACCAAGGCACAGAGAGATTAAGCGAGCTCTCTTCTCTCCACCATGCCACTTCCCGAGCCATTTACCCTGTTTACATGTAGGTTGTGTTCACATGACTATTTGCATGTTGTCTGTTAGAATGTAAGCTCCTTGAGGGCAGGGACCGTGTTTTTATCTTTGTAGTCCCAGCACAGTTCCTGGCACACAGTAAGTAGTTGTTAAATGCTTACGGACTGACTACTTTAACTCCCCTAGAACATAAACCCCTTCTGAGCAGGAATGATTTTCCTTTCTGCATACCCAATACCTGCCACACAGCAGGTGCTTCATAAATGATGGCTGGTTGATTAAGGGTCATCCCCGAGGTATGAGCAGCTCCCTTACGGGCAGGAAGTGTTTTGTGTTTGCCCCTGTACCGCCAGCCTCTCCTTGCCCGTGTCTGCGGAACCACTGAATAAATGAACGAAGAGTAAGCAACCAAAAAAAAGAAAGGGAACGTGAAATGTGCCTGACAAATTTAATGAGTAATCAAACCATTCCAATTCCAAGATACAAAATGGCGAATACACGAGAAGAGTGATGTCTTAGAAGAGAGAACAAGACTGGTTTTGGTACAGGGAAAAAAAAAACACAAGGAAAACACCTAACATCAGCTGTCGGGGCTTCTCATCTGAATTCGGTTTCACATTCAAGGCTGCTTCAGGAAGAGGTGGTCCCGGGTCCCCTAAGGAGTTAGCCCCTCACAAAGTATGGGTTCACATGCCTTCACTCTATACTCCCCCCCTCCCCATCCCCAGGACCAGACCAGACCATCTTCTTACTCCCTGACATAAATTCTTGTGCACACGACGTCATCGGCACCAAAAGTCTGCAGCAGAAAGAAACAGGAATCATGAATCAGTGCAGAAATTAGATTTTTTTTTGGTAAATGATACTGCCCATTTCTCCATTTGAAAGCCTGTCTGCCCGACATCCTATTTCTTATGGTTCTCATGCAAAGGGCAAAGAGGAGAGACAGAGGTTCTTGGGTTCTCATGCAAAGGGCAAAGACGAAAGCCGAGGCCTCGGTAACTGGGGTGAGGATGAGGGCAGAGAATAAGACAGGGTGCTTCTGTTCAGCTTTCTATCCCGGGTGGCATGAATTCTAATGGGAGTTCCCTGGCTAGAGCTTCAAGAGGGAGGATCTGGCCTCTGGCTACTCTGTTCCCTGTTGTAGTGGAGAGCCGAGGGGAGCCTCATCAGAGCGTGGAGAGCTCTCCCAACTGGTCTCTACTCTCCACCCTCGCTCATTCAGCCCCCAAGATCTCATGGCCTTAGAATCAGAGCTGCGGAAAACTGAGAGGGATGGAAAGAAGGAGCCTCCCAGGGTAAAGCTAAGCCTGGACATGCTCCTAAGGCGGGGTGGAATGGAGCAGCTCAAGTAATCCCAGCTCTCTGCTTCCATCAGGCACGCTTTGGAATTAACATAGTAATGGGATTTTCACTTTTGAAAATTGTAATCAGATGTACCAACTTAACCCTATCTTTGTATTCAGGATGTAGCAAGGGAGGGGGGCGGGGGTCACCAGTCCTTCACTTGCTACCCGTATGACCTTGGAACAGTCATTTAACCCATCTTGGCTTCCGTTTCCTTATCTATAAAATGAGGTTAGACCAGATGACCACTTCCAGATCTCTGGTCCTAAGGTTGTCCCGAGGCCCAAATACAGAGGCAGAGTGACCCAACGTATAGACCATCAGACTGGAGTCAGGGAGGGCTTTTGTTGGGCCAGAATGCCACATCTGAATCCCAGCTTGGCCATTAATAAGCAGTGTGATCCTGGACCAGTCACCACTTAGCCTCTTACTCTGGGTCTAAGTGTCTCTTCTCCCTACAAAGGATGGTAAGGAACTAGGGCTGCCTCCTAAAGTCCATGCCATTTCTAATCCTAAAGCGTGTAAGAATCCTTTGAAAACTTTAAAGCCTGGTCCGACCTAAGGGATTATAAATTACAAGTCACTATTTATGTTCACTGCAAAATGCTTTTATAAGAGCAGAGCCAAGCAAGATGTAAATGGGCCCCTGAATATAAAACTGACTCAAGGTGGTCTAAGCAGGGGAATTTGGAAAATACGTGGATATTCCAAGAAGACTCTCTGTAGACTCCTCCTCTACCACCTTGAGTACCCCCCACCCCCACTCCCACCCAAATCCTGTATTCTCCCATTGGATGTAAACTCCTTGAGGGAGGGTCTGTTGTGTTTGTGTGTATAACTAAGTCCCAATTAGTACAAATATGAATTCTGTTGATGTAATGCATATTTCCATTGGGCTGAAACCAATTACCATATTTTAAATAATTATAACTTTAAATAGTATGAATTTGAATGCATGTGGATATCATTATTCACATTAAGACCTAGTCTTTATTTCCCCAGCACAAACAAAGCAACCCAATAAATGCTGTTTCTATCTACCAATTCATTCATCTATTACCTACTTACCTACCCTAGCACACTGGCTTTGAGCTCCAAGAGGAGAATTTCAGGCCCCTGAAATCATTCTGGACAGGCTCTACTTAAGAATCTTTCATTCACAATCTGACTAACCTCTAAGCCTCAGTTTCCCCATCTGTAAAAGGGGGGTGTTGGACTACTTGACTTCCATGGTCCCTTCCAAATTTTAATCTACAATCCTATGATCCTAAAATGCCTTATCTATTCCCAAAGATAGCTTCTAAGTCCGATAAGGTCTCACATACCCTTCAGCTGATACACGGTCAAGAACAGACCCACACAGGAAGGAGAAAATGTCCTTGGAGTCTTCAGACTCAATTTTTAAAAAATATAGTTCCAATCCACAATTTAGTAACTGTACTCCCCCAAGGCCATTATTTGCTAGCCACGGTTACATGGTCCAGGCTACCATATTCCACTGTCCTACTCTAATGAAAAATGTGTGTTCAAAATTGCACCTCTATTTTGTGAAAATAAGGGAAAAGATAGGAAGATAATTCTAAGTTCAGCATGCTATCCCAACAAGGTCACACCACCATCCTAGGGCCCAAAAGGACCCCAAGGCTTAGATGGCTAGCGTGTCAAGGCCCTTCACATATGTTCTCATCTAGGACTCATGGCAACCCTACAATGTAGTGGGTATTATCAGTCCCATTTTACAGATAAGGAAGCTTGAACCCAGAAAGATGAAGAGGGCAACTTCCTTAGAATCATGCAGCTACAGCATTTTGCTGCCTCCAGGGAGTCTAACCTTTACTCCAACACCCTGGACAAGTGACCATCTAGCCTATGCTTAAACATCCCCAGAAATGGGGAGCTTATGAACTCCCACTAATGAGCAGCATTTTAATAGTTAATTAGTTTTTATCTGTCATAAGGCCATAATCTAACTTTCCATCACTTCCATCTGGTGGTGCTAGTTTTACCCTTTGGGTCAAGAAGAACAGTTCTAATCCCTCCTCCCCTGGACAATGAATATCTCCCGTTCCTTGATATGGTTCCCAGTCTGACCCTTATGATCTCATTCCCTGTGTGGGTTAGTCTGGGCAAGAGAACTTGAACCTGTACCAAAGTACAGATAAAGACATGAATCACGAATGGTCTACTTCCAGGTACCACTGTACTCAAGGTCACACCCGGAGTCACACTCAAGCTTCCTGACTCTAAGGCCACTACAAGCTTCAGATTATTTCTTCATTCCCTGTCTCCATTGAGAATGAGCTGTTCTGTTGGACCATTCAATGAACCAACATTTTATACAGTGCCTACTATTCTCCAGGCCCTGTGCTAACCACTAGCATGTAAGCCTCAGGCAGGGGCTGTTTCTTTTTTTTTTTCTCTGTATCCCTGGATGATAAACTGTGTGGTAAACAGCAGGCACTTAATAAATGCCTATCAAGAGCCTGGGGCTGGGAATTATGAGCACTTCATTCAAATCCCAGTTCCCTTATTAGCAGTAGGGCCATGAGCAAGTCATTTTCTCTCCATCTGCCTTTGCAAAATGGGAAAAGAGACTTATGGGGCCCTCACTGGCAAAAGCAAAGGAGAAATGTGTAATCGGCATTCATCTTATGCAGCAAAAATGAAAGCAAAGCCAGGAGCTGCTTGCCTGGGAGCATCATTTACGCTCCGCAAGCAAGGTCACCTCTAGCTGTTCCTGCTAAGAAACAGTTTGTAAAGTGTGACTGCCATCATTGGTTAACGAAAGCACAAAGATGATTCCCTCTAGGTTGGAAGGCCAGTCCATATAAGCGCAGTCAAGAGCTGTCAGGGACCTCTCTCTTGTCTAGCCCAACCTCCGGCTCAGGGTATCACACGTTTAACGGCTCAGTCTGATAGACTGAACGCAGAAAGATCAGTTTCACCTCTTGGTCTCAGGCTCTCCTGGAGCCACCAGCAGGGTCACAGAATGAGTGCTAGCCTTGTGGTTCAGAGACCTGGGAGACCCTGGGCAGATCTGAGTCTCAGTTCCCTCTTCTGTCAAATGGAGAGATCACTGGCACCCCCTCTGGGGATAGTGGGAGCAAAGTGCTTTCTATAACCTTAACGAGCTATCGAATTAAAGGTTTTTGTTATTATCGATATTGGCAGAATGTTGTGGACCAAAATTATCTCCCCATTCCCCATCCGCTGATGGGCTACTGGATCCTCTAAGTAGATGATGAGGTTTATTATACAGGATCCAGTGGCATCACTTCTCAAGGAACAGCTTCTGACACCCCTATCTTATTCTTCTTGGGAGGTGCGGGAGATGTGTATAAGTCGAGAAGGAGGGAGAAAGCAGAGGGGGTGAGATGAAGAAAGTGATAAAGAAAAATGGAAGAGAGAAACAGAGAAAAGACAGGTGGAGAGGGAGGGAGGGAGGGAGGGAGACAGACAAAGGGAAGAAGGAGAGGAAGGCACACAGAACTTGGAAAGAGACAGAAAAGAAAAAAAGAGAAAGGGGGAGACAAATGGGGGAGATAAGCAAGAGAGGCAGGAGTCAGGCAGAGACAAAAAAGGCAGAAGGGGAAGAAAAGAGGGGAAGACAGAGGTAGAGAAGGAGAGGAGGAAGGTGCCAGTTAGCAACGCAAGTGGCTGGAGAAAACGTCCACTTAGCAGAGTAAGGAGGGCCTCACCAAGATCAGCTCATCGTTGGCCAGCTCCCGGGTCCAATATGTCTTCGGGCCATTGCCCTCCACCAGAGTTTGTGTGCAGTAGATTTTATTCTCGTTCTCCCAAGTGGGCAAACTCTGCAGGCCAGAAAACATTAGCACCATGAATTCTACTTGGCAGCCCAGATTGGGACCAACAATGAGGACTCTGGAGAATAATGGCTGCTGGGGAGCAAGAGCCCACAATCAATAATAACAGCCCCGAAAAGGCACTTTGACAAAACAGTACAAAACCAAAATTAAGGACGCTTCCTGCTGCTGGTTAAGTGGCTTGTTTGAGTACAAACCCACTTAGAGCAGAGGGAGATGGATGGGTCGAGAGTCCTCAGGCGCAATCTACGTCTTGAATTCCAAATTAGAGAAGGCAGTATTTCTTTTTTAAATACATTAAGACCCAACCCTCCTTTAAGGCATCGAGAGGCTTAATTAATTTCAATGCACAGGAGAATCAAAGACTACCCAGGCTGGAAAAAACTTAAGAGCGTTTTTAGGTGCCAATAACCCAAGAGCCAGTAGACTCCAGGTCTTACCCTTCCCGGAACCATCTCAGTAGCTTCCTTTTGTGACACCTGAAATTTTTTACTTTGCTGGAACAGTAATTTCTACTGCTCTACACTCATTCTGGGCTGAGCAAAGCCTTATCTGGTAAACCTGGGCATCTGAGAGCCCTGGAAAAGCCCAGGGACTGCTCCCTAGGTACCAGAGATGCCCTGAGGTGAAACAGATCATAGATCGCTACTTGCTTCCAGTGAGCTAAAGAACGGGATGAAACCCATTTAAAGGGAGAATGGTCCTGGCAGGGACGGCTGGGGAAGATGATTTCTCTTGTGCTGCTGGAGGACGAGGTGCAAAGGACGACCCCCTCTGCTTTGCTCCCCCAGCGTTGTATTATTATTCTACAAAGCACAGGAACAGCTGGGCTTTGGGGATGGAGTGGGAGGGGGTGGATATGGGAGAGCAGTAATGAATGTACACATAATCTCTTTATAACTAACACATGGGAAACCTTCATTAGGCAGCATCAAGGGTGGAAGGAGGTTGGAATAAAGGCCCGCTCTCCAGACTGTGTGCCCTGGGAAACTTTTATATCAAAACTGGCCTCCCCACCTACAGACTCCCCATTGATGTGTCCAAATGAAGCCTTTTCCCCCTCTTATTAGGCAGATTCTCCATCCAATTTTATGGCTTTTGTTCTAACTTAAGACTGCTCTCCGTGTGAACAATAATTTAACTAGGACCTCAGACTCATAACCGATGTCACTTACAGCCTGTTACGTGTTTTGGGGGTGAGATGCAAATACTTAAAACTGAGTAAGCCTGTTTAGCTGCATCCCATGGCTTTGGATGCCAAGGAACATAACTCAGTTGGAGGAAAAATAAATAATTTCACACTCTTTGGAAGTTTCTATTTTTTCTTAAAGCTGTGCAATAAAATACTTTTTTTTTAAGGGGAGAGGGCCGTTCTATCAACCTTCAAATAATGGGGAGTTGGCCCAATTGCTTTTCCATCTGTCCTAGAAGGCTTTCATTATTAAGCAGGAGCAGAGATCCCTTCCCCTTTCAGAGGGAGGCAGGGCCAAATTCAATTTCGTCTTTACAAAGGCAGAAATGAAGGTGGCTGAGGATTTTTTATTTCCTGTATTTGTGGTTTAAATCTAAAGCTGCATTACATGCTTTACAACTAGTGGGGAGGAAATATGAAATACTTACCCAGGTCCCCCTCTCTCATTCTTTCTCCAGGATGAGCAGTCAGGCTTTCTCACCAGATTCCCAGTTTCTTGACATTTGGAATGCGTAATATAAAGCACTTATTTTTTGCACGGGAGAAATTTACTCAATGGTCCACCCCTAGCTGACTGTAACTAGATACAAAAGCATTCCTCCAACATATTCCTAGCCAAATGGGGGCGGGGGGAATGGGGAGGGAAAGGGTGATAGGCCAGCCATCATTGTACACCAGTGGGCAGAAACAACCTAATAAAGCTGTTTAAGCTTAATCACCTGGGAGTCTGCTGGAGAAAGACCCTGAAAAGCCGAACTTTGGTGGAAAAAAAAAATTATGCTTTCCCCAAGTGCCCGTATTTCAAGGAAGAAGCTCGTTATAGGTAAAAGAGGCAGGCCTCCCTCTGGCTTTAGTGACATTTTCCCCGGAATCTGGGCTTTGGGCTAAGGAAGTTAAGAACGTGGGCAGTTTGCCCTCTTACAGGTGCCTGGCCAAAAAAAGAGTTGATACACACAAACCCTTAAAAAAACCTCAGACAGCAAGCTCCAGCTTGGACCTAGGAGGACAGAAGGTCGGGTCTAAAGGGTTGGCTTTTTTTTTTTCTTCGTTCCCTAAACCAAAGGACTATGAGGATTACCGAGGGGAGAGGGCACCGCGGGCTGGCTCAAGCTGGCCGGGGCTGCGAAGGTTGGCTACAGGGGCTCTAGTCACCCAGGACTGAAGCCAAAGACCAGGGGGCAGAGGGACGTTGGGGTTCGGACAGTGGCTGCGCCACCAACATTGTGTGTCTCAGTATTCTAATTTGTAAAATGAACGAGAGCGGGCTGGACGATCCCCAAAGCGCGTTTACCGCAGTGGGCTGCCCTTCGCCCACACCCACGACGGTCTCCTTACCCGGCACTTGCGTCCATCCACCGTCTCCTCATCGAAGCCCTCGCCAACTTTGAAGTTGATTTCGGTGGTGCGCACTGTGGTGGCAGTCTTGATGTAGAACTGGTCCCCGTCCTGGCGGATCTCCACGTGCGGCTTGGAGGCGGCGGCCACGGCCACCTTCCTGAGCATGGCATTCACACCTAGCACCAGGGAGGAAAAGGAGGGCAGAGCTCGGATCAATGCAGCCGGGGAAAAGAGGTGGTAGGGAGATAGGGCCGGGGGCCGGTAGCAGGCTTCTCCAAGTGCAGGGAGGTACCCCGGTCTGCCTCCCCTCAGCGCCCAGCCTCGGAGGGAAGGGGCTGTCCGGGCTCGAGGCCGGACACTTAGCTGGGCGTTGCGGACTCGCCCTACCCTCCAGCCCGGCCGGCTCCGTCTTACCTAGCGCCTTGAGAAGCTCGTCGAAATTCTCGCTGCTCCGCATCTTCCAGGTACCAGCGAAGTTGGGCATGCTGTCGGGCTGGGCGAGAGTCTGGTGCACTGGTGGTGTGGGCTGCGCGATCAGACCCAGACGCTCGCTGTGAGCCGACTGCGGGACTGCGCCCGCTCCTGCCCAGCGCGTTAGTCACTAGCTGAGAGCCCCCTCCCTTGCCTCCGCCCCCTGCTCCCCCGGGACCAGGCTGCAGCCCCGCCCCCACCCTCCTTCGGCCGCGCCCTCCACGCGGGACGTGGAGCAAGTGCTAGGGTAGATGGCCCTGGGACACTCGCTAGCTGGGTAACCCTGGGCAAGTCCCTTACCCTCTCGGAGCCTCAGTTTCCTAATCTGCAAGATGAGGGGCTTGGATTCTATGCCTGCTAAAACCACTTCCAGCTCTAAATCTAGGCTGCTCCGACGCTTCCCGCCCCTCCCCGCTTTGCTCA
Source organism: Pseudochirops cupreus (assembly GCA_028627135.1). Taxonomy (NCBI): domain Eukaryota; kingdom Metazoa; phylum Chordata; class Mammalia; order Diprotodontia; family Pseudocheiridae; genus Pseudochirops; species Pseudochirops cupreus. Next base: position 550,356,333 of record CM053582.1, on the reverse strand, counting down.
GAAACACGAGGGGGCGCCTTAGTATCCTGCAACCCTGCGCACCGCTCCTCTCCCGAGCTCTAACCGGGCGTGGGGTGGGAAGTAAAAGGGACCAGAGCACCGCTTCCCCCACCACACAAGAGCGTCCCCCTCCATAAGACGCCGGACGGGCCACTTTCATCACCCCTGGTACAAGGGACTGTCCTCCAAGAAGCTCCCACCCCCCCCCACCCCAGGGGAGAAGAGTCCCGCGTGTATGTGACCTCTTCCTCCAACTCGGGCCTCGGGAGTTCGCGGCGGGAGTGGGGGGGGGGGCTTTCATGGAAAATTGGCTAGCTTTCGAAATTCTGCAGGGCCCCCAGTCCCCAAGTAACCAGAGCCCCAATAACCCATGGGTGGCCCCCCTAGTGGGAGGGCTTGGGTAAGCGGAGCAAGAGGAGAGGGTCTTAGATAACACGAGGCCCTTTGGAAGAATGTTCACCTGGCCCCCAAACCCGCCCCATCCACCAAAAATAACCAAAGCGTTGTGGAGTCCTTGCAAAGGAACGGAGCTTGGGGCACCCCAGCAGTCAGCCTGGAGCCCGGTCCAATGGGTGGGAGCCGCCAGCGGGCCTTGGCGTCCGGCCCGTGGGTGCCCACGCATAGTCTGAACCCTCCCGGGGCAAAGGGTTTTTGGCTCGTAGAATTCTGAGTGGGTTCTCACCGAGGTGTCTCCGATGAAACGGGGAAGATTGTGCCCTGCGCTGCTCTGCGTTGCGCTCCTGCCGCTGCCGCCGCCGCTACTGTCCAGGCAGGGGGAGACGCACCCCCGATGGCGCGCAAGCACTTCCGCAGCCCCTGATTCACCCCCTGGGATTCCCCCTCCCCCAAGGGCGGGCTCACAGGGACTGCCGCTCTCTCCTGCACCCAGGCCTTGCCGGGGTGGCGCCAGCACCCACCCAGAGCCCAGCAGAGCCCGCCCTGTCTGGTTCGTTCTGTCCCCGGAGCGCTGGCCAGGGATGCCCGCGGAGGCAATGTCTCCTGCTATTCTGTCAGCTCCAAGAGCTGCCCAGGGGAGTTGAGCTCGCACCCATTGCTTCTCCCCTGGCTTTATTGCACCGCGTTTCACCCGGGGACCCGCCAATCTCCCTGGCCACAATTTTCTCTTGAAATAGCCACGCCGCAGCAAAAACCTCACTACTGCAAAGTTGTACCATTGCAACGGCCTGTATGGGAAACATTGAGAGAAGGGGGCATTACTAGATCGCGATGCATAAATGTCTTCATTTTTCTTTTTTTGCATGTCATTGCAAAAAGCCGTAGTCTTTCAGGTGAGCGGCACCAACCTCTGATTGCATTTGGAACGTGGGCAAATGCAATTAGCTTCATTTTCCCTCCATGCAGGCCTGCTCCAAGCTTACTCCCCAAATTCCTTTTTGAGGAAAGGATCTCTCTTTCACTCACACTTTAGTGGGAATGCAAATCATTCATTCTTCCCCCCCAGGGGCATTTGCATTATTATATTTTTAAACCGTAAATTATGGCTCCTCGATGTTAGCATTTAAGGTTTAGAATTAGTTTCTGCAAACATGTAGCAATCCCTTACCAGATGCCAGCCTCAGTGCTAGAGATACAAAGAAGAAAAAAAAAAAATAGACTCCGTCCTCATTGCTTGAACAGTTCACGGAGGTGGGGGAGGGAAGGGAATGCGCATGTCTAGAACGCCTACTAAGCGCTAAACACTGTTGTCATTTGGTCCTCACAACAACCCGCCGTGGTGGGTGTTGTTATTGTACTCCATTTTACACTTGAGGAAATTGAGATTAAGTGACTTGCCCAGGGTCACACAACTCGTAGGTGTTTGAGGTCGCATTTGAACTCAGTTCTTGCTATGTGGCCTATCCAATCTAGTTGCTTCTACACTGCTGGGGGTGGAGGGGGGAGGAGGATGGGGGATGCACAGAGCATGACATATAAGTCGGATCAACAAGCCTGATAATGAGGAGGGGGAAAGAGAGATCCAGATGGAATGTTCTAGGAAAAATTTTATAGAAAAATAAAGAGTACTGACAGCCCAGGGCCATGGTACTTCCTGGAGGTGAACATGGACAGATGAGGAGGGAGGGCATTCCAGAACTGCGGGAGGGTGGGGGGATGTCCAGGGCGATATTCTGCTCGGTGACGGCAGGAAGAGCCAGCAGGAAATGGAAACTCAAGTTCTGAAGGGTCCAGGCTGAAACCGTCATTCGTGGTAGAAAGAGACCGCGAGAGAAGGCTGGAAAGGGAGATTGGAGCCGGTTTGTTGGGGCCTCTCACCGTCAGACGAAGGGAGTTTTGCTCTATCCTAAAAGCGATAGGGAGCCACCACTTTGGAGCACAGGTTTTTGAGGGGGGAGGCATGCTTGTCCGACCAGTGTGCCCTGTCCTAGACAAGGACTGGCTTTCTGTACTTTGTCCAGAGGCCAGAATGAGCAGCTAGGAGTGATAATAACAAAGAAGCTGTTTTTTAGTTCAATGTTAGTCAAAACTTCTTAAGCATCAGTTATCCATCCACGGAATGGAAAGGTTTGCCTCTAATAGTGAAAAGCCATTTGAATATTGGTCCTCTGAATAGGGACATTATTTTGGCAAGAGTGTGAAGGATGAATTAAGGAGAGGGAGAGACCGGAGGAAGACCAAGGAAGACCCTCTTACAATACTCTAAGTGAGAGGCGTGGAGACTCCCTCTAGTGACCAAGAATTTTGTCTTTTGCCTGAATTTTTAAGAGGGGAGGGGGTGGTCCGTGAACCTGGATTTTTAAAAATGAAAATATTTTCGTCATTGTTTTTCAGTATGTAAGGGGGCTTGCCTGGTTGGTTTTCTTTGTTAATCTTACACTTTTTATTTCCTGCATTTAAAAGCGATCTTCGGAGAAGGGCTGCTCCAGACTGCTAGAAAGCCGTGACAGAAGGAGCTAGACCTCTGAGCTACAGAGGTTGCCCTGACGAGAGGAGGTCGCCCCGGCTCCCAGGCTGGCCCACTGTCCTCTGCACCTTGCTGCCTCCCACCTGTTCTCATTGCATTCTGCTAAGGCTTTGTCCTGAGTTAAAAGAATTTCAGTCCTAAAAGGATTTGTTCTTCGAAACTTGGACTCAGTCAAAAGGCTACACCCAAGGACCTAGAAGGCGCCATGTGGCCTCAAGGCGGCAGGTTCCCCACCCCTTGACTAGAAGGTGGTCTGGCCAACCACTCCTGCTTACTCCGGGAAGCCCTCTTAAAGCGGAAATCTCCAGATTGTTGCTATTTTTTAAAAGTCGAAAAACACTGAAGTGTCTTTCTTGGCATCTGTAGATGGGATGATCTTTTAGAGTGAAACCTCCTTATGAAAAACACCTTTGGCTACTTCTCTCACTGGTGCCTCCTCATAGCCTGGTGATGACCCTGGGCTCTTAGAATTCATACCAGCTCAGGACAGGAACCACCAAGCAGGAACAGCTTGGAGCGTGGGCCCAGCAATGGACTGACTTTGTGTCTGGTTCAGGGAAACCAGAACTGACTCTCTGCTGTGTTTCTCTGAATATTAAAGAAAAGCAGAAATTGGGTCAAATCCTCACAGTGAAGAGGGAAGATGGTCAGTGCCCTGGGGAAGAATAGGCTCTGGTATTTGACAGTGCCAAAAAATTTGAATGCCTTCAGAACAAAGAATCCCAGAATCAGAATCCTAGGCTCCAAGTTGAAAGAGGGCCCTTGGTGACCAGCTAGTCTAACCTCCCCATTTTACAGATGGGAAACTGAGCCTTAGAGAGGCTAAGAGCATATGTACATAGAGATCTGAACCCAGGACCTCTCACTCCAGAACCAGCGTTCTTTCCACTGTACTACATGGCAGATCCCAAGGAAGGAACTTCAGTATGTTAGGACTTTATAAAAGAAAGGGGGAAAAAAAAGAACAATTTAGCAAAATTAAGCAACATGCCAACTGAGTCTGATGGTGTATGCATTATTCCCTCCTTCCCTCCTTCCTTCCTCCCTCCCTCCCTTCCTTCCTTCATTCCTTCCTCCCTCTTTCCCTCTCTTTGTTCCTTCCTTCCTTCCTCCCTGCCTTTCTTCCTCCCTTCCTTCCTTCCTCTTTCCCTCCCTCCCTCCTTCCCTCCCTCCCTCCCTTCCTCCCTCCCTTCCTTCCTTCCTTCATCCCTTCCTCCCTCTTTCCCTCTCTTTGTTCATTCGTTCGTTCGTTCGTTCCTTCCTCCCTCCCTCCCTCCCTTCCTTCCTGCCTTCCTCCCTTCCTCCCTCCCTCCCT
>CM053582.1:550328248-550345700 GCA_028627135.1 Pseudochirops cupreus | reverse complement strand
ACAAATGAGAGAGAAGGGTTCCATCCCCCACCTCCTCCCCACCACCCAGGAGTTCCCAGTATGGGCCCCCTATCCCCAGTCTTTCTCTTTTCTGAGGGCTCCAAATTATTGATTATATGAGAAAAAAGGTGTCAACCAAGCCCCGGAAATTCAAGGAGGCCCAGTGTTTCCTGGGTGGCACCCATCTTTCATCTTGGTTGATTCCTTTAACTGAGTGACACTGGATTGGAATGAGCAGCAGAGGAAGGAAGGGGGCCTAGCTGGATGGGCCTGGACTAGGCTGGGGTAGGGTGTGTGTGGGGGGGGTTCATGTGTGTTTTTCCAGACAAGCTGCTCCCACTCATTCAGAAATGATGAAGCAGCCCTCTCCCTCAGGCCTGAACTCTTCAGGTTGACAGGGACAATTCTTGTAAGATCGTTAAGAATGATGGCGTCGTTATTCCCCTTCATAAAATAATATCGGCGCTGGGAGAATCGGAATGATGGCCTCCCGGCATTCCCACGCCACCTTCTTTACTGCCCGCTCCTCGGTTATTTATGGAGCTTCATTGCTCCCTGAGGTGAGGCAGGCTATGAATTAGGACGGGCCCTCTCTCTTGCTATAAGCGCATGTGCTTATAAATATGATTCATGGCTCTGCTGTTCTGATGCCCCCGTCCTCAGACTCCCCTCCCCACTGGCCCCATAAAACACTCCGCTCCCCCCTTCCTCCTGCACCCAAACCCATGCGTTGCACTCATGCACAAACTGGTGTTTGCAGGCTGGGCCCACACTCCTTTAGCACTTGGCTGAGAATTTTATTTTTCTTAGCAACCCCGTTGGAGTAGGCCCTGAGAACATCCCCATTCCCATTTTACAGGTGAGAAAACAGGTTCAGAGGGCAAGACAGGATAATGGAAGTCAGAGGAGTACCTCTTATTACCTGTGTTACCTTGGGCAATCACTTCCCAGGCTTCAGGCATCTCATCCGTGTACACTTTGCCATATTTCTCTGTATTCTCCATGGTTGGTAAATTGTACTAGATAGTAGGTGGACTACATGATCTCTGTGGTCCCTGCTAGTTCTAAAGCTTTAGATCTAGGAGGTAAAAGTGCTTGCCGGTGGTCCCACCCCTGGGAAGGAAGAGACAAGGGGATGGCACGTTGGATTTGGAGTCAGTCAGACCTGGGTTCAAATCCTACCTCAGATGTTTGGGAGCAGGGTGGTTCTGGTCAAGTCTCTTAACCTCTTTGAGACTCCATTTCCTCGCATTTGAATGGGGATGATAATATAAGCACATGCCCGTAGGGCTGCTGTGAAGAACAAATGAGATCATGTGTTCCTTCTATATAAATGTGAGCTTTTGTCAGGATTGAGGGACAGAGACGTGATTCAGACTCCGGGCCCCTGTGTCCAAGTCCAAAGCTCTTGCTTTAGTGCGCAGCCTAACACCCGCCCTGTGCAACGTGCCTGAGTGGTCTGGATTTGGGGGGTGGTCGGAATGTTTGCCAGCCACTCCTCGTCAGGCCCTGGTGCTTTGTCTTCTGACCTGGGCTGGTTCCCTCCTCCCTGGGAATCCTTTTGTCCTGCACTTTAAAGGCTCACCATATTTGATGTGGAGCTTAGCAAGGACACTCCATTTGACATCCATTAGTGGTGATCCTCAGAGAGGCGAGGGGCCAGCTCTGGGCACAGCAGGCTTCCCCTCCCATTATGAAGTCACCACCATTAGCATGCCTACCCTGCCCCTCCACGTCAGTGAAAGGAGGGCAGCTGGGCAGGAAGGCTGGAAAAGGGGCCAGCAGCTGCTGCTTCTCCCACCGAGGGGCACACACAGTCTCTTCTACGCTGACATTGCCTGTTGCCAGAGCATATAGGCTTCTGCACCAGATTTCTTAGTGTTTCACTGATCTGTTTCACGACTGGAAACTTTGGGGATGTGTTCTAGGGAGTAGATTCCTCTTCTCTTTTGACGGGTGCCTAGTGGATTGCTTTTGTCTCTCACAGGAGAGGGGTGTGTGTGTGTGTGGTCAATGGGTGTGTTGGCCAGTGCCTGCCCAACCATCCTGACTGTGACAAGCTAACACCTAAGATAAAAATCACAGAGATTACAGGTTCCAAACCGACTGTGGAAGGGCTATTGCTAGAGGGAAACTGGATTTCCATTGCCTCAGTTTCTGTGAGAGGCATTGTGGCCTCATGGGTAGAGTTGTCCTGGCTCTGACACATACTGCCTATCTGACCATGAGAAAGTGATTCCTGCTTTAGCAGATAAAACTTCTTCACCCAACCTGTTCCCCACAAAAAGAAAATCCATTATCTCTTCCTATCAGTTTCTTATCTGGAAGATAGCAATGCTTGTTTTCCATATCGTGTGTGATATTACTGGGGTGAAATAAAAGAATGGATATGAAAGAGCTTTGGAGGATATAAAGGCCTCCTTTATGGAAGATACTCTCCAATTCAGTTTTAAGAATAATAATTATTCAGTGAGAGAATTGATTTCTGAGCTAGGCTGACCTGGGTTCAAGTCCCACCTTGGACACATAACAAACTGTAGCCTGGGAGAGTCATTTAATCTTTCAGTGCCCCAACATTCCTCTCCAAGATTATTGTAAGTTGAAAAACAGCTGCTGATCTGCTTCGAGAGATGGAGTTTCCTCTTGAGTGTTCCCTTCAACAATGAAATTATAGGGCCAGACCAAAAACAAACAAACAAAAAAAGCAATAAGTGAAAAAAACCACCAAAAAAAGAAATGAATTCACATTATGAGCCCCCACCTGATGTGTTTCTCCCCTGCTAGGCACGCCAGAGACACGTAAATCTAATCTCAAAGCATTTGATTAAAACAGAAAACAACAAGGAAGGAAATCAGATAATAAACCTTTTTTGGCACCCATACACAAAGGGGTATAAATCTCCCACACCTCCAGAGGAGTAACAATCCAATTCCCCTTCAGTCTAATAGCATAGTGGAATGGCGCAGTCCCTCTGCAGCCCGCCATCTGAGTAGGGGGCACAGTACCATCTGTCTCTTGGAGACTTTCCTGGTGGTCACTTGGGGCAGGCTGGAGAAGGGCTGAAAACTCTCCCCTCTGCTCTGCAGTCATTTTCATGGCTCAGACGGGATGTCAAGGGCTCAGGACACCATGATCTCCGCTCCGCTTGGTTGCTGTCTTTCTCTGCTTCAGCCTTAGCTTTGCTCTTGTTCATGAATGCCACTGGTTCTCTCTTGCCCACCATATTGTAGAATCTCTTTGCTAATTGGAGGTCTCTCCTAGTCACTATGCTGTTGGTTTCCATGTGTTCTCTTGCCTCCAAGCATTGTGGGGAATGGATTACCTTTTCCGTTATGACCTGTTCCTCCTCCTGTTTCCCTTGTTTCTGGCAGTGACACCAACCTTTTCTCTGTCTTCCATATTCTAGACCTCAGCCCCATCCTTAACTCTCCCATTTCCCTTACCTCTTATAGACAATCAGCTACTGAGTCTTGACAGTTTGATAGCTCCAGAGGCCCTTTCTCTCCCTTCTCCCCATCCCAGTGTTACCTGCCCAGCACAAGGGCCTGTTTCCTCCTTCCTGGCCTATGACAGTAGCCTCCAGACAGGGTTTCCCACCTCCATCCTCCCCCTTTTAATTAATTCATCACACCTCTGTCTTCCTCATTCCTTCCATAGATCTGGTCATGTGCCCTGCTAAGACTATACCTTGGATTCTTCTGCCCTGATGAGAACATTTCAGACTACGTAGTCGGATATTAAGGACATTATGGGACTCTGTTGGGCAGCCAGGTGGCATGGTGGATAGGACACTAACCCTGGAGTCAGCAGGACTTCAGTTCAAATCCAGCCTCAGACACTTACTAGCTGTGTGACCCTGGACGAGTCACTTCACCCCGCTTGCCTCAATTTCCTCGTCTATAAAATGAGCTGGAGAAGGCAATGGTAAATCCCTCCAGTATCTTTGCCAAGAAGACCCCACATGGGGTCAGGGGGAGTTGGACGTTATTGAACAACAACAAAGGACCTTCACAATCTGCCTCCACCTTCTCTTTGCAGCTTTACCTCATGTTCCTTCCCCTCTAGCTTATTCTTCATTCCTTTGATGTCTCCATCTTTTCCTCACTGGAACCTGGGGGCGGCTCCCAGCCCACAGCCTCCCAGGCTTGGATAGAGGAGCTTTTGCCCAGGCTTGCTGGCATTTGGGCCTCCATGGCTCTCCCTTGGGGAGATCTCCACCAAATGCCCAAGTGCGCCTCCCCTTTCTAGCCCCAGCTTCTCACATCAGAATGAAGGCAGAGCTTGTGGCCTTGCTTGTGTCTAGATCTCAGCATATTCCTTGTTGTGTTGTTTTCCAGTTGTGTACAGCTCTGAATGGACCCATTTGGGGTTTTCTTGACAAAGCTACTGGAGTAGTTTGCCATTTCCTTCTCCAGTTCATTTTACAGATGAGGAAACTGAGGCAAGTAGGGTTAAGTGACTTGTCCAGGGTCACACGACTTGTGTCTGAGGCTGGATTTGAATCCACAAAGAGGAGTCTTTCTGACTCCAGGCCTGGCACTCTATGCACTGCACCACCTGGCTGTGCTCAGCTCCTAGGAAGCCTTTAACAAATGCTCTCCACCGCCATCCCCACCCCTCTTCTCTTGCTCTCTCCTCCCTCTCTCTCCCTTTCTATTTCAGCCTAGCCCCTATAGCCATCACTGCTGGGAGAAATCATTGTGAAGAAGGGACTCACCTTCCTCACCCCCAGCTATGGCTGTTGATCAGCCGCCACACAGAAAAGCATGTTCTTGCCACCAAAGTTCTTGGTATTGTCCAATGCCTCAGCATCAGAAGCTGATATGATTTTATCAGTGGAAATAATGTTAGCAAAGAGTACTGACTTTGTGCTTTACCACAGACCGGGAGACCTTTCCACCTGACTTGAAGATGAGATCTTCCATATGTATTATCTTCCCACTGGAATGTGGGCTCCTTGAGAGTAGGGATGCCTGTATCCACAGTGCTTTGTATGTAGGAAGCACTTAATAAAGGCTTCATTCATCCAGTCCTTGTAGCTAGAATGCCCTCCTGCTCCCCAAGTTCCTGCCCTTATTAAAATCATGCCCATCCTTTGAAATCCAACTCAAATGTCCCCTTCTGCAGGAAGCCTTCCCTACTTCCCCTCCTGCCCCACTTCTTTTGTCCTGGTTCCTCACATGGCACTTTGGTCTGAACTCTTACGTTCTCATTCCTTACATACAGCTAGCCCTGTGTGAGCCACACCCCCCAACTAGACTGGAAGCCACATTCAAGCAGACACGCTGGCATCTATAACCCTGCTTCCTCCAGTCCCAGTAGATATTAACAAATGTTTGTTAAATTAATCAGAACCTCTAGAAGTCAGAATTCTGAGGGCGCTGAATACAGACCCCCTCATTTTACAGGTAAAAAAGCTTAGGTTTGGAGAGGGCCTGAGACGGATGGTGAGCCCTTGATGGAGCTAGAAACAGGACCCCGTGCTCCCACCTGCCCATGCCCACCAGGCCTGCTTTGTGAAGGGGAGGACAGCAGGCTGACCTATGGTCTTGCCCAAGCCGAAGGGGTTGAAGGTGACTGTGGAAGAGAATAGGGCTTAGAAAGACCCGAGGGCCTAAGGGCCTCTGTGTATGTGGGGCTGCTGGTAGAGAAGGGGGTGGTACATCTGCAGCATGGTCCCAATCAATTGGGCTTGAGGAAAAAGTCTGCTAGTAGGAATGGGGGTGGGGGAGTGAAGCAGGAGGAGGCTTGCCTAGGGAGGGCTTTGGGATAGAAACAGCTGAAGAGGCAGCTTTGATGTTAGCCTTTGTCTCCCCCAGGAGTGAGCCAGCCTTTGTTAGAGGCAGGCAGTATGGTCTTTGTGTGGATTCTGATGAGTCTCCAGTTAAACTGGACTTTGGAGGGGAGGGGGAGTAGCAGAAGAAGGGAACCCTTGGAAGGTTTGAACGTAGGCCTCAGGAAGCTGGGTATGGGTATCTGTCCAGAAGACACAGCATTTGGGCTCCCAGAAAAGCTGGGATGTGTGTAGAATTGGGCCTGGGAACTGGGAGCTTTGAAAGAATGAGGATCATATAAAGCCAATGGTGTGGGGTCTGTATAGGCCCTATGCAGAGAGGCCTGTATTCTGCAATGTGAGGGGCACCAGAAAACCTCTACTGTCCTTCACTCCCCTCCCTACATTAGCTTGAAATTTCAACTTTGAGTGCCTCCTATATGCCTTCCCCAAGTCTTATGAACTGGACTGATTCCTGCCTTTTTTCAGCTGTCAGCATGTGTTGTAGACCCTCGAGATGAGGGACGAACCAGGAGGGAGAAGGAGGTAACTTGGATGGATGGGCATGGAAGGACGATCAGCAGTGAGCTTTTCTATTTCAGTCTTTGTGAGAGTTGGATTATCCAGCTTTGATGGACATACCTTAATGATATGATAGTGAGCCAACCTCAGCATCAGGGAGACCTGGGTTCCTGGACACTCTACTACCTAAGACAAGAGCTTCCGCTAGAATGTATCTACAGCAGTAAGGTGTTATAGTGGATAGAGAGGTGGATTTGGAGTCAGGTGGACCCAAGTTTGGATCTTGTGCCACATACTTACTAGACTTTTCACCCTGGGTGAATTATTTAACCCTTTGGTGCCCTGGGCGAGTCTCTAAGATTTTGAGATAGAGAGGAGACGCCAACCTGCATTGGTAGAGGGAGTTTTCTCACCTGGGAGTTCCCTACACCCATGAAATCATCAGTTTGGTCAAGTGGTAATCATGGTATGACTAGTGTAGCTTAGGGACCCGTGATTTCACCAGGGTGGGCACTCTCTTCACCCATGTAGATTGCAACACCAACTGCCCGTGCAGGCAATTTCCATGAAAGCGATTACCAGTAAGTAGGTGGCAGAAATTCTGGTGACCTGCCTCTTTCCCTTAGCTAGATTGGTCCAAAGGTAACAGGCAGATGTGAAGCCTTCTCGGCCTGGTTGGACCTGCCAAAGCTTGGGTTCCACATCAGAAAAACCTTTAGGAACCTAGGGTTATTTCCTATGCCATGATGAGACATTGTTCAGAGGATTTCTGAGTTGAAAGGGCCCTCAGAGATTATTTATTTTCCTCCTATTCCCTCTTCCTCTCTACCCTGACTCCCTATCAAGCTACTCTCTGAATCTCCAGGGTCCCCTGGTACAGGCCCCCACTAAAGCCCCCTCATTTTCTCTGTTCCATTTGCACTGAGTCTGCATTTCTGGGATCTCCCCTTCAAAACCTGCTCTTATCTGCTGTCCCCTTAGAAAAGAGTTGATAGATTCACCGCACAGTACTAACGATTGACTGTAATGTGTTACCCATCTCAGGGGTATAGAATTATAGATTTTCAGAGCTGAGAGAAACTTTGGAGGTCATGGGGTCATGGCTCCAGGCCTGGGAGAAACCTCAGAGGTTACCCCTTCATTTTGCAGATGAGGATCCTGAGGCCCTAGAAGGTTAAATGCTTTACCCAACGTCTTATAAGTAATGAGTGTCCAAGGCAGGATTCCAACTCAGTTCTCTAGACTCGAGCCAGTGTGGATTCTACTGTGCCATCCAGCCAAGAGAGGAAATCTCCTTTAGAGTATCTGAAAGATGATCATTTATCCACTCCTTAGAGGGGCTTGCTTCTTCTAGAGAAAACCCATTCCACCGGTTTCTGGCTCTCATCCTAATCTGTTTCTAAAACGTTCCACGGTCATTTGATCCCGCTTTAAAAGATCCACGATCCCCTGCCTGTGGGGTACCCCTTCCCAGATCGTTGCACCATAGCTTCAGAGCCAGAAGGGCCCTTGGAGACGATGGGGTCCAACCTCCTCATTTTCTGTCTTCTTCTGAACTTAACACCAAATAAAACGAGCACTTTCATATACACTGTAGAATGAAAAAAAAGGGTTGTCCATGAAACTTAGGCTTGCTATTGTGTACAGCTTGCCTCTAAAAAAAATGATCAATTCAACATTCGGGCAGCTAGGTGGCACAGTGTATAGAACGCTGGCCCTGGATTCAGGAGGATCTGAGTTCAAATTCATACTCAGACACTTACTAGCTGTATGGCCCTGGGCAAGTCAAGTCACTTAACCCTGTTTGTCTCAGTTTCTTCATCTGTGAAAGGAGCTGCAGGAGGAAATGGCAAAGAGCTCCAGTATTCTTTGTCGAGAAATGACTCAACAACAAAAAATCCCACGTGCAGCTTTCACAACTGTCCTCTTACTTGTGGTTTTCTGGTCTTCTTTCTGTGCATCTAAACAAATAGATTTTCTTCCCTTTCTTTTTCTGTTTTTTTGTCAGCTTTATTCCTGCCTCACTCTCCCTCCCACCCTCAGTTGAAAAGAAAGTCAAAACCCTTGTGACAAAAACGCATAGTTGAGCAAAATGAATCCCCACATTGACGGAATCTAAAAACATCTGTCTCGCTCCGCAGCTTGAGTCCGTCTGCTCTGTGGCAGAGGGAGGCTAATGTGGTTCCTCATCAGGCCTCTGGGATGGCGCCAACCCCACCTCCCCTCATCTCACTCAGGAGGAAACTGAGGGCAAGGGAGGCTAAGGAACCTGCTGAAGGTCATGCAGGGAGAAAGGAGCGAGTTACTGAATAAACATTTGAAAATGTGAAAGGGAGAGAAGGTTCCTGGGACGGTGGAGGGAGGGAGACATGATGCACCTGGGCGGGGAACGAAAGGAAGGCTGGCCTGGACGCCCTCCGTACATGGGGCTTTTAGGAGGATCTCATCGTTCTGCCCTCCGGTCGAGGGCACAGAGTGTACTGATGAGGTAGGAAGACCAAGAGGTGACCTTGCAGATCGATCCCTTGTTCTTAACCTTGTCATTTACCACCATGACTCTTGCACATGTTGGTTCCATGAGTTATGACCACAGTGAAATGTGGTGATGACCTTCATGGCCATCCTTCTGGTGAGGGGCTGGCGGTTGTATGACCGACTCCGCTGTGCCTTTGCTACTAGGTTGTCTGCACTCCTTCAGATGCAGAGACGTTCTCCCCCAGTGACTCTTTCCCTGCCTTTCCTTCTCCCCCTCCTCTGTCTCTTTCACTGTTGGTTCTACCTCTTCCCAAGTCCTTAACATGGATGGTCCCTAAAAGTCTGCTTCATCCTTCTCTCCCGTGGTCTAATTGGTGAGTGAACGAGCAAAAACTCCCATGGTCATAATATCTACCCTGTTCCAGACCAGATCAGCTGCACTGCTGCCCCTCCCCCAATCTTGCCGGCTACCTTTTTGCCACAATTGTCCCCCATTCTTCCTGCCTCCCTCTCTCCACTCCCCCTGCCAGCCCTTGACTAACCAAAGTTCAAGATATGCTATAAGTCCATACACCTGGAACTATAGCTCCTTTTCTTGTGACCTACTCTATTTCTTAATTACTTAGGTAAAGCATGGCTGGGGATGTGTAGAATCCATGTCTTAGCCCCTCAGATGATACCACTTGATGTCTGAATATCAGGCTTACTTGTAAGGTTTCTTTGACTAACCATAGTCATAACTAGGGATGGGGCAACTGGGACTTCTTCTCCAGGGCACTGAAATTTCCAGGGGGCACTGACTACTTTCAGTCCTTTAGTAACAGAAACATTTGAGCTTAACACGGAGGTTTCTTTTTTGTTTGTTTTTTTTTGGAGGGGGGCAGTTTATACCTATGACTTTAGGGGTCTAATCAACTCCTTCTACCAATATAGACTGGCTACTGTTCTGTTGCTTAGTCTTAGAGAGTCCCCTGGGGTTCTGAGAGGTTGAGATATACAAACACAGCTAGTGTATGAAGAGGGGGCTACATGAATCCCAGCTGTCCCAATTCTGAGGTCAGCCCTCCATCCATCATACCACATTGCTTCTCAACATCACTTAGCAGAAAACAATCAGTTAAAATAGGATGCTACCATAGAGCAGCCTCCTCCATTCCCTCCCCCTCCAGGGAAATGAACTGAAGTCCCATTTTGTGTTTCTTGCCTGGGGCTAAAAAATGGTTGGTTATGGCTTTGCTGCTAAAGAATGTGTGATAGTTAAAAAAAAAAAGAGCCCCAGACTAGAAATGCGCCCCACTTTAGACCCTATCTCTTTCCCTAAACCCATTTCCTCATCTGCCAAATGGGCCTACTAGCTAGGCTCCCTACTTTGCAGGGCTGTTACAAAGAAAATGTTTTAAAACCTTAGAGCCCTCCAGAAAGTGAGTTTTGCTTCATGTAACTGTGTGGCCTGAGGCAGATCCAAGCTCCCCATGCCCTAGTTTCCTCATCTATAAAATAAGTGAGTTTCTCTGGCTGGCCTCTGAGGTTCCTTCCATTTCTAAAGAGATGCTGCCATGATTATGGAGAAAGGTGATGTCCACCAGCCACATCCTGCTGCTACACAGTTGGTCAGGGTGCAGGCTTGGCCATCTTACAGACCTCTGCTACTTTCTGATGGGAAGGAACAGCAAAAAATAAAAATGAAAAATAAAAAATGAACAAAGGCCATCGGCTCTTTCTGTGCTGAATGTGGATTCGGGGAAATTTTGACTGGGGATCTGATAGTCTCCAGAGAGGAAAGTTTTGATAGTCAAAGGGAGAAGCATAGTCCCTAGCACGATTCGTATGTCTTCCATACCCCAGCACCCGCCCTGTTATTAAAGGTTTTAGTTTCTCCTTTAGAGGCTACAAATGGCTCTTCAAATCATAGGATTTAGAACTGGGAGGGGAACAGAGAGATCAGATGTTCCAACCCCTTCATTTTATGGATGAAGAAGTGGAGGTCCATAGAATGTAAGTGACTTATCCAAAGTCACGCAGTCAGTTAGAGATAGAATTAGGACTAGTCAGGTGCCTGGCTCTTGCTGTCTTCCCTTCAGAGCCAGAACTAGGGTGCAGCCAACAGGGCGATGGCCCAGAGGGCTGCCATGATGGAGGGCGAGGTTGATCAATATCCCTTTATACCTCATGGTTCTCCATTGGCCCACAAGACCCTGCTCTTTCTTCCAGTCTTGTTTCTAGGGTCCTATCACCATGGCACCCCTCTTCTGGGGACATCTTCCCTTCTGAGGAGGCGTGGACTTGGACAGGACCACCGGTGTAATTGAACTATCAGCCATACTGTCTTCTTTGTCTACACCTGGGCTGACTCCTCCCCATCATTACCCCCTTCCCCGCCATTGCAGTGTTTCTCAGCTGTTTTTGCCCCCAGGTGAAAGGTTTCCTATTTATGGTTCTATTCCTAGGACTAACATTTTTCAGAACCATAAGCAAAGGTCACGAATCCCAGACTTAACAGACCTCAGCAATCTGTAGTATGGTATCTCAGAAAGAAGATTCGACTTTGACAGAGGACCTGGGTTCAGATCCTAACTCTGTTTATCTTTGTGACCCTAGGCCAATCATTTAACCCCCATATCCTCATCCATAAAATGAGGGGTTTACATTGTTGTTGTTCAGTCTTTAAGTTATCTCCAAATCTTCATGATCTCGTGCACCGCAGCAAGCCAGTACTGTCCATGGGGTTTTCTTGGCAAAGACACTGGAGTGGTTTGCCATTCCCTTCTCCAGTGGATTAAGGTAAACAGAGGTTAAGTGACATGTCCAGGGTCACACAGCTAGTAAGTATCTGAGGCTGGGTTTGAACTTAGGTCTTCCTGATTCCAGTCCCAGGGCTCTATCCACTGAGCCGTGTGTGTGTGTGTGTGTGTGTGTGTGTGTGTGTGTGTGTGTGTGTGTGTGTGTGTGTGTGTGTGTGAGGGGGGGGGGGCTGTTAGACTGATTGTCCTCTAAAGTCCTTAGTTCGGAATCTGTGATCATTCTAGCAAAAAGCCTGGGGCCTGGGTTCAAATCTCACCTCGGATGCCTCCCACCTGGGAGATTTTGGGCAAATCACTGAACTTTTCTAAGCTAGTTTCCTCATCAGTCAAATGAAGGTGTTGGACTCGATGGCCTTTGAGGTTCCTTCCATCTAGATCGAGATTCTAAAATCTTACTTTCTCATACCTGGCAAAGACCTTAGCTTTGTCACGCTGGGGGCTGGTGCATTCCCAGGAATGCCTCCTGTCCCCCTTGGAGCCCCTGGCTCAGCTTGCTGGAGGGTCCCAGTCAGGAAAGAAGGCTAAATAAACAGTGAGCATAGACATAAATAAACTCTGGTGGCCCCTTCCTGTGTGGATGTACATTTGCTTCCCTATCAGCCGCTTTAGTAGGTTGGTGTTAAGATGGTTCAGATTAAGGCCCCCCCTTTTATTTGGTGACTCAGCCTTGGACCCCATTAACCTGGAGAAAAGCCAGCTCTGCCTCCTCCCTCCCTCCTGACCTCCCTATCATTGTCCCTTCCAGCGGTCCTTGCCTTCTTCGAGTTGTTTTATTTACCTGAATTCCCTAAGGCAGAGCTCTTCTTGCAGATGGGCCTAATTAATCTTCCCAAAAGTGCCCCAAAGACAAAACTGAATAATATATGTGCAGATGGGGCCAGGGTATTCCATCATCCATCCAAATAAGTGACCAGTAATGTGACCAGAATGATTCCCTCGTGCCTATTGACTGGCCACTGGGAAGTCGAAAATGCCTCCCTGGAAACAATAAAACTGTATTTCTGAAGGTGGCACCGGAAAAGAAAAAAAAAGAAAAAGCATCAGTAAGAGCGAGCCCTTGAAAGGAGAATCCAATAAATTATGTCTGACATGAATAAATTATACATCTGGAAGGCAAATGGCAGCAGTAAATGTGGCTGCCAAATTAATTTACAATGGACCCACGGAGTGAGGATAAGTGAAATGGGAAACAAATCCCAACGTGTCCCTTCTGAAACCTTTCCAAGGCTGTGGTGCTCTCCAGTCCTGAGAGAATAGAAGGACTCCTTCCAAGACCAGGGGTGCCCTTCCTCTTGGGCTCCTAGATGACTCACCCCCACCCAAGGAAAGGCATCACTGAAGAGTTGGGTCTTGTGCCTTGAAATTAATGTTTTGTTTCTCCTTTCTAAAATGAAGGCCCTGGAGAATTATCGAATGTGTTCTTTAAGGCTAAAACACATGAACTCAATCACTGATGGCCTTTATGTGTCAACTCTGTTCTATAAGGGCAGAGATATTTAATGGGGTTTGTGACTCCCTTACCAGGGGGTTTGGGGAAGGGGGGGCATTGTGTAAATCCAACAGTACAAATCAAAGATTACTCAGTGAAAAGACTCAATGATTTTTCTTGGACTAGGAGAGAGGAGGAGGGAGGAGAAAGAGGAGGTAGAAGAAGAGGAAGAGGAGGAAAAGAAGGAAGAAGGGCAAGGATAAGGAGAAGGAAGAGAAGGAGGAAGGGGAGGCCGTATCACACGGAACTTCAAGGTTTACAAAGCCCCTTTTATCTATTAGCTTCTTATATCCTGACTTAGATTCAACAGATATCACTACTCTTGCTCCACATATGAGGAAACTGAGGCTCATTTTGCACAGAACCAAGCCTCAATGCCACTTCATCCCTTTATCTGCTTTCTTTCCTCACCATTTTTGTCAGCTTCTTAAGGAGAGGGACCATCTCGCTGGTATTTGTATACTCAGCTCATAACGCAGTGCCTTCAGACAAGCAAGTACTTAATAAATTCTTTTTCTATTTTTCTATCTTTAAGTGTGCTACTAGAGGCAGCTAATGGACAGAGCCCTGGGCCTCAGGAAGACCCGAGTTCAAATCCAGCCTCAGATACTTCCTAGTCGTTTGACAGCAGGCAAGTCACTTAAGCCCTGTTTGCCTTAATCCACTGGAGAAGGAAATGGCAAACTGCTCTAGTATCTTTGCCAGGAAAACCTCACTTGGAGTCACCAAGAGTTGGGTACAACTGAATAAGAATGTAATGCTAGCTGGCATTTATAACTGACTTTAAAACTTGCTGAGCTCTTTGCCTGAGCTGTCACTAACCCTGTATTATCATCTCCCTCTTACAGATAAGGAAACTGAGGCTTCGAGAGATTAGGTGAACAATCCAGGGTCACTCATTCAGTGAGCCTCAGTGAAAGGATTCAGAGCTCCGTCACACCCTGACTCTGCTCTTCCCCAGCTCATGCCCTGGGTGTTATTCTGCGCTCTGGGCTCACTCGGAGTCAGAATGGAGCAAATCATGGAAAAGGAGAGAGTGTGGTGGAGAGGCACAGGCTGGATTCCAGACTTGTTTTCAAATCCTGCCTCTGACACTCACTAGCTGTGTGGCCATGGACAGAGTCATCACCTGAGTGACCCTCCTTCCCCTCTCTGGGCCTCAGCCTCCTTCCAACAACAATGGGATTACACTGGTCACCCCAGAGGTCCCTTCTAGGGCCAAACCATAATCCTGTTATGCTGCAGGTATGAATTCAAGTCACTTAACATGTCGGAGCCTCATCTGTGAACTGAGAATAACAGAAGTACCTACCATACAGGTGTTAGTGAGAATCAGATGAGGCAAAGCTGGGCAAGGACTTCGAAAACCTTGAATTGTGTTGTAAATGGGAACTATCACTGTTGTAGGTCCTCCTCCTCTCCTCCTCTTCTCCCCCTCCTCCCTCTTCC
The DNA here is from genome assembly GCA_028627135.1 of Pseudochirops cupreus. Taxonomy (NCBI): domain Eukaryota; kingdom Metazoa; phylum Chordata; class Mammalia; order Diprotodontia; family Pseudocheiridae; genus Pseudochirops; species Pseudochirops cupreus. Next base: position 550,331,190 of record CM053582.1, on the reverse strand, counting down.
CCTCTTCTCCCTCCTCCTCCTCCTCTTCCTGTTCTTCCCTCCTCCTCCTCCTCCTCCTCCCGGCCTGGAGTCAGGAAGACCCATCTTCCTGAGTTCAGTTGACCTCAGACACTTACTGACTGTGTGACCCTGGGCAAGTCCTCACTTCCTCATCTGTAAAATGAGCTGGAGAAGGAAGTGGGAAACCACCCCAGTATCTCTTTCAAGAAAACCCCAAAGTGGATCATGAAGAGTTGGACATCATTGAAAAGTTCTGAACAATAAAAGAATCACCAATGATAAAAGAAATTTGGAGAAATACAAATTAAGTATTTAAAAAATTTTAAACTAGGCGGGTGGCCCAGTGGATAGAGCACTGGGCCTAGAATCAAGAAGACCTGAGTTCAAATCAGCCTCAGATACTTACTGGCTAGGTGACCTTGGGTGAGTCACTTAACCGCTGCCTGCCTCAGTCATTTCAACTGTAAACTGGAGATAATAAGAAGCACAGTTTCATATGCAACCATTTTAAAATTATATTGAATTGTGGAAATGCTTATTTTGTTCAATAAACTAAAGTAAAATAACTAAAAATTAATAAAGATAACAAGCGCCTCCCTCCCCAGGTTGTTAGGAGGATCAGAGGGGTTCCCATCGGCAGAGCCCTTCGCCGGCGTCCGGCACACAGCAGGCACTCAATAAATGCTCGTTTCTTTCCTGCCTTCCCGGCTCTGGCCTGTCTGGACCTCCTGCCTCCCTGTCCACTCCGGTCTCCAGCCCACTTGGTACTTCTCTTCCCCTCACAGGACAGTCCCTTTCGGGCACTCCAGCTCTTTGTGACCCGCCTGCTCACTGGTTTCATCTCCTGTCTTTGTACGAGCCACCCCTATGCCTGGACTGTTCTCCCTCCTCATTTCTGTCTCTGGAACCACCTGCTGCTTTCAGAGCTTAGCGGGTGTCGCCTCTTCCACAGGGCCTTCTGGGTCCCCCAGTGGTCCTCGATCTCAGCGACTGCCTTTAACTCATTTTCTGTTTCCTTGTCTCTGCACAGGCTGCTTTCTTCCGAGAGAATGTAAATTCCTTGAGGGCAACAGTGCTTCATTTTTGTACTTGTAGTCTCAGGGCCTAGCATGGTGCCTGGCACACAATTCACTAAGAAATGCTTTTGGGTTTGAATTAAATTGTTTTTATTTGAATTGACATGAATTGAATTAAGGAGGGGAGAGGTCAGTAGGGGTCAAGGAGGTCAGAAAAGTCTTCATGGAGGAGGAGAGACTTGAGCTGAAAAGAGGGGGATAAACATCTCTTCAGGAAGGAATAAATCTGGAATAGGTCTGGCAGCAGAGTAAGACCACTCTGGGAAGGGGTGGAACAGGACAGAGAAGGATAATTGGGGTCAGATTAAGGATAGCCTTGAATGACAGTTTGAATAGTTTCAGACTTTATGCTGTAAATAAAGGGGGATTCTCCTTAGTACAACAGTGATGGTGGAGGAGTCAGGATGCTCAGGTTCAGGCCCAGTTGGGAATAAAGATGGTGGAACCTTGGCAGAGGGGAGAGAACATATATTTTTAAAACTGAACATCCAAGAAAACTTCCCTACAGAAAGAGAGTAGTTAGTCCTAGGGAACCATGTGGACCCTGGGAAACTCTTCACAGGCTGATGAGCAGCCTTATTACTGGCTTCCCTTGGATTTCCCCACCCAACCTTCCCACTCTCCACCCTCCCCAGGCCCCTTGCCCTTTGCCAATGGCACTTGTTTCACTTACCGTCCTGGAGAACAGGGTTAAGGATGGAGTTCTATTAAGGCCTTGCCAGTTCTTCTGGAAACCCATAACCTTCCTCTTCTGCCAGGAGGTGGAGAACAGCGGCAGCATCACGTTGAACAATGACAGGCTTCCCATAACATTTCATCATCCTTTAAATCAGAGGGTCCAAGCCTGGGGTCTTTGAACTTGTTTATTTTTTTAATACTTGGATAACTTTCAATGTAATTGCGTTTCTTCACATTCCAACTATCACGTTTTATACATTTATAAACATCGTCTGGGAAGGGTCCACAGCTTTCACTGGGTTGTCACGACGTCATGGGAACCTCTGCGCTGAGCCTTTGGTGCAGCTGGAACAGGGGTAGGAGGGATGGTGCTTCTGAGTGACTCTTGTGTCTGACCTGGTGCCGATCAGTTGTGACCTTAGAGGAAGACCATGGGCTGGGGACAAACACCCGCATCAGATGCACCCATAGCGCCTGGTTTACTCATCCTTAAAATCCTGATGAAAGTATGTGCATCCATTTGTCATTGTTCAGTTGTTTCATTTGTGTCTCATTCTTTGTGAGCCCATTTGGGGCTTTCTTGGCAGATACTGGAGTGGTTTTGTCATTTCCTTTTCCAGCTCATTTTACAGATGAGGAAACTGAGGCAAACAGGGTCACCCAGCTAGTAAGTGTCTGAGGCTGCATTTGAACTCAGGAAGTTGAGTCTTCCTGGCTCTAGGCCTGGCACACTACCCCCTGCACCACCTAGCTGCCTCATATACAAGTATACAAATACATATATTCGCATATGTACATATCTATGTGTATTTATGTATATATATTTTGATAGCTATATTTCAATACAACTAGATTCCTTTATAATCCTATATAATTTAATTTATGCATTTAAAAGCTGGTGGAAAGTGATTCTTAGGCATTACTAGACTGCTAAGGAAGTCCATAATGCAAATATGGGTAAGAAGCTCTGGTAAAGACACAAAGTACTGCTCCCTCTGGTGTTAACTGCTGTGTATAACAGCTGAGAGAGAGAAATTTTAATGACTCATACCCACCTGGGACCCCTCTCCCCTCCCCTCCCCTTCCCTTCCCTCCTCTCCCTTTTCCTCCCCTCCCCTTCCTTCCTCTCCTCTCCCCTTCCTTCCCCTCCTCTCCCCTCCTCTTCCCTTCTCTCCCCTCCCCTCCCCT
>CM053582.1:550279142-550327748 GCA_028627135.1 Pseudochirops cupreus | reverse complement strand
GGGGGGGGGGAGGGATCTCAGAGGGAAAGCAAGAGCTTTAAGTAAGACTTCCAATCTGAGACTGGAAGGAAATCAGGGAATTTAGGAGGTGGAGATGGAAAGGGAGACTGTGGACAGCTAGGAAGATACCTGGAATCATGAGATGAAGTGTTCTGTGTAAGGAATGGCCACGAGGCCCTAGGCTGGCCCGACCACAGGGGACATGGAAAGGAGCAAGGTGTAACAGGACTGGAATGGAGGGAAGGGGCCAGTTTTGAAGGGCTTTTAAAAAGATAGAGGATCTCATTTTTGTTCCTAGAGGTAATGGGGAGCCACTGGAGTTCTGCACAATGATGGAGTTGAACAAGATGGTCTCTGAAGGTACTTCCAACCTCAGAACTGTGTTCCTATGAACCTGATATTAGTGACTCACACACACATACACACACACACACAGCATTGTGGCGTGGACACATGGTTGGTCCTGGATCAGGAAGACCTGCCTTGGACAAGGACCAGTTTCATGACCTTGGGCAAGACATGTAACTTTTGAGTGCCCCCAGGCAATTCTCCATTAATTTAAACTATAGTCAAGTCAATGATTCCCATAGGCTGAGGGAGTTTTTGCACAAAGAATTCCTTACACTGATGAAACTGTGGTTTTAGACCCAAAATAATAACAACTATCACTTCCATAGTCCTTTAAAAATTTTACAAAAAGTTCTCCTCACGACTCCTCTGTGAAACTGAGTTTGTGGGCATTAAATTATCCCCATTTAACAGATGGAGAAACTGAGACTCAGAGAGGTGCTTTACCAAGGTCATACAGTGAGCCAAGGGTCTGGGTCACAATTCAAATATAGGCTTCCCTATTCTAAGTCCAGTGAATGTTCTTCCTACTGAATCACCATTTCTTTAGGAGTTCTCGGTTAACATCTGGGTCCCCAGAGCCCACAAGCAGATGCTGGCTTGGCCAGTACAACCGAGGCTGTGTGGGTGGATAGTTCTTGCAATCCTTAATACTTGCCATATTTCCTAAAGAATACCCTGTATTTCATAAGCCTCTTTGCTACACTGGTGTGTGTGTGTGTGTGTGTGTGTGTGTGTGTGTGTGTGTGTGTGTGTGTGTGTTGTTATATGAGTTTGGATCTTCTGTTTTGGTCCCTAGATTTCTGTTTAGTCTATTTTGTAGATGAGTGAATAGCAAAATGAGATTTCATTCATGTATGCATTCATTCACGTATGTGTGCAGAAAGCAAATCTTTAATAACCACTACTTTGTGTCTAATCCCATGTTAGAGATGGTAGAGGAAACAGAGGGATGAAAGAAGTGGTCTCTGGTGCCAGGGAAAGACCAGTGGACTTGAAGTCAGAGGACCTGTGTTCTAATCCCTGCTCTGCCACATACTCCCTTTATGACTTAGCCAAGTCACTTTACTTCCCTAGGGATTGGACTAGATGACTTCCATGACCCCTTCCAACTAAAAATCTATGATGTGATTATGGAGGCTGGGAAGACAGCTATGGTTGGATAAGGATACTTCAGAATTCTTGAACATGGAAGTGGGACATTTGTGGGTCATGGGAAGATCCACTGATGTTTGTTGACTGACTGACTGACTGACTGGCAGATCATCTTGGTTGGCCCGTTAAAGAATCCTTCTTGACACCATAAAGGTTACTCCTCTTTTAGGTGGAGGCCTTTTGGAGACAGATATGACCTTGTGAGCTTTAAAAAGCCAGGATACTGAGCCACTAGAAGTCCAGGAGCTGGGAAGCTTGTCAGGTTTTATGGAAAGCCAAGAGAGTGAGTCACACAATCCTGAGTGACCTGTTTCACTAATAGCAGGTAAAAGGAGCCAAGAGGGAACTAGAGATAGTCACTTTTGGAAGTGAGTTTGGTGCTGTGAATGCTGTGTAGTAACTGCTTTAAATATAAGCCCATTCTTCTCAGGATCAAGGTGATAAGGGGGAGGGGAAATTTTGTACTGTTGTTCTTCATTTATCCTTGGTATAAATATCTCTTTGTGAAAATGAATTGATACTATTTGGTTAAATGGAATTGAGGTGGTCATCACTAGCAGTTAAGAAAGGGGAGAACACACCGGAACTTGCAAGAACTAATAACAGGAGAAAATCACCCTTGATTCCTCAGGGGTCCTTCTAGAACTCTGATGGGGACATGTAGCCTTGCACTGAGATCTGAGACTTGTCTGCTGAACGTGTGGTTGGGTTAAAGATCCTTGGAGCCTATAAAGGCTCTAACACAAACAAAAGTACAAAACATTCCTCCATCCCAGGTGGTCCCTTTCAGCTTTCTATGGTCAATCATTCTATGGTCCCTTGATAGTGGTGTGGTGGATGAGAAGGCAGAGGATGCAAAGAAACACATAATTTTTAGACCACCTACAAGTGTTTATTTTACCACTGGCATTTTAAATGTGAGATCTCTATCTTACAACCAACAAATGAAATCCTGATGGAAGGACTGTACTACAGGCACAGTGATATTCTCAAACTAAATGAAACCAGAAGACAAAAGGAAGCTGTGGCTGCATGAAAGGTGGCTGGAAGGTTCTCTCTGCAGAATTAGACAAAGGGGCTGATGGAGTTAATTTCATCAGGTGCTGAAAGGATGGAAGAAACATCATTTCATGGGATACGTGGTTATTTCCTCCTGCAGTGCTCATGATGAGCATGAGCAAAACATTGCAATAAAGATAATTGCAGTTTATATGCTAACATCTGTTGCAGAGAATGGAGAGGGAGGCACATTCTAGAAGGAATTTAATAAGATCCGGTATCCCAAATCTGCAAAGACTTTTTAAAACCTTTGTCCTGTTATCAGGGAGCCTGGGTAGAAGGGACCTGCTTTGGCACAGGCATTGCCAGAGTTCCCCAAGTTTCCAAGGTGTTTGGACTTTTGAAGGCACTTCTTTCTGCCCAGATATCTGAGGGTTAGGAAGCCAAGCAGAGAGGCTGGGGGGGGGGGGGGAGTTCTGGCACCAGGTTGTGCTGGGCTGATCCCCTCTATTCTCCTGCTGAGGCTGTAGGAAACTGGGGAGCTGGACAGTGCCTCTGTCACATAGAGAGAGGGAGAGGGGAGAAGGGGAGAGGAGAGAAGGAGGGAGGGCCACAAGAGAGGAAGAAAAAGTGGAGAAGAGAAGAGAAACACTCAGATAAGTCAGCAGACTTTTATAATTTAGGATTTGTCATTTTTCTTCCCTTGGCTTCCTAGGAATGTTGTCAGGAAAATGGCCCTCTGTTTACTTCTCTACTTTCTTCCTGTTCCTTTCCCCACGCCCACCCGGATCCCCACCCCATGTTGAGGCACAGATTCATCCCAGCCTGAAAAGGGAAGCTTGTTCCTTAAACGCTTATTGCGTTATGTGAATAATAATGATAACAACAATGAGAGCCGTAGCTAGCATTTATACAGCAATTCGAAGTCTGCAAAGTTCTACACACATATCTCTTGAGCTTCACAACAACCAGGACAGGTTTGCCATAACAATCAGCCATCTGCAGTTGTGTCTGGCTCTTCGTGAACCCATTTGGGGTTTTCTTGGCAGAGACATTGGAGTGATTTGCCATTTCCTTCTCTGGCTCATTTTGCAGATGAGGAAACTGAGGCCAACAGGTTTAAGTGACTTCCTATAAGAAGTGGCCTGGAGAGGCTTATACAAATTGATGCTAAGTGAGAAGAGCAGAACCAGAAGAAATTTGTACACCATCACAGATACATTGTACGTGTGACGACCAACCTTGATAAACTGGACTCCTCTCAGCAATGCACAGCTAAAAGACAACTCTACAAGTCTCAGGATGGAAGGACATGTCTATATTCAGAGAAAGATCTAGAAAGAACAGAGTTTAAATGGAGACTGAAGCAATACACGCTCTCGTTCTTTTTCATGTTTGGTTTTGCTTTTTTTTCCCCAGTGATCACTCATTGGTTACAACCCTTCTATACAACCAGACTATTGTACAATGTGAAAGTATTTGCAGATCCTATACATGATTGCACGCCACCAGGGGGGGGGGAGGGAAGGGAGGGGAGAAAATCTGAAACTCAAGGGACTGTGGAACCGAATCTTGTAAACTAAAAGTAAATAAAAAAAAGAAGTGGCTGAAGCAGGATTCAAATTCAGGTCTCCCTGACTAAAAGTTCAGCATTCCATTCACTGGGCCCCAAACTGCCTTATGAAACTGCCACTAAGTGATATGGCCATTGATCGTAGTGTTTGTCCATCTATGAATGTGTGGTTTGAGACTGACAGAGAGAAACAACACAAGAAATGATGTTTTCCTCTGGTCTGTCCCAGGTGTTGGGGAGCCAATGAAAGAGATTCTATAATCTTGATGATGTTCAGCTCATATCTTAGCCAAGAGCTTCTTCTTTGTGTTGCAGACCATTCTGGCCATCTGGTGAAGCACATGGACCATTCTCAGAATAGTGTTTCTACATGCATAAGATAAGTGCATAGATTATAAAGCAAACCAAGTATATTGAAATAGGGATGGGATTTTTTTTTCCCCTTCCAAATTAAGAACCCTTTCCCCGGACAGCCTTTTGACCGCAGAAAGAGATATAACCTAAGACTCAAATGCAAACCTTTGCAGAAAGCTCTCCTCATTAGTGGAGAGGATTCATCTTATGTCCTCTCAAAGCCAGAAGCAACAAGAACAATCTTCCCCCAGGCCCTTAGCGACTCCACAAAGGCTCTATGCCTGCATGAAGGGTGGTTGGTGAGAGAAAGGACAACAAACGGAACAGATTGGCCAGCATCTCTATAACCACTTATTTTCATTATGTGGAACCTCCATGTTATACCTCAACACCTCTGCCCTCAACGTGCTCTGTAAGTAAATAGAAACAAAATTTAAGAATACAAGGTCAGAAAAAAGCAGCCGGGCTAGGCCACACACTGTAGGAATCACTGTTGGGTCAGATGTTGTTTCACAACATATGGCAGGGAGGAGAAGCTGAGGAAACCCAACAAACCATCAAAGATCATCTTAGTGATTGGCAGTGTCCGAAAAATAACAAAGCACCCTGTGGGCAACTTGCTGACGAGTCTCCCCACAAGCTTAGCCCGACTGGTGCTTAGAAGATAGACTTACAGTCATGGCCTGGCTCAGACTTAAAGCTTTTCCAGCCTGGGAGGACCTGTAAGAGCTTATGTTCAAGTGACATATGCCCTTTGAGAAACCAGGGTCACCCACCTCTAAGCCAAGATGAAGCATCAGAGCAGGCTATGAACATGAATAACAGCTTACAGGCACCCCTAAAGATACATCAGAAGGGAGTGAGATCCTAACGAGTGGAACAGACAGAGGGAAACAGAGGGAAAGATTAGTCGGGAAGTCTTCCTGGAGGAAATAGGATCTACAGACCCAGTTAGGTGGAGATGAATTTATTGGTTTTCTAAATAGTCAAGCTTTGTTGGAAGAGGGAGGAGGATTAGGGGGAGGACTTAGTTAAGGGGAGGCCTGAGGGTGGGGTGGGAAGCTGCTGAAAAGGAGGAGGAGGGATGTATCAAACCTGTTTCCAAAACTGGCCTTGGCTCCTCTAGCTTTGCATTTGCAAAAAAAAGTCAGATTTTTTTCTTTCTGTTAATAAACTGGCTAGTAAATCAATATTGATAAAATATATTTTTTGTTGTTAAGCTGTGTCTGACTCTTTGTGACCCCATTTGAAGTTTTTTTCTTTTTTTGGGCAAAGATGCTGGAGTGGTTCACCACTTCCTTCTCTAGTTTGTTTTATAGATAAGGAAATTGAGCTAAATGGAGTTAAATGACTTGTCTGGGGTCACACAGCTAGTAAATGTCTTAGCTGGATTTGAATTCAGGTCTTTTTGATTCCAGGCTAGGAGTTTTATTCACTGTACCACCTAGCTGCCCCCAATAAGATATATATTCTTAGCTTAAGCATGGGGGAATGGTTGGGCAGAGAAAAAAAAATTTCCTTAGGATATTAAGGGATATATCCTTTCTTTTTCCCTGGGCTTCAATGTCCTTCTTTGTAAAATGAAAGGAATGTGATGGTTTACTTAGAAAACGCCAGTAAATCATTGAAGAAACTAAAACAATTAATGACTTCAATAAAGACCAAAATAGAACCATAGAAATTATTCTCATTATATAGTACTATCAAAACTGATACAAAATGACAGAAGGAAAAATTCCATTCAATAGAGCTAAAAATAATAAAACAACTGGGCATTAACCTTATCAAGACACACTCAGGTTTTATATATTTATAAATATAGAACACAGAAATAAGAGAAGCTTTAAACAATTGGAGAGATTTTTTGTTCATGGTTAGATTGCACCAATGTAATAAAAATGAACACGTTACCTAAATTAACTTAGAAATTTAGTGTTATAACAACCAAACTGCCAAGAGGTTATTATATAGAACTAAATAAGATAAGAGCTTGGAGGAACAAAGTCTCTAGAATCTCAAGAAAATTAATGAAAAAAGCAAGATTAAAGAAAGTTTAGCATTACTGGGCCACAAACTACATTTGAAAGCTGTAATTAATTTTTAAAAAACTATTTGATAGGGGTGGCTAGGTGGTACAGTAAATAGAGTTCTGGCCCTGGAGTCAGGAAGACCTGAGTTCAAATGTGACTTCAGACACTTAACACTTACTAGCTGTGTGACCTTGGGTAAGTCACTTCATCCCAATTGCCTTGCCTTCCCCCCTCCAAAAAACAAAACAAAACAAAAATATTCAATACCAGTAAAAAAGATAGAAAAGTAGGTTAGTGAAAGAAACTGGGCTGGCAAGACTCCAAAGCAATTAAATAGAACAGGCCAGTGTTTGTTAAACTCAAGAATCTAAATTCATTGGATAAGGACCTTCCATTTCTCAAGACCTGGGAAAAGTGAGAGGCAGTTTGGCAGAAATCAGATTTAGTTCAAATTTTTACATCATATGTCAAAAAAAGCTCAAGGTGGGCATGTGACCTAAACATAAAATTCCCTATTAGTAAAAAAATGAAAGAATAAAAGGTGTTGCTTTCATGACTATGACTAGGAGGAAAGTATAGTTATACAGTGTCAACAAAGTCATACAAAAGTCAAACAACGGATGGCAAGACTTGTGAAACACCAAAGTGGACAATTTTGATGATGCAAAATTAAAGTTTTTACACAAACAAAATCAATGCACCCAGAATAAGAATCAGAACTGTCAAACGGGGGGAGGGTGCCTCTTAGGGGACTTTGAAAATCAATATATATAGGAAATTGACACAAATATATGACGAGTCATTACTGAACAGATAAGCAGTCAGTTTTCAAAAGAAAAACTGGAAACTGCCCACCACCATACTGAAACCTACTCCGAATCGCCGAGTGTGAGAGAAATACGCATTAGAACTCCTCTTGAGTCTTCATCAAATCTAAGGTGATTAAAGATGGAAATAGTAGGTGTCAGAAAGGCCATGGAAAGGTAAAAGCTTTCATACACTGTTGGCAGAGCTATGGATCAATCTCTCTCTCATTCTCAAAAATTCGTCTAACTGATCTGGAAAATAATTTGCAATTATGCAAGAAAAATCACAAAATTGCTAGTATCTTTTGGCTCACTAATCCCTCTACTGGATACATTCTCCAAAAAGGAAGGAAAAAACTATATTTACCTATCTTGATGTTGTTATGGAGATAAGTAGATATAGTTTTCCATTCTTCTTGGAGTATATGTCTGCAGATAGATATAAACATCTATTTACATATACGTGTGTGTGTATATATGTGTGTGTGTGTGTGTTTATCTATATCACAGAATTGTTGTGACATGAAAAATTAGAAACCTATCAGGAAAGTATTGAACAATATGTGTTATATGAATATAATAGAGTATTATTCAATGATAAGAAGTTAAGGATATAACAAATTCAGACAAATGTGGGAAGATTTATATGAACAGATGCAAAATGAAGTGAACAGAACCAAGAAAAGATTCTTAATTACTACAACAATGTGAATGAAAATATAATAAAATATAAATATAAAAAATATAATAATAAAAAAGGCAGTTGAATGCTATTAATTTCAATGTCTAATTTGCGTCTCATCTTAGATGGGAAATAAGGATTATAGATGCAGAATGAGGTGTGTGCTATCTGACTTGGTCACTGGTTTATTTTAATGTGTGTGTGTGTGTGTGTGTGTGTGTGTGTGTGTGTGTGTGTGTGTATGACAGAGAGAGAGAGGGAGAGAGAGAGAGAGAGAATGAGAGCTAGAGAAGGAGAGAGGGAGAGAGAGAAGGAAAAAGAGAAAGAAAGAGGAAGAAAGAGGAGAAAAAGAAATAGAGAAAGAAAGAGGGAGAGAGAGGAGAAAGAGAGGGAGAGGAGAAAAAGAAATAGAGGAAGAAGGAGAAAGAGAGAGGAGAAAGAAATAGAGGGAGAGGTAGAGAAGGAGAAGGAGAGAGAAAGAAAGGGAGAGAGAGGAGAAAAAGAAATAGAGGAAGAAGGAGAGAGAGAGGATAGTTTAATTGTAAGGGTTAATGGAAAGTTACTTTGGTCTAAGGACAAAATTCAACACAAAACTTTTAAAAATTCTGTCTATAAAAATATAAAACCAGGATATTAGACTAAGGTGATCTCAAGGGTCCCTTTCTAATGCTCACATTTTATCTTCTTTGTTCTAATATTCTAGATCTCTCCCAGCTTTAACATTCTATGATTTCTTTTGTTTCTTTTTGAAAGGGTCTTGATCCAGTCTCTTCCTCACCTCCACACCAATTGTAAAGACAGTACTGCCTGATCTCAGGATTCCATATACAATTATACAGACATCTGCTCTTCCTGCTCACTGGGTCCTCCAGGTCCTTAGAGGTAGCAACAGTTGGGTATGAAGAAGAAACCACATGACTGGCTGTAAGGAATTGGTGGTGGTACCACCTGCTTAGTTTCCCCCCCCCAAAAAACAACCCCAAATCAAATCTTGGATAAACATTAGTGAACTTCTCCATTCTCTCTCTGATCCTTAGGTTAGAGTCTTGTCTTATCTGAGAAGCAATGGAAAGACACCCTCTTGCAGCTCCCTTTCCCTGCTAGACCTTCAGAAGATTTGGATTCCAAGTTCAAATTTGGTTATGAACTTGCTCTGTGACCCTGGAATTAGGAGGACCTGAGCTCAGGTCCTGCCTCAGACATTTACTAGCTGTGTGACCCTGGGCAAGTCATCTAATCTTCTTTATCTCAGTTTTCTCATGGAAGTGGCAAACCACTCAGATATCTTTGCCAAGAAACCCCAATGGGGTCATGAAGAGTCTAAAACAACTGATACAGAGGCGAATAATAACAACATATCTATATCTCCATAAACATTAATTTAAAAAAAGTCATTTGACCATCTGAAGACCAGCACTGGTTGACTGAAATGAGATGTTAGAACAGGACTTTGGATCACCTGCCCTCGTCAGAAGAAAGGGAGGGGATTAATTCGAATTCACATTCAGCCCAAGGGGTCAATACAGCCCTTTAGAAAGCCAGGCATCCTGAAGAATGAGCCTAAAGAAAACTGTCATAGGTCAGCCCTCCCTCCCCATTTGGTCCATACAAACTGCTGGGATATTGGAAGATCCAGCCCAATCGATTTAGTTCAATTTGGTCTGGCATTCGAGGCCTTCCACAAAATTATTCATTGCTTATTCTCCTACATCCAATTTTCCATCCAACAAGATGGGACTCAGACCTCTAGACCTGGGACTCACAGAATGTTGGAGCCGGATGAGACCCTGGAAACGGACTGGTCCAACTCCTCCTTAGACTAGAACCCAAGTCTCCTGACTCCCAGTGCAGAGTTCCTTCCTTGTACTGTTGGGCGAGAGCTATTCCTTCCAAGTTCTCTGACCCTGGCCCCAGGAACCCCCCCACCCCCATCGGTCTTCCTTGTCCTTGGGGCCCCTCTCTTGGTCCCCACTCTGAATGTTCCAGAAACTCAAGCCCCTTCCTGCACTGTGCTTGGACCACAAGAAAGGTAAAGACCCTGTTGGAATGATGGGGGAAAACTAGGCAGACTTTCCTGTGGCCTGGAGCTGGGACTGCAAATCTCTAGTACTGAGGCTACCCCCTGCACCAGTGTGGCTTCTGGGATGTGGACAAGAATCCTCTGTCCTTTCTTTTCCCCAGTGAGAGAATAGAGTTAGCTAGTGATTTTAATTTTGTTTTTGTTCAGTTATTTCACTCACGTCGGACTCTTCTTGACCCCTTTTGGGATTTTGTTGGCAAAGATTGAGAGTGATTCTCCATTTCCTTCTGCAGCTCACCTTGTACATGGGGAACTAAGGCAAACAGGGTTAAGTGACTTGCCCAGGGTCACACAGCTAGTAAATGTGAGAGCTCAGATTTGAACTCAGGGATTCAGATGAGACTTTCTGATTCCAAGCTCAGTGCTGTGTGAACTATGGCACCACCTAGCTGCCCTTCTAATCTAAGTGATTCAGCGCAAATCACTTCAATCTCTCTGAGTCTTGGGCAACTTCCTGAAAACCTGGGCAGAGAGAGAATGAGTGTCAGTGTGTTGGAGGGAGCTGCCACACTGGGAGTTCTCTACAAAGATCAGATGGCAAATCCTTGTGTGTTGTGTTTCGCTTCTCTTAGAATCGCGTCCTAGAGGATTCCTCCCTAGAATTGTGGGGTCTCAGCTTTGAGAGGGACCTTAGGCACTTGAGTTTTCTCTTCGAAGGGTTCCATTTCTACTCATTTCCTCATAAAGAGTTGGAGGGCTCCTTACTGGATACTTCCAGTAACTTGATGGGCTTTTTGGGTTGTTACTGTTATTCTCCATGGAGTTGTGTAAACAGCAGCAAAATCCCCTCGTCTTCCAGAGGCTGCAGCTGGAGTCCCCACACCCGCATCCCACTCGACATCCGTCCGTCCGGATTAATAACCACTCCCTCCTATTCTATCTCCCATCGGCATGGCCTGTCACATCCACTCATATTACTGGACCAGGAGGCGGGTGTGACTCAGTTCTTCAGTACGAAGTGACCCCATTCCCAATCATGAGCTCTCGATCTGCTCCACAGATGTTCTCCAGAATTCACAGAAGGGTTATGAGGGGGGCAGGAAACAAGGGAAAACAATGAATCATCCTTTAGGTTAACTTAACTTATTTTTCAAAGAGAAAAATAATTTTGAAATGGCTTGGACTCTAATTCTCTGGAGATGGCATGAGGTCCATATAAGAACCAACATTTCCACAGAGCTTGAAAGTTTGGAGAGCATTTTACATCTCTGATCTCAAAACAGCCTCGTGAGATAGATGGTACAGCTATTATTATTTCCATTTCACAGAAGAGGAAACTGAGTCTCAGAGAAGTTAAGCAACTTGTCCATTTTCTAGATGGGGAAACCGAGGCAGGAAGATTAAAAAAAAAATTATTTGCTCAGGGTCACACAGCTAGTAAATGTCTATGATTGGATTTGAATTCAGGTGCAGTTATCTGTCCACTGTGCCACCTGGCTGCCTAGTTTGTAAAAGGTCCATTGGGCAATAAGCTCTGGACAGAGAACCATTCCATCCTCCAGACATAGTGGGCTCCCCAATCTTGCCAGCCATCTTGAAAACATACCTAGAGCGAAGAGGTGTAGTAGGAAGATTGATCATTATGATCCTAGATCAAGAACTCAGACAAATTTGGAAGCTGAGAGCCAGAGAAGGCATGGGACCTGTCCAAGGTCACATGGTAGTAAATAGCAAAGCCAAGATTTGAACCCAGGTCTTCGGACACCAGATCCAGTGTTCTTTCAAGTAAATCAAGCTGCCTCGAGTTCTGGTTGTTCTGACACTCACTAATTTGGTAACTAGAGCAAATCCCTTACCCTCTACCCCCTCACTTCCCTCCCAAGCCATAATTTTCTCATCCACAAAGTAGGAACGATGAGACTTAGCCTTCCTCACTATATTCTTGTCAAGGCAGCAGTTTATAAATTGTAAAGAGTCACATGACTCAGTGCTAACCCTTCCCACTTCTAGGGAAAATAATGCAATCTCTCATTTGTCCAGCTTGGACTGGAGCTGGGGATCATCGTTACTAGATACAGGGCCATTCCTGTGCAGAATCTTCCAATAGCTATAGGAAAACACCTCTAATGGTGCAATATGAGGTATCCGAGACTAGTTAGTGAAGGAGGGGTTATCTGACCTTCACAAAACTATTGCCATTTAAGAGATAATGAAATTGGAACATGGAGAGAGGGGAGATGACTTGTCTCCAGGTCAGATAGGGGGCAGGACCAAGACTAGAAGCCAGGTGTCCCAACTCCCAGTTCAGAGCATGTCTCTCTGTCTGTCTCCCTCTCCCCTCAGACCTCCTTCCACCTCTGTAGATCAGCATCTTACCTGTAAATAAGGTGACTTGCCCAAAGTATACTCACCCATAAGTATTAGGTGCTAGACTCAGAATTCGAGCCCAGGTGTACCTGACTTCAAGGCTTCTCCTCAACAACACTTTCTCTCTCATGATTCCTCTCACTCCCCACCCTCCATTAGGGCAGTAAGTACAGCTGCTAAAACAGACGGCATAGAACAGAGCAGGAGAGGAAGTTGGGAAGGAAGCACAACAGATAAGTAGGATAGTTTTGAAAGTAATGTGTGGAGTTTATTATATGCTTAATTCTATTTTTTTATTTTACATTACCTAAATTTCTCCAAGATCACCCCTTCCCCATCTCCCTGCCAGAAAGACAGCCCATATTAAAGACTTCTTAAGAAATCAAGTTGTTCATCCTTTATTCTCAAAGACAGCACGATGTCTTGACTTCAGCCTGAATTGGATTTAAGTGAGGAAGAGTCATCAGCCTCACCTTGCTCTCCTCCAGAATTATGGTGGTCCTGTGACAAGACAAAGGTCAAGACCACTGGTGATGACCCAGTGGTATGAAATGGAGACTCATGGTTTTATACAATTTCTTTTTGTGTTTTATTAAAATACTCTTTTTTTGGTTTATTCAAAATAAAATATAAAATTATATAAAACAAAACAAAAATCCCCAAAGTCTGAAGGCAGGTTTGCTTTCTCTTTGCAAGGTATTTTTTTGTTTTTCATGAAATGCTCGAGTGTGGGGTGGTGATGTTTGGGGAGGAGAGGGGTGTAAGGTACAGAGGAGGGAGAGGCAGAAGGAAAGATGGTGGAGGAGGAAGAGGGTGAGCCAATACATCCTTCATTGCATTTCAGTGGTTTTTAAGATGGTAAGTGTGGCCCATTGTATGGAGGGGTCTGCCTTACTCTGGGTGGCTGATGCCAGTTTCTCCTGGCCTTGCTGTTTCAGGGAGCAGAAGCTTGGCTTGCTGTGATCATTGTTTTTCCCATGGAGGCAAGTGAAGGCTTTTGAGCTTTGCTCTAGGACAGTGGTTCTCAACCTTCCTAATGCCACGACCCTTTAATACTTGTATGTGGGCGTATCTGCATGTGGGTGGACCCGCCTGGAGATGGATAGAGGAGTAGTGTCTTGGTTCCTAAGACCATTGGAAATACATGTTTTCCGATGGTCTTGGGCAACCCCTATGAAAGGGTCGTTCAACTTCCAAAGGGGTTACAACCCACAGGTTGAGAACTGCTGCTCTAGGAAATATCTTGGAGGAGGTAAGGAAAAAAATGAGGAATGAGAACTTGGAGGAGCAAGTAGGCAAGAGGGTTGTTGTACAAGCTTTTTGGTGTCCTTTGCTATCCGGAAAACTTGGCTAGACCGAATGACTCATTCATTCCCTGAAGGTTTGGGAGGGGAGAGGTTTTGTTTTATACCATGACAAGCCTTTTCTGTATTTCATAGTTTCTACTGTCCCAGGAGAGATAATAGAACCGTTCCATAACATAACATATTACTGTAGTACATAGATTCCTTGAAATTATGGCCTTAGTGGAGAGAGCCCTGGGCTGAGTCAGAGGATACGGGTTTGTACTTTAGTTGTACTGACTAGATTATTGACCTTAGGCACATACTCAACCTCTGTGGTTCTCAGTTTCTTCTTCCATCAAAAGAGGAGGATGAACAAAATTATCTCTAGGGCAAGGGTGGGGCACCTGCAACCTCAAAGCCACATATGGCCCTATAGGTCCTCAAGTGTGGCCCTTTGACAGAATCCAAAATCTAAAAATATTCAAGGGGTGGCGCTTGAGGACCTAGGGAGTCATATGTGGCCTTGTTGCCACAGGTTCCCCACCTCTGCTCTAGGGTTTCTTCCCATTCTAAGGATTTATGAATCTACTTAATAACTGCGTCAGAGACTAACAGTACTGTGTACAGTAGGTGCTTAAGAAAAGTTCATTAGTAAAAGCCTGTTGTTTGTCCTGTACGTCCTCCTCCCTCACCTTCCATGGTCAGTCAGTTTCCAAGAAGGGCCAATTCTACTTCCTCAGTATCTCTCTATCCACCTCCTCCCCTATCTTACTACTCTACTAACTTGTCTCCCTTCCTTTTCCAAATTCATTCCTCATAAATCTCGGCTGAATATTTCCCCCAAGGCACAGTTTTAACAATATCACTCTTGCTAAGAAAAAAAAAATCTTTCAATGCTTCCCTATCTCTCCAATGTTCTCCATCATCTGGGCTCCAAAAGACCTTTCAAACCTTATCTTCACATTATTTCCATTGCCCAACATGATGATTTCATAGATGTTTTACCCATATTTGGGAATGATCTTCCCAGAACAGTATCCCCTGATACTACAGTGGCTGAAAGCTATCTGGCTCTGGTGAGGTTCCTCTCAGCTGGGAGATTCTGGACTTCAGGGTAGGATCATATATCATAGATTCAGAGCTGAAAGGGATCTTTGATGTTACCTAGTCCATCCATCTTGTTTTACAGATAAGGAAACTGAGACCCAGGGATACAAGGTGATGTCCCAAGATCAGCTCTGTAGTTAAGTGGCAGAGTCAGGATTTGAATCCAGGACTTCTGTCTCCAAAACCAGGGCTCTTTCCACTGTAGAATGCTGATATTGAGTTAGAGGCTTGGCATTTAAGGGGAGCAGATCTTAGAAGTCATCCAGCTGGCCTTTATTATACAGAAGGAAGCAGAAACAAGGTCAGGAGAGGGAAATAACAGAAACTGATGCTGATATATAGCACTTTAAGCTTCATGAAGTCCTTCACATATCCTACTCATGTTTGATTTTTAGAACCCTATGGGGCAGATGCTAATATTATCATCCCCACTCTACAGATGGGGAAACTGAAGCTGACAAGGGTCGAGCAACCCTTGGCTAGTTACAGAGCTGTTCAATGTTGGAAGGTGGACTCTTAAGTGCTTCCTGACCCTGTCCAGAGCTATGCCTACAGTGCCACCTAGCTTTTCCTTTAGGGAAGTGACATGCCTAAGTGAAAGAGAAAGAGAGAGAGAGAGAGAGAAAGGAAGAAGAGGAGGGAACAAGGGAACGAGGGAGGGAGGAGGGAAGGAGGGATAAAGGGAGAGAGGAAGAAAGGAAGAAAGGAAGGAAGGAAGGGAGGGAGGAAGACAGGAAGGAAGGGAGGGAGGGAGGAAAGAAAGAAAAAGAAAGAATTTATTAAGTGCCCACTGTGTGCCAGTCACTGTGCTAAGTATTGGGAATACAGAGAAAGGCAAAAGACAGTCGCTGCTCTCAAGGAACTCACAGCATAATGGGGAGAGAACAGCAACACAGCAACAACATAATAGTAATAATAGTTTTTAGCATTTATATGGTACCTACTAGGTGTCAGGCACAAAGCTAAGCAGTAATGTTATCTCATTTGATCCTCACAACAATGCTGGGAGGTGGGTGCTATTATTGTCTCTGTTTTACAGTTGAGGAAATTGAGGCAGAGGTTAAGTGACTTGTCCATCATCACACTGCTAGTATCTGGGCCTGAATTTGAACTCAGGTCTTTCTGACTCCAAGAGTGAAATGACCTAGCCACTGACCCACCTAGAGGCTTTCATGCATGTCTATATAAACCCGATACATATGAGATGTTTTAGAGATAAGAGGGGGAAGGTGGCCTTTATTAGTCATGACTACTAGGCTTGACTCTGTCCCCCTCCCTCAGCCCCTTCCCTCCCACCAGACCTTGGACCCCTTTATCCATCCAGAAAAAAACCATGGCAGGGGTGGGGGGGGGGGGGGGCGGAATTTACTTTTCTTGAACACAAGAGCCTCCAGTCTCTAGCTTCGCCCCGAGGAAAACACTTCTACATAAAGTAGGACTTTAGTTGGGACCTGAACGAAGCCAGGAGGCGGAGGAGCAGGGAAGGGCATTCCGGGTGTGGGAGACGGCCAGAGCAAATGCCTGGAGTCGGGAGATGGAGGAACGGAGACGCCAGAGTCGCGGATCCCCCGGAGTGGCTGGGGACTCTGAATGCCACACAGAGAACTTTGCACCTGATCCTGGAGGCACCCAGGAGCCGCTGCAGTTTGCTGAGCGGGGCAGCGATAGTCAGGCGTGCGCTCAGAGGGCGCCCGGGAGCGGGCAGAGCCGCGGAGCCCAGGAGGCCCGGGCCGGAGCGCGGGCGGGAGGTGGTGAAACCGACGGCTCTCTACCTGCGCGCACCGGACAACGCGCACCGGACACGCAGGGGCCGAGGCCACCCCCAGTAGACACACGTGACTGGTCCACGCGCGGGGTGCGGAAGCTTCCTGTACCTGTGCGGACCCTCGGGGACTTCTTTTGGGCGCTAATGGCCCCAGTTGACCCGGCTGGTCCGAGCTGGAAGCCCGAGGGCAGAGGCCAGGGACTCGCTTCCTGTGGCCCCGCGTTTCGCTGTGGTTGTTGTTGTGGTGTCCACTAAAAGTGAGTTCCGCGCTCTTCCCATCCTATCCCCGGGCTGGAGGAAGTGGGTTTTTTTTTTTCCGGCTGGAGAAAGGAATCTGCAATCTGGCGGGAGGGGCGGGGCCCTAGGGAGTCAGGATCGCAGTGGGCATGGCCTGAAGCCGCTCCCTCCTTTCTTTAGCTCTTGCTTTGGAGCCCGGCTAGGCCTCCGAGGCGATCTAAGAGGTTCGGTCTCGGAGTAGGGGGCATGGCCTAAGGGCCGCTTCATTCTTCTTTCCTTTTCGCCTGAACCCAGCAGGGGGCGACCAGACTCCACAGTGACTTGTGGCGCACGCGCGGCCTTGTGACATCATCCCAGCGCGCCGCGCGCCTCCGTCTTCAGCTCGTACGTCATAGCCTGGCGTCGCTGTCGCTAAGGAAGAGGTTGAGAGGAGGGCCGCGGCAAGGGAAGCCGAGGCAGAGCAGGAAAGTCCAGAGCCGGTGAGGCAGGGGCCAGGGGACCCTGGGAGGAGTGGGGGGAACCCACGCGGGCCGTGGCGAAGGGAGCAGCGGGCTGTCTGCCCGCCCAAGCCCCCCTCTCCCTCGGCCGCTGAGAGCAGAGAGCCTCGGGCCTCCTCTCGAAGAAGGTCGGGGTAGGGGGGTGCAGGGGGCAGCGTGCCCCTCACCAGCTTGGGGCCTGCGGGCGAGACCCCGAGCCTCCATAAATGGGGTCCCCTGGGGGGGACGGGCCTGAGGGGACGGCGCCGTGCCAGGTCGCAGGGCCCGTGCCCATACCGCGGAGGCTGCCTTCGTGTCTGGGATGAGCAGAGGCCTGGGGGTGGGGGGCTCCTGGGCCAGGGTCCCGCCGGGGCTGCCCCCCCCATCCCGCCCTTGATAACGGCGCTGCTTCTTCCCACAGCAGTGTGCCCATGTCCGTGCGCCCCGGCCTGAAGAGATGAGCGTCCAGGTGAGCACAGAGGGAGGTTCCGAAGGTTGGGGGTGAAGGAGACATGGCCGGCACCTCGGTCCAGAGAAGCCAGGGCTCGCAGGCGGGGGCAGGACCGAGCGAGGATGGGGATCTTGGGATCAGAAGCCAGGTGGCTGACACACTGAAGGCCTTCCCTTTGTGCCTCCAGCCCCAGACACGCTGGCTGGGTGACCCTGGGCGGCACGGTCACTCGACCCTGTGTGCCTCAGTTTCCTCATCTGTAAAATCAGCTGGAGTCTTTGCCAAGAAAACCCCAACTGGGGTGGCAGAGAGTCAGACAGGGGCTCTTTGCAAGGCCGGGTACAGGTGATACAGAAATGTCTCAGAGTTACAGCTCCTGACCTTCTAAAGTTACATAGTTGCAGTGCGGAGATGAGATAGAAACACGCCAAGGACAGCAGCTTCAGTCTGTAAAGTGAGGGTGTTGGTCTGGGTGGCCTCTGTGGCTCCCCCAGCTCCAGATCTTTGTTCTGTCACCCAGGACAGTCCAAGAATCTGTTAGTGGAGTTTAGAGGCTGGACAAAGGGCAGTCAGAGAAGATTCCTCTAGAAATTTTGTGGGGATGAGGAGTGGGTAGAGAGAGAAGATCTGTTTTCCAGCTCTGACCAATTGTGTAACATGATTACTTTTCTTTTTTCAGTATAGCATTCTCTTCAAACAAGAACAAGGTATGAAAACACTGTCTTCTGTCTCTTCATTTCCCATCAGAAAACAACAGCTTTAAAAGTTCCTTGATTCTGCAGAGCTGCAGCTCCTGAGCCCATCCTTGCTTTGCCTTGTGGGTTTTTAAGGAATATGTTGGGTCACTTGCTATGACTAACAAAATTCAGTATCCTTTAGCCAACCTAGTATGGAGCCTCTCTCTAAACCTAAGGAGGCTGGTCTTCAGGCATCAGATATAAATTCCTTTTTGGGTACATGCCTGCCACATGGTCACACAACAAATTGATGTTAAGAGATGGGATTAGAACCCAAGTCTTCTGATGTTAAATATTTTTTGTCAAAAGACCTCTATCATTTAGCTTGCAGTTCTGAAGATGAACAAAAATACACTGCCCCGGATAGCAAGAGCCTTCAGCCTACAGATTGGAATAGTTCATCCTTTACCCAAGTGATGTGATTGTACCAGGGGTAGCAAGATGTAGTTGATAGTCAAGTGAACCTCTTAAGGCAGACCTGAGTTCAGATCCTGCTGGTGTCATATCCTTACTTTGTGACGCTGTATGAGTCATTTAGGCTCTTTCTCCTGCCAGCAACTCTCTACATCTTTTTAAGTTGCAGAGAAAGTGTGGGTGTGAAAAAAAAAAATAAAAACAACAAAAAAAGAAAATGTGGGTGTGTAAAGGTAGAAGAAATTCCTCACTAGATGTTCTCTTATGATAATGAAATCACAGGTCTGGTATGAAAAAAGATAGCCCTGGGCAGGTAATATTTTAATCCATCAAGGATCTGTAAGTGTATGGTGTTCTCTGTGCCACTGGGCTGGATTTCATGACTTCTGGGAAACATTCCAGCCACCACCACTTTTTCCCCCCATGTTGTGTTGTCCCGTTTAAGGCTATTTTAATGTTTTTGTTTTTGTTTGAATAGAAAGGTCGTAGCCACTCCTAATACCTCCATTAATGGAGGTATGGGCCTAGATGTATAACTTTTATAGACATGTGATTGAAACACACTTCAGTATCTCAAGGATCTATGATTTCATTGTTGGGGATATTCAGTCTGCCCACAGACTCCCCACTGTGTCTTTTGAGGTTTTTTTGCTTGAAACATTTTATCACCTAGTGACCAGCCCTCTTGTGATGAATAACCATTCTCCCTTGTAGCTCATGATGATGCCATCTGGTCAGTTGCCTGGGGAACAAATCAAAGAGAGAATTCAGAAATGATTGTCTCGGGATCCCTGGATGATCTAGTCAAAGTGTGGAAATGGTGAGTTGATTTTTCTGGGAGCTTAAATCAAGTTTTTGAGTTCCCATTAGGTTACATTAGTTTTTTGGCCTCAGCAGTGATGAATTTAAATTTCAAAAAGAGACATACATTTTTGGACATGGCCATTGTGGGAGTTTGTTTTTACCAAACTATGGGGATCTGTATTGAGGGATTCGTGATGTTTTTGTTGTTTTTTAATTTGCTCTCTGGGCATGTTTGGGGGGGGGGGGCTGGGATAGATTAATCAAAGAAATTTCTATTGACTAGGAAAAAAATACAATTACAACTATTAAAAAAACAAGCCAAACCAGTGGTTATAATCAGGAAAATACTGAGTTGTAGGAAAGAAGGGACAACTAATGTTCTTCCAATCTTACACCCTCCCATGTGTACGTTCAAAAACGTTCTAGTGGCCTTTTTCATGTACAAATTATTAAGATGTCTTCATCTGTTCTCTAGCATCTAACCATATTTTGGGGATGCAGCCAAAACAAACCTGAGGGGAAAGTGTATATCTCTAAACACTTTAATCAGCATAAAAGAAAAAGGGACATACAGCTTAAAGAAATAGAAAAGTTGTCAAATTAAAAACTCAAATGTAAAAAGAGGTTGTGGAAATCAGAGAAGAAACAAAATTGGAAACAAAAAACAGCTGAGTTACTAAAAACTTAAGAGATGTCTTTTTTTTCTGAAATGATAAGATAGGAGAACCATGAACTGCTTTAATTTTTTTTAAAAAAGAATAAATAACCAAAATCAAGAATGAAAAAGGGAATTCATAATAAACGAAGAAATCAAGGAAACTGATAAAAGCCGTATGCAAGCCCCAATATATGCCAGCAAAATTAAAATCTTACATGGAAAGGAGTAATGTTTATACAAATACACAACACAGGTTAGTGAGATGAGAGCCAGAGCATCTGAGCAGCCCGATGTCAGAAGCAGAACAAAGAAATAAGTCAGCTCGCAGAGTTGAAAAAGCTCAGGAGCTCTCGGTGACTCCAAGTGAATCCCATCAAACATTAGCACCTTTATTACATAAGTAGTGAGATGGTGACAAAGCAAGGGTGACCATTGCCACTTACTATTTGATTTAGTTTTAGAAATGCTTGCTATAGCAATAGAACAAGGAAAACAAATTAAAGGAGTTAGTATAAGCAGAATTATCTCTAGTACAGCTGCAAAGCACAGGTGTGAAGTCAGGAAAGCACAAATTCACATCTGGCCTCAGACGTACTGTTTCCTGAGCAAGTCACTTAAACTCGGTCTCCCTCAGTTCCCTCATATGAAGAATGGGGATAATAATAGCACCTTCCTAACAGGGTTATCTGCAGGACAAAAATGAGATGCTCTTTGTAGAGAACTTTGCCAAACTCAGAGAGCCCCCAAAAGACTGCCTGTCATTACTTACTGGTGAGAGGGTGGGCGGGTTGTAGAGTCTTTGAGATTCAAAGAAAAAATGGAAACATTTGTAACTTGAATCAAGTAAGACTAGGGTACGCCAGAGCTGGAAGCAACAAAGCCTCATAGTCTTGTGTTCAGTAAATCCGAGAAACATCGCCTAAGAACAGGATGTTCTCTTCGTGATAAACTGTCGAAAAAGACTGGAAAACAGTTGGGCAGAGTTGAGGCTTCTGCTGTATTTCTCAGACCGTTTACCCTGAAAAACTTTGAATAGATAAATAACCCAAATATAAAGGGTCACCTTATTTAAAAGAAAATGGAGGGTAATGGGAAAAGGCACCTTGTAAAGCTGGCTGGGGACAGGATTTCTAACCAGACCAAGGGGTAGAGACGATCAAAGGCACTAACTTGCAGAGTGTTATATAAACCCTCAAGCCCTCTATAAAGGCTAGCTAGCTGTTACTAAAGGAGATAAAATGGACAATTTTGATTAAATAAAATAGTAGAGCTTTTGCATGAACAAAATAATGCAACTAGACTTAAAGACAGTTAATTGTAAAAAAAATCTTTTTTTCTAAAAATTATCTTTATTTTTTATTTTGCTTTTTGGAGGGGGGGAGGGGAGGGCAATTGGGGTTAAATGACTTGCCCAAGGTCACATGGCTAGTAAGTGTTAAGTGTCTGAGGCTGGATTTGAACTCAGGTCCTCCTGACTCCAGGGCCAGTGCTCTATTCACCGTGCCACCTAGCCGCTCCCCAAAAAAATCTTTGAAGTACATTTGTCTGATGAAGGTAAGATATTTGTAATATATAGAAATATATATGTGCTTTGGCACATGTATTCAGGCCTCAGTTACCTTATCTATAAAGTGAAGGGCTCGCACTATGTGGCCTCGATCCCTTCTAGCTGTTGGGCTATGATCTGCAGAGGAGGGGCTCTTGTTCTTTGAAACAGATTTCTCTTAGGAAAGTCCAGTATTTTAAGTCATCTGGAGAATTTGATACATGCATGTAAGAATAAGAGGACTGTGACGCTTATTAGCTGTGTAATCCTGGATAGTTTCAGCACCTACCTCAGGGTTGTTGTGAGGATCAAATGGGATGGGAGTTGTGATGTGCTTATTAGTACAATATAGATGCTTAATAAATGCTTGTTTCTCTCCCCCTTCCCCCATCTGAAGTAGGTTATCATAGCTCCAGAGTTCGGAGGGATCCCAGAGGCCATATAGTGGAACCCTCTTATTTTCTAAATAAGTTAACTTTTGAGGTCTGCAGAGGTTAAGTGACTGGCCCAAGATTACCTAGGTAGTACATGTCAGAAACAGGATTTGAATTCAAGAGCCAGTGCCCTTTCCACTGTACCATGTGGACTGTAGGTGCCAACTAAAGCCCCTGTTGTCAGATATGACCAGTGGTCATCTGTTTGGCTCGAGGGTGCTCCCTTGTTGGAAGGGAGGGAATGCGACACTGATGCAGAAATGTGCACCAGCGAAACATCTTTCCTTCCCTCCTCACTTGTTATCGGGACAATACGAGACGCTGCTCCTTATAAGAAAGGATGCTACCTACAAGTGTCCGCTGGTGTAGTCGCTGTCATCACCTTTTACAGATCGCCGTGTGGCAGGCACTTCGTGGCCTCTGCTGGTCCTCAGGCGGCAGACAAGGCTGCTCTCTGTGTCCAGCTCAGCTCCTTCCTGGGCTTGGTTGTTTCTCTCTGAAATTATTAGAGTGTTTGTGTTCTATCACTCCATGTGCCTTCACAGACGTAACAGACAGCCATTTCACCTTTAACACTTTCCCCCTTTCCTCTTGTTGAAGGAAAAATGAGAAGCTGGAGTTACAGTGGAGTCTGGAGGGCCATCAGTTGGGTGTGGTTTCCGTGGACATCAGTCAGACCGGGGCCATTGCTGCGTCTAGTTCCCTTGATGCTCACATTCGTCTGTGGGATTTAGAAAATGGCAAACAGATGAAGTCCATTGATGCTGGCCCCGGTAAGAAGGAGCTTCACTTTTTGTTTTGCACAAGATAGAGCCAGGCTGTTGCCTGATGGCTTGCTGAAGAGACAGTTTCATGGAAATTCTGATGGGGCACCTATGTGGCCTCCTCTAGCAGATGTTTTGTATGTGATTTTAACTCTTTGCAATATTTCCTTTAGTTATCTATAAAAGTATTTCATGTAATTGATAACTGGTCAGAAAGTGCACATTCCCAGCACCAAAGTAATTCCTTTTGTGTATAAACTGATAGTGTGTCCTATTCTCCCATTTTTACCTGCTTTAGGATTCTTAGGCCTCTTTCAGACTCACTCAGATCAGTGAAGTTTCCAGCTGCTGCCTGCATATCACAGTCACACGTGATTCAGTCACTAAGCCACAGCTGCTGGAATGCCTTCAGTGCTTATTGAATCAAATAGTCTTTTTGAAAGTTGGCCAAGCACTTTTCTCACCTTTCTTTGGGGAGAGGATGATCCAAGCCTGACCTTCATTCTACAGTGAGGAAGGAATGTGGAATTTCACTGCTACTTCATTACTTTTCAGTTAGACTTGTTACAAAAACAGAGTGGGTTAGCTTCACCTAGTGCTGATGGGCCCCTGCCAAGAAACATCTGGTTATTAGTCTTTTTTTATTATGAAAGAAATTTGCTGGTGTCTAGGGCTGTTCCTGTGCCTTTGTCTTTTCAAAGAGATCCTTTGAGTGTTCTGGTGACTCAGCTTCTTGAAGGTAGAAACTTTGTTGTGATTATCCTGGTATTCTTTCAGTGTTCAGCACAGGGTTTGCATGAAATAGGCATGTGATAGATATCTGAAAGGATGTGAGTTCCTTTAGGAGCTACAGCAGACTTGTCTCTTGGACAAGACTCTCTGTTGAATAACGTTGGTAGACTCTCTGTTGAGTAATGTTATGAGGTTTGACTATTCACTTAAACTCAAAGTAATTAGTAACATTCCAGGTTCCAAGCTCAGAGCCCCATGAGATATTGATGGTCTTATCCAGAATGTTCCTAGGTTTAGGATTGTTAAATCATATCTACAATTAAGGATGTAAAATATATACTTATGGAAACAAAGTATGATGAGAATTGAAAACTGAATTATGAAATTTATAAAACGTGTCCAACAGTGACCTGTATAAAACCACAAATGGCAGACAGTTTGTTAAATTTTGTAATGCAGAAATGTATAATTTAGTGAAAAAACAAGAATAGCAGGCTGGAAGATCATGAAGTGATCCCAGTAATTGTTCTCCTTTCCTTTTACAGTGGATGCCTGGTCTTTGGCTTTTTCACCCGATTCCCAGTTTTTGGCTACAGGAAGCCATGTGGGCAAAGTAAACATTTTTGGTGTCGAGACTGGGAAAAAGGAATACTCACTGGATACAAGAGGGAAATTCATCCTCAGCATTGCGTATGTAAGTGATCCTTTCAGTCCTGGGCTCTCAGCTACTCTTGGTTGTTTTCACTCCAGGCTTCTCATCTTCCTTTTTTCTATACAAGTACAGCATATGCATTGGATGAGATTTGTTCCCTGGGTCTGTTTAGGCACTGACCACGTTAGGCCTGGGCTGATAGTCAACAAGCGGTCTTAAGGGAAGCTTTATGGGATAGTTTGCAGGGTGATATGGTGGACAGTCTGGCACTTGGGCCCTGGATGACCATGTTCTCTGGCACTCTTTGTAGGACCAACATTTATCCTGCTTTTTTGCTACTTCCATGAACAGTTCCCATTCTTGTGGATTGCTTTACATTTTTGTAACTTGTTTTCATTCTTCCCTTACTTTTCTTGCAGAATTAGAACCTTGCCTTAATTACACTAATATATTTATTACCCAGTTAGGCAATCTTTTAGTGTTCTTTCATTTCTGGTGCTGATTCAGCTTGCATTTCTGTATTAGTTTTGTCTCTTGGTTCTTTTTTTATTGTAGAATTTCTTTTTTTCAAATCAAAGTATTTCTTTGATCTGTTGTGTTGGTTAAGTTCCTGCCATTTACTGTTTTTATGGATTTTTTTTCCAGTACAGAGGCACATTACACTAAATTTAAAATGAGCCCCCACCCTACCTTGCCCTATTGATTTGTATTCTTCTAGTCCAGGAGTAGGGTATCTGTGACCTTTTAAAAGATTTGTTCTGTAAAATTTGGATTCCATCAAAAGGCCTCGCTTACAGATCTAGAAGGACACATATGGCCTCAAGGACGTAGGTTACCCAGCCCTGGTCTAGCCTGTCATGGTAGGGGTGGAATTATGGTGATTATTATTGGGTGCTCCTGGCCTCTTTGCTAGGAGGATGGAGAAGGGGAAGTTATGGTAGGAATAAAGCTTTAGTGGTTGTTTTTTGCTGTTTGTAGCTTTTATTTCAGAGTGTCTACAGATTACCTCCCTCTCCAATGCCCTCTAACCAACCCTCCCTCCTTCCTGTCCCTCCCAGCATTGGGGCAGTAGCAGCAGCATCTGTTTTTTATTCCCCCTTATAAAAAAATTTTATTTTTGTTTTTTGAGGGGGGAAGGCAGGGCAATTGAGATTAAGTGGCTTGCCCCAGGTCACACAGCTCGTGTGTCAAGTGTCCGAGGCCATATTTGAACCCGAGTCCCCCTGACTCCAGGGCTCTATTCACTGCGCTGCCTAGCTGCCCCTCTTTCTTTCCTTTTTGTCTCAGGATTTAAAGAGGGTATCACTTCCTGACGCTGGCAGTGTCCGGAGCAGCTCAAACCCTGCTGCCTCCCCTCTCCCCTGCCTAGGTCGTGCTGGTGCAGTGCTGACTGCATTTGGACCCTTCCTCTCCCCTGCTGTGCCCCTTGCTTTCTGCCCCCTTGCGTTTTTCTCTCTGCTTTCCCCTTCACTACTACATTACCATTTTGCTCTAATTTTGTTTTTCTAAATGTTCAAGAATTGCTTTTATTTACCAGTTGTAGCTGTAGAGTATTTACATTTGTTTTAGAATGGGCAAAAGACCATTCCACCATAGTTCAGATGGTATTTTATATGTATGCATCTATGTAGTGCACTGTTCCCCCACAGAGCTCTGTTAATGTCAGCTGTTACTGTGTCAATGCCCTCTTGCAGAGTCCTGATGGGAAATATCTGGCCAGTGGAGCCATAGATGGAATCATTAATATTTTTGATATTGCAACTGGAAAACTTGTCCATACGCTTGAAGGTATGTGTCTCTTCACATATACATATGCCATGTTGTGTCAGGCCATCTAGTCATTTCTTTAGATAACAGTATTGTTAGTTGGTAAGTGAGTTTTGTATTTGGAATCCCAGGAGACAATGATTTCAGTCATCTCCAGCTGAAGCCTGATAGAATGACATATTTGAACACTGATTGTCTTGGCTGAAACATGATGGTGCTCAGATAGAAGTCAGAACAGAACTATTGAGGCAGAAACAGCTTGGGGTGAGAAGGTTCTGTGTGTCCCACGGACTTTGGCTTACTGCAGGGAGACCCTGGGAGCAGGGCTAGGAATTGGCCCGAGGGCAGCTGAGGATGATCCTTTTAAGAAGCAGAACCTAAGTCAGTGGAATTTTTTCTCCCAGATTAATAGTATCTATTCTAAATTTCAGGCCATGCAATGCCCATCCGCTCTTTGACCTTCTCCCCAGATTCTCAGCTACTTGTCACGGCTTCAGATGATGGCTACATTAAGATTTATGATGTGTAAGTTGCTGTTTCCGATGAAAGTGTTACGGTGAACACGTGTGATGCCTGGGTCAGTCAGCAGGGTTTAGACTGTCGGGGTCAGTTCTGTGGGCCGAGCTCTTTGTACCTTGGAACAAGTTGGCGCCTATGGGTTGTTGTCCGAGCAGGAGGACCTTCTGAATTCCTGAGTCAGCAGATGCTGTTTTCTCTCCTTAGTTCTCTCTGACCTCAGGCTTTGGGGGTAGGCTCTGTGGGGTGGGCTAATTAATAATTAGCATCCTTCTCCTTCTTATTAATTAAATACCCAAATGACTCTGTGATCTCCCTGACACGACTGTTCCCCCTGATAATGCCACTCGTGAGCCGCCTGCGCCTGCCCGTTTCGTGCACTTCTTGTCCGTAGCCTTCGGCACTCTGACACCGGCTGTCCAGCTGGTGGTGGGGCCTTCCCTTCTTTCTCGACACAGTAGAGATACCGTCAGGGCGCAGCTGCTGAGCTTTAGTTTCCCCCCCCACCATGTGGCTAGCTCGTCTTCTTCTTCACTTACGCATTTCTTTTTAAAAACTCCTTTGCTCTGGTCCGCTTGGTATTTCCTCATGGGTCATTGTTGCATCCTGCCCACACTCCCCTTACTTACGCTGCATCCCTCTGATTTATGAGGCCGTCCTAATGATGGCGTAGTCTCTGTAGGGCTTGTTAGGGCTTGCAGAGCTTTTAACAAATGTATCATCTTGCCCTCAAAACAACCCTGGGAGATAGGTGCTATTATTCCCATTTTACAGATGGGGAGACTGAGGCAGATAGCGGTTAAGTGACTTTCTAGGGGTAAACAGCTAGTGAGTGTCTGTGGCTGAATTTATTTGTTTGTTAGTTTGTTTATCTATTTTTGCTTTTTTGGGGGGGAGGGGGAGGAAGGGTAGTTGGGGTTAAGTGACTTGCCCAAGGTCACATGGCCAGTAAGTGTGTCAAGTGTCTGAGGTCAGATCTGAACCCAGGTCCTCCTGACTCCAGGGCCGGTGCTCTACTCACTGCGCCACGTAGCTGCCCCTTGTGACTGAATTTAAAC
Organism: Pseudochirops cupreus; assembly: GCA_028627135.1. NCBI lineage: Eukaryota > Metazoa > Chordata > Mammalia > Diprotodontia > Pseudocheiridae > Pseudochirops > Pseudochirops cupreus. The sequence continues at coordinate 550,300,010 of CM053582.1, read as the reverse complement.
CCAGGCATTCTTCACTCCAGGCCCGGCATTGTACCCACTGTGCCATTTAGCTCCCTTCAGATGGGTTAATTTTTATAAATCTTTATACTGATTAACGTTTTTATTTTTCTTCTTGGTTGTTATTAGACAGGTAATTCAGTAATGACTCCCACATTGGTGATGCTGAGTTTTATCCTTCTTTGAAATGAAGAGAATGCAGGGTCAGTATGAGAACACTTGACCCAAAGGATCCCTCACCAGCCAGTAACAAATAGTAGGATAAGTCAGTACTCTGTATCGCCAGTGTGATACCCATAGCAACTGCTATATGAATATGCAGATGTATTTCCAGGGTTGAATTGCAAAACATAACAAACTCTTCCTTAAAGATGAAACCAAGATATTTATTCAGATACCAGAAAGCCAATTCCACCATGATAAAAAAGAAGTTAATACACATCATCAATGGAGGGAGCGTTGCTGTCCCCAAGCTTTCCCTCTCTTAGGCCTCCCCACAAACAAGCTCCCTGAGGATCGTCCCTCTCACTTGATAGCTGCTCTGCCTCAGCTCTCTCCCAGCTCTGCCTCACCTTCCTGCTCCACCTGTTTGGCAAGCTCCTCCCACCATGGGCTCCATGTGACTCAGGCTCAGAGCAGCTCACATGGGCCTCTTCAGGGGCAGGGAAGATCTTTAAATTTTCTTACTGTTATGTACTCTTACCTCTGATATTGGAGCCATTTCCAAAAACCACACCTTTTTTTCTCCTTTGAGGAATGGCATAAAGAGTTGAGGAATTTTGTCTTGGTAGGTGTATGTATCATCCCATTCTGGAAGTGTCCTTGATTCTCAGACCGGGAAGGCAGCCCAGCCTTCATGTTATCCACCCTGGCCCACACAGAAGTCTGCTTAACTAGCCCATCACAGTCATTCCAGACACTTTATGGATGGCAAGAAATTCAGTCTGGTTTACCATGTAGATATGGAGTGGACCACTAGAAAGGACTTGAGAGGTATCTGAGCACAGACCTTTTTATTTGACAGTTAAGGAAACTGAGGTCCAAGGAGGAAATGTGATGTGCCTGGGAGCCAGGGTGGTAACCCAGATCTGGGTCCTGAGGCTTTCCACCACACCATACTGCCTCTAGCTGTAGAATGAGAATGAGAAGATTGGAATAAGTAGTCTCCCAGACCCCTTGAAGTGTTAAACCACGTGGGCTTCTGGTCTTCCCATGGTTATACAGCTGGCACCTTAAGGGCAGGAATCCTGAAACAGAGCTCATCCTTTCCCCACAAACTTGTTTCTCCCCATCCCGCACACCTCTTTCTTTCTGGTGGTGGTTCCACAGTCTTCCTAGACCCTGAGGCTGGCTGCTTCAGAGTCATCTCTTCTTCTCCCATGTTCTGTGCCACGGATCACTCTTCCCCAGCCAGTCAGTGACCAAGTGCCAGACTCCTCCTCCCTGACGCTGGTCCATGTCAATGGCAGGTTGGCCGGCGGAGGGGGGACACTGGACCCCAGAAAAGGACAGAAGCAGCCTCGCTGAGCAGCGTTTTGTGCTGTGGTAACGTGTGCTTCTTTGGCTTATTGTTACACAGTTTGTGAGTGTCCTGAGCCTGGGCTCCCAGCTTCAGTCGAGGCTAGCCTGGCCCACAGCACCTGTCCTGGTGCCTTGTGCCCTCTTCTTTCTCCTTGGCTCTGGCTCATTCTCTCCTCACATTTTTCCTGATCTTTTGTCTGGACGTTTTATTTTGGCACATTTCACCTTTGCTTACCTTGTTTCAGAGTTATTTGTGTGTGTTTGCTTCTTGCCCTCTTCCCCCATTTGATTAAATGCTACTTGAGAGCAGGATGATATATGTCATGGCCTTTTCTTTCTCCCCAGTGTGAGCCTGGTGCTTTGCATTTAATGAGTGTTTCATAAATGATTAAGTGAATGTTCTGTTGCCAGTCCCAATAGTAGATGTGAAAGCCAAAGCCAGAAGAAAGAATTGGAACTCATTGATAAGGGGCTCACAGTTTGTATGTGTGCTCTTGCCTTTTCATCACTGATCACTTTTCTTTGATTTTTAGAAAAGGAGTGATAGTAGCCTTCATTTGACCTGTCTTGTTCAAGATTGAATAGAACATCCCTCCACACTATTGAGATGCAAACACTCAGCCTTCAAATCCAGTCCAGGCTCAGTTTGTGCTGGCTCTTAGCAAGTCCCTACCCTGGGCTGCAGTTTTCTCACTGGCACAGGTCTCATTGGGCTTAGATCACCCTGAAGGTCACTTCCTGCTCCAGTGTTTTATAATAATAATAACTGACATTTCTACAGTGCTTCCCTGTTGACAGCATCCCCAAGCAACTATTCCCATTTTCTAGAGGCCAGACAAGCTTGTGAGTAACTGCAAGCAGGAGATGAACTCAGTTCTTTCTGACTACGAGTTCAGCACTGTCTACTCTTCTGATGCAGTAATAGCTCAGATTTTACCTAAGCTTTTGTGTTTCAGTAGATTTGTGGCTTGATATTGCCTCCAGCAGTGCAGAGTAGACTCCCTCCATGTCTTCTTCCCCTGTGTGATTCTTGTCCGTACCATTCCACAAACTTCATAGATGAGCCCAGCACATTGAGGACCTCTGAATGTTCTGTGGGTCCCAGCACAAGCATCCCTCTGTTTCCCCTCGTTCCTGCAGCGTGGTGTCCCCTCTGTATTTTCTAGCCATCCATTTTCTGAATGACATCTGTATGCTGCTGCTTACCCACAAGTTATCGTTGCCCTTGCCTGTCGGATAATCCTCAGCTTTGATTCTTCAGAGTCTGTGTTCCATGATTCATAGTTGGCTATCATCACTGAAAGAATATAGATCTTAAAAGACAGCTTTTATCTCATCGATAATTCCTGCCTCTTCTCCCTTCTCAATTGAACTTTATTTCTCCCCTACACCCCCTGACAAAGGGTAACAATTTAAGAAAAGCATTTGCTGTGGATGCCTTGTGTGTACAGTATCTTCCCTAGTGGTGTTCCCCCAACCCTATCCCAGCTGAATGTCACTGTCTCTTCTCTGGAACCTTCCTTCGTTCTTCCATAACTCTTCCTTTTCTTTTCCTTTACATTGGTGTAGTCATGTCTCTTGCTCCCTTGGTTCTCCTTATTTCCTTCTGTGCTTGTCATCTAAATCTTCTGAATTCCTTGTATTTGCCATTTTATACAGCATAGAAGTATTCCATCATGTTCTGGAATTTTTCCAGCCATTGCCTGGTTGATGCTTGCCTACTTTGGTTCTGTTTTTTTGTTTTGTTTTGGCAGAGTATTGCCATGACAATTTTGTTACCCATTGGATCTGTTTCTGTTTTTTATTTCCTTGAGATAGATACCTAGATGTGAGAGTTCTGGCTGAGAGGATTATAGGCAGACCCATCACTTTCTTGAATAACAACAACTTGAAATATAGAATGGTTGCACCATGTCATAGCTCATCCGTGTTTCAGGGAGCCCAGCTTTCAAAGCTTCTTTGGCCCACACTGTCTCCATCTTTTGTTTATTTTCACCAGTTTGCATGCAGCTGAATCCTCAGAGTTATTTTAGCTTTATTTTTTGCTTAATATTAGTGATTTTTGGCGTAGGCTTTCATGTATACATTTAATAATTTGAAAATCTTTCATCTCTTTTGACCACTTGGGAAATGTATTTTGTGGTTTATGTTTTGTTATTTTGGATGTTAGACTTACATTGGTGATATTTGACGCCAATATTTTCCTACTTCTAATTCTATTTTAATCTTTTATGATCTCCTTTGCTCCTTATTTGGTTAGGAAGCAATACTGAGGTGGTAGTATCTAGTTGTTAAGAATCAGATAGAGTCATTGAACGTGGTGTACAGTTTAGTAACTGCACACAGGTCTGCCCCTAGCTCAGTATCTTTCTGAATTATTTGTTGAAGATCTGTGTGCTGATAGATAAACTCTGTGGACTGTCCTCTAACTACAGCCTTCAGCAATAGACATTCTGCATCCCTTTGGTTTTCTCTGTGTGGATTGTTAGCCTTGTCTCTTGAATCTCTCTGGATCTCCCTGAGGAGGTCCTGTAATGTTCTGGGCCTTGATGTAATTATAGCACAAAGTCATATACAAACAGGAGCAGCTGGAGAATCTTACCATGGAGACAGAGGCCCTTCACCTATTATGTGCTACAAACCCCCTTGGTAGACTGGTGAAGCCTATGGAACCCTTCTCAGAGTAACTTTAAATTTAAAAATCCATAATTGAAAGGAAGATTTAATTTTAGTTAGAGGTTAGTGAAAGTAAAGGTGTTTTTTTTTTCTCATCCAAATTCACTTGACACCCCTGAAGTCTATTGTGGAACCAAGATTAGGAACTTCAGATCTCTAGGAAATCCTTCTTTCTACGTCCTCCATGACAGTGAAGAATGCCATGAGTGACCATAGAGAGACCTCAGTTTTATTTCTCACTTGATATTTTTCATCAAGATTATTGAACTTGTTATCTTCTTGGTGCTTGGTGTCAAAGAGTCTCTCATATCATGGGCCATATCTTTTTGGAGAAGTCTACAAGCCTATATTTTTTGTTCTTCTGAGTTAAATGCTTTCTGTAGTCAATAAATAAACACAATGGAATAGTGTATTCTCTATACCTTTTAGTCATTTGCCACATGACTGTGTCATATCACATGACTTTGATGTCTGCTGTCAAAAATCATTTGTGAAAGACCACTCCTTTTTCATTTTCATCAAGGATAACTTTGATACATGGGTCATACATACCTGTATTACATACATGCCACATATATACATACATATGTTGCTTTTATAAAGTTTTTGGGGATATGTGAAAATAAATACGGGTTATTCTTTCAGGTGCATTTTTTAATAATGTCGTTTGTTGCTTCCCCCCCTGCTTCTTGGGTACCTTTTCCATTCGTCTATGTTGAAAGTCAATTCCTCAGTGTTCTCAAAATTTTGTTAACTATGACACAGATTTTTTTTCTGGTTTTATTTGGTCTGGCCAGCTCTTTTCCCCATCTTCTTCTGCTTTGGTGTGATTCTTCCTTTTCTAGAACACTTTAGGAAGTGAGGTGTTTTGAGTCCAGATGTGGAGGTTCTAGTATCATCAAGGGACAAAAAGTTTGGTATAGAAAACAATGCCGGCAGATCTCATGCCGTTTTTTGTCTCTTTCTCATCCTTCCAATTTTATCTATAAATGGTCTTTTGCTGATCTGGCTTGGTTGAGGCCTTCTCCCTTCACTACCCTTTGTTGTTTTGGGAGCAATCCTGTTTGTAATCTTCTCACATCATTGTCCTCTCAGTATTGTGGAAGAGGTTATGTTCTAAGCCAGTGACCACCGCCTTTCTCCACGTAGCAAGGAAATCAAGTATTGGTTGGTTAAAAAGGTTTCTAGACTTTGGCTTCCTTCTTGTGAGAATTGCTTTACCTGAGTTAAACTAACTCTGTAGAAAATGGTGATTGTCCCTCTCAATATCTCTTATCCATTTTCCATTTTGTTTAATAGATGAGATTGGGGCAAGAAGGTCATCTTGACTCCACTGTATTTACTCATCTAAGTAGGTGGGGATTTTGACCTTTGCTTTTGAGTTAATGATCTGATTGCTCACAAGCTGATCTTGAAAATTCCCACATCAGTAAACAGTTGTACCTGTTAATATGTATTTGCTTTCTTTTTCTTTTCTATTTTGGTGTATGTGTATATTCAGTGCTCATCGTCTGGTGCCGTCTGACTCTTGGAGAAACTTTAGTCATGTATTCTTGAGACTTCTGAATAGTCTATAAATGTTCGTTTTCTTTCATTTCTCCATCTTGAACTATCTTTTTCAGAATAGTTTTTCACTACCTCCTTGTATATCCTTGCACCTTTGCTTTGAAATCACCCAGAATCAGTATATCTGTTACCCTGGTTTGATTCCTGTGTAAAATTTCTATACTTTCTCTGCAGCAGGAATTGTTGTCACTTTAAGAGTGTTTATCTTCATGCTGATCTTTGTTTTTTCGCTTATTATGAGTATTGTGAGACAAGATGATCAAGTATCCCAGTAAATTTTGTGTATTGTCTTTGAAATGTTGACTTTGCTGTGCCTTTATCTGGTTCATCAAAGAGTACCTGAGTATTGTAGCTTCCTTATATTTTTTGGTTTGATTTATAAGACGACTCATTATTCATATGGTTAATTTCCCCGCTAGTGTTGTGTCAGACATTTTGAACACTGAGATTTCACATTGAGATTGCCATCAGTTAATGGTTGTAGACGACCCAGAAGTGGTGATTCCCAGACTCATTTTCTATTGCGCTGCCAACTGTTATTCCAGAAGCAGAAGGGACCTGCGTGAGACCAAAGGCCTCATGGATTGTGGTGGCACCAAGGAATTCCCCACATAGTCCCCAGTGTACCCTTGAGGAGTTTCACCATACCTAGGTAGGCAGATACAGTCTGTTAACAGGACTTCCAGGTTGGTAGAGCCTGCTAGAGCTGGCTGCCCTCAGGAAGCCAGGTTCACCATCCCAGTAATAGGAGGCGTCCGAGGAGAGTTTCTGCAGCGTACTGCACAGACATTATTTTGTTCAATCCCTAAACAGGCCCTGTGAAGTGTGTAGAACTAGTATTATTTGACAGATTAGAAAACTCATGCCCAGAGAGGGCCAGATACAATTCCTGAACAGCTGTCAGTGATCTTTGACGAGTGTGGGCAAACGAGGGAGGTATCCCAGAAGTGGAGATGGTTGGGCAAAGGCTGTTCTGCCATCATGAAGAGAAGAAAGCAGAACCCCACAAAGACCAGCCTTTGGGTCAAGCCATGATCGCATTGTTGTTAGTAAGTAGTCAATCCAGCACTTGAGCTCTGCTGCTTCTGATCCAACTCCAGGACATGCTCCCTTACACTACGCTGATTCTTTAATCAGAATTATGTGTGTTGTAGGGTCGCAAAAATTTAACTTAATTTTTTTCTGCAGTAGTGTAATATTTTTATAGAAAAGTGCTATCTGGGTAATTTCCAAAGTCTTTCTAAAGCTGTCAGGCTGATTAATCAGTTGAAATTGTTGTATATGGAGTTTTTACTTGAAATGTATTTTAATTCTCTTTAAATCTGTTTCTCTTTTAACAGACAACATGCAAATTTGGCTGGTACACTGAGTGGCCATGCATCCTGGGTGTTAAATGTTGCATTTTGTCCAGATGATATTCACTTCGTATCCAGGTACTCAGAATTCTTTTCAGTTTTACTTATTTTCAGTCATGTCTGATTCTTCATGGCCCCATTTGGGATTTTCTTGACAAAGATAGTGGAATGGTTTGCCATTTCCTTCTCTAGCTCATGTTACAGTTGAGGAAACTGAGACAAACAGAATTGTTAAAGGACTTGCCCAGGGTCACCCAGCTAGTAAATGTCTGAGGTCAAGTTTGAACTCAGGTCTTCTGACTCCAGGCCCATTGCTCTAGGCACTGTGGTGCCTCCTAGCTGCCTCTCAAAATTCTTAGTTCTTCCTAAAAGTGAAGGAGATTAATTTTCCCCACCTATATTTCTGTAAGTGTCTCTTGTGATTCTTCTTCCTCTGAGGTGTGGTATTTTACTGTGGAATGTTATGTTTATTATATTCTTGAAAACTTGTGTGACTTAAAAACATTTTAAATTATGTTTAAAAAGGTCATCTTCTGGGTTCTTTTGTACAAGGGATAATTTTCCCCAATTCATCTTTAACATAAATCCAAATCTTTTCCCCTCCCATGTGTGTTCCGCATGAGCAGCCCTCCTGGGACGTCTCAGCCCCGGGGTTCAGTGATCTTGTTGCTGAATGTCGGCCTGCTTGGCTCAGCGTTTTAAGTGGTGCTTTTCCGAAGTGGGATGTAGCTCATTGGTTTCACTTTAATGTTTTTCTAGTTCATCAGACAAAAGCGTCAAAGTTTGGGACGCCGGAACAAGAACTTGTGTCCACACGTTTTTTGACCACCAGGACCAGGTATCGTACATCTCCCTTGGGTCTTGAGGTTTCATGGTACTGATGAGCCCTTGGAGCCATCAGGGCCCCACAGCCCCTTGGCCCTACCAGCTGGCCGTTTGAATTGACCTGACTCAGCGTGTCTATTCTTTTTGATGATGAGGCAGCAGATAAAACAGCCCCATCTTCCCAGTTACATTTACATATGTCTTTGATTTCTCTCCTTCTCTTCATTTCCCCTGCTGCCATCCTAGTCTGGGCCTTCGTTCCTGATTGCCTAGACCATCTCAAAGGCCTCTAGCCTGTCCCCTTTCTAAGCCATCTTTAACACAGTACCCCAGCGTGGTCTTTATAATCTGACCACATCTAACCATGTCTTCTCACAAATCCTCACAAGCGCCATCTTATATGAAGTCCAGGCTCGGTCTGGCCTTCCAGGAAGGTCACACTCTGGCACTTAATTGTCCCCATGGATCTCACTGCTTCCTTCCACGTATGTCACACTCCACTTAAACTGGACTACATCATGCTTCCTCAGACAAGCCCTTTGGACACCTCCCTCTCTCCAGAGTCCCTGGCCACTGGCCTTTGTCTTATCCTTTAAGACTCAGTGGAAGTGTCCACTCTTCCATGAAAACTCTGTGCTGTCTTTCTTCCTCCTCTCAGAAATCCTCCCCTTCAGGAGCACTGCTCAGCCCAGCTTGGGATGCTTTCCTAGGTTTTCTTTCATGCTCATTTCTGTAATGTGCCTCATCCCCTACTATTTAGTAAGCCACGCTTTGTCCAGTGAGCATGTGCTTAATAAAGGTTTATGGAACAGAATTGGGCTGCAAGCCTTAAGGCGGATTTTGGAGGCCATTCTACCAGCTTTGGCCCCTGTTCAATTAGAGTGCCCCATGAAAATTCTGTGCCTCCAGTTCAAAGGGCAGAAAATCTATCTGCCATCCATTCAGTGAGCATTCTTCATGTTCAGGCTGTATTTCACTGTAGGGGACATACAGGAATAGAGATGGTGCCTGTTCTTAGAGAACTTGGGTCTGATGGAGAAAGATAAGGCTATTCCTGAAATGGTCAGTGGGCCAGAATATCTCCATTGTTGACCTTGGAGTTAGGAGGACCCAAATGGAAAGCCATGTCTCTCCTACTCACCTGCCCTGGGACTGAAGGCTAGTCAGGGGATTCCTTAGGGCTTCTACTTCCTCATCTATGAAACAGGGTTTCTGCTTCCCCTGGGTCTCTGTCTCTTACTGTCTCTCTGCCTCTCTCCCTGTCTGATTCTGTCTCTCACTCTGTCCATCTCTCACCCTTTGTGTGTGTATTTATTTGTCTGTTCAGTCTCTACCTGTCTCTTTCTCTTTGTGTATGTTTCTCTCTATATCTCTATCTTGCTCACATTCTCTCTCTCTCTCTCTGTATATATTAGCCTTTTTCCCTGTCTGTCTCTAAAACTCTCTCTCTCTCTCTCTCTCTCTCTCTGTGTCTCTTTTTCTCTGTTTATATCAGCCTCTTTCCCTATCTCAACAACACTCCCTCCCTCTCTCTCTTTCTCTCTCTCTCCCTCTCTCTCTCTCTCTCCCTCTCCCCCTCCCTCCCTCTCTCTCTGTTTCTGTGTATCTCTCTCTCTGTTTCCTTCTGTATCTCATTCTATCTTTCTTTGTCTCTTTCTGTCACTCACTGTCAGTTTCTCTATTTCTCTTTCCCTCCATATCTCTCTTTCTCTCTCTCTCTCTCTGTATTTCAATCTCTATCTCCCTCTTGCTCTTATTCTGTCTCTCTCAGTCTCTTTCTATGTTCACTCTCTCTCCATCTCTCTCTTGTGAAGTACAAGTGAAATTATGTAAAATAGGTAAATGTGTCAGAATGTGCTTAATTCCCTGAGAGAGGTATACAGGGTGCTGTGAAGATTCAGAGAAGTGACTGGTTGGGGGGAGTTGGAGGAGAGATAGGGAGAGGATGGTCAGGCCCAACATCATCACTGGAGGGGGACCTTAGAGGGTTGGGATTTCAGCAGGCAGAGGTGGGAGCAGGAAGGGCATCCCCAGCTTTAGGACCATGGGAGCAAAGGGAGAAGGAAAGGAAATTATGGAAAGAGTGTAGGAAACTGTCGCTCAGGGCAGTGCGCCTGCGGAGTGTGAGAGTGGTAGGAAATGCTAGAAAATGGGCCAGAGCACTGAAGGCCTCCCATGCTGCCCTAAAGGGTTGGGACTTATCTTAGTAGGCAAGAAGGATTCCTTGACCACCTTTAAAGCAGGAGTGATTCGATTAGAGCTATGCTTTAGGAAGTCAAAGGGGCACCTGGTCAAGACCTCAGAGGCCAGTCAGATGTAGACAAGGAAACCTGCATCCTCATCAAAAGTAAGTGCCTCCAGCGGCTCTGCTTTGGTGTATCTGATGGGCTGTGTCTGGTTACTACAGAACTGGACAGAACTGCATTCGACCATGATCAGACTTTGAAATTCTGTTTATCATTTCCACACTCCTGAATGTATGTGGGCAGTAGGCAAACAGTTCAGGGGTTTGGTTGTCTGTTGCCAAAACAAAACAAATCTGTTTCAAATCATGATTTGCCATATTTTGGACATGAAGTGATATAGTTTCTCTTGGTGGGTCCCAGTTTTAGTTCATTTAACCCAGTTAAAACAGGGAGCTAGAAATCCTTGCACTGACAGTCTTTCTGTTTGCCTCTTTAAACTGGTGGAGGACAGAGACCCTTATGGATCCATTCATTTGCTGGCTGGTAAAATGCTTTCATTTCTAAGGATTGTATCAATTTGAAATGTCAAGTGTTCTTGGTAAATATTAAATAAAAAAGATGACTTTCCGTTATAGAAATTCACTCTTAATAAACCATGTATTCATGTGGACATGCTTTTGTGGATTTTTCTCACTTTGATAAAGGTCGAAAAGAAATATTCCTTCTCTCCCTTCCCTGTTTAATGATTGCCGTATTTACATGTACTTTGGTTTGAATTTTAATCTTCAAATAAATCGATCCTAACAGTGTGGCCTAGCTCTTAGTTTTAACAAAAGTATGACAGCTCCTGAACATGCATATTTTATTTGAAAGTCATAAATCATGTAGACATATGCTTGTATCATATTACTTGTCAGAGGTCGCACCGTTCTTCAGTCGGGTGCTATGTTTCATTGGTGTGGAGCAGGCCCTTTAATGGCTGTTTCAGGATGCCAGGTTGTATATTGGAGACCATAACCCAACTTGCTTTTAAACTCATTCACAAAAGTGTGAAAATTGAGTTTAGAACCTGTAAGAAAACTTTCACTATCTATTCCCTGGTGACTGATTCCGCCTTGGGTTAAATTCTTCCTGTTGTTAAGAGTTCTGTCCCCAGTGGAGATTGGCTTTGTACCATTCAGATGTAGGGAGAAGATAGAAATTCCTCCTTTTGGGCTGGGAAGAGGTAAAGAAAATGAATTTAATAACACTGGAGGGGAACTTTCCCTTAAAAATAGTATTTGGCCTTTTCTCCAGCTGGTTTGGCTGAACTGTTGGGGATTAATTAATGACCTAAATTTAGGGTTTCTGGTCATGGGTTCAAATGACTGCCAGCAGAGTGAAATAACTAAGAGAAATTTGTGCTAGAACAGTTTCAAAGTTCCCAAATGAGAAATGACCCCAAAGTCATTTGTGGGCTCATTTTCCTCCTAGAAACAAACTTGGAATTTGTTTGAGAGATCCCTGCCGTAGATTCATGGCCCAAGAGCCCCTGCTGAATTTTGCATTGACCAGAGGAGAGTTCCGTCATTTTATAGATCCAGAGGGGAGCTCACTTGCCTGAGGTTACTCTGGTAGGGAAAGGGGTGGAGCTGGGATTTGAACCAAGTTTCTCTGACTCCAAATCCAGTCTGTCTTTTAGTACCTCTAGGCTGGGTGTGGGTAGTCTAGTCTCTCCACAGATACTGGCCCCTCTGGGGTTTTGTAAATCTTAATTCTTCAGAGATTTAGAACTGGAAAGGACCTTGGGGATCAGCAGCAGCCCTGAGCAGATTGGGGCTGAGGGGAACAGACTTTTCCAAGGCCACACAGGCAGTGAGTAGCAGAACCAGGATCTAAATGGAGGTTTGCTGACCTCATATCTAGTGCTTCCCCACTAACCCAGCCCCATGTTCCCCTTAACATGCTCTTCCTAGTCTTGACAAGCCTGCTCTTTGACCTTAGACGTCCAGGCCATGTGGACTAGAAAGAGTTCAACTGAAGCAGAGATACTTGTCTCCAAGTGCTGATGTTTGGAATGGGAAAGAAGAGCATTCTGTGTGCAGCCGAAGGCCGTGTGCCAGAGAGCAACATAGGAAGACCCAAATTCCAGTCTACCCTCAGACTCTTACCTAACTGGGTAACCCTGGGCAAGTCTCTTAGCCACTGTCTACCTCAGTTTCCTTATCTGTAAAGTGGACATAGTAATGTTCCCTACTTGCAGGGCTGTCATGAGGGACCAGTGAGGTGACATATTAGCCAGGTGCTTCGCAGGCCTTAAAGCCCCTTGGAGATGCTGCTGATTATCTGGTTTATACTGCTCTGGGATGAGAAATGGAGGTGGAACCCCCCTTCACTCCCCACTCAGTTCACATTGGGGAATGATGGAGGCTGATTCGCACACTGTGAATGAGTGTTGTCTTCCATTTTCACAGTTCTGATGACGTTCTCTGTCCAGTGTAATGAGAAGTTTAGAAGTGTGGGTAGCGCTGCATCTGGGTAAAGGCCTCATTCCTTCCATTTTCTTTGCAGGTCTGGGGAGTGAAATACAATGCAAATGGCTCCAAGATTGTGTCTGTTGGAGATGACCAAGAAATTCATATCTATGACTGTCCAACTTAATCACACTCCAAACCGGGTAGGCTGATGCTGGGGCGGGGGAAGGCATACAGAGAGGGGTGGACCACACCACCCCCCACCTTTGGACATGTTAGCAGATGGACACATGGAGCACTGCTCTGGGCAGAAACTTTGCTATTTTGGGATATTCTTTATAAGTACAAACAAATTTATATGTCGTTGCCATTTTCATTCTTTTAATAAAGAATGCCATATTCTCTGCACAGGTGTTTAGATATGGTTTGAAATGTCTTTTAAACTCCCTTATTCCCTTTTCCCTTTGTAGACAGTTTTTTTTTCAAGTAGACAGTCCAAATGGGTCTGAACAGATTCACTTGGGAAAAGAACCGTGAGTCACTTTAATGTCTCTTGAAATTAAGTGTTACAACTGTTGAGACGACGACCAGTTTTGCTTCCAAGGAGCTATCTAGTTATGTAACCTTTTTCCCCTTTATTTTGGTGCTTAAAACACTGCTGCCTAACTAGAGGCATTTAATTGTGTCTTTGGTTCCCAGTGGTCTGAACAGACTTACCCCTCTGCCACGTGTATTTTAAGCTACACAGAAGTGAAAATTTTTGTGCACTAAAGTTGATTTTCCTCCTCGAAGTTTCAGTCACTGAAACATTGCTTTGAAAACAAAAATTAAGTGTAGCTAGAAAAGAAGGAAGAGAAATTGGACTTAAAAGGAAAAAATTACAAAAAAACAAAAAACTCAGCTGTGTTGACCAAGGGGGATTTTATCACTTATTAGATTTTCCAGGTCAGGAATATCAGATGATGTCTTTGGTTCTGGGGAATTGGCAGCTTTCAGGGAGATATTTCAAAGCTAAAAATTGCCTCGTCATTTAAACTCAACCCCAGTGTCCCAAGGGACAGTATATTCGACTGCTGACCTTACAGAAGGGTAGTGTGGAAAGCACTCTGTTTAAAGTACTATAGAGATGGTATGACGGTAAAAATGACTTGATAGTGGAGTTGTATCCCTTGGGAAGTAAGGGAAATCTCTTCCCTTAGGAGAAGTAAGATGATGTCACAGGAGACATGGGCTGGCACAAGACTGCACACAATTCTCCCATTTTCTAGTTATGATCTTTTTTTTTTCTTTTTGGAGGGGGGAAAACAGGGCAGTTGGGGTTAAATGACTTGCCCAAGGTCACACGGCTAGTAAGTGTTAAGTGTCTGAGGCAGGATTTGAACTCAAGTCCTCCTGACTCCAGGGCCTGTGCTCTATTCACTGTGCCACCTAGCTGCCCCTAGTTATGATCTTTGACCTAATTCCCTTCTTTATCCTCAGATTAAGTCATATTTTAATTCCCTTTTCCTTTTCCGTAGTAACTAGAGAATTACTGTTAGACTAGCATAGAATTTGCAAGAATTCCAGTGTTGGTGCCATTCTGTCTCACCCCTCGCATGGTCTAGTCAGAGAGGCTTGAGGATTAGAAGACAGGGGGCCTCTCTGAGCCTCAGTTTTCTTTACAAAATGGGCATTAAAATGACCTGAACTGCCAACATTACAAGATGGCTGTATGGAGAATGCTCTGTGAACACTCAGGTGCCACATGTTAATGGGATCGTGTTATCTTTAGAAACTGAGTTTGTTAAGGGTACTTGACTTTCCTGTTAACACAGATTTTCTTAAAAAAAAGATCAGCTTATAGTTTAAATGTAAGTCATCATGATAGTGGATTACCTGATACATTTTTTTTTAACCAGTTAGTATCTACATCTTAGAAGCCATGGTGTAATACATTCATGCCTTTAATTAGGATGAAATATCTATATTACCTGAAATAATAAGTGATTCTTCTTCAGATTTGTCAGTTACACAGTTAGGAAAAGTGATGTGACCAAGTCTAGTGTCTCTAACATCTTTTACAATGACTCCATGGGGATCTCTTCACTCAAGCTTTGAAAATGGCATTGAGTTTCCTTACTTGGAATATCCATGCTTTTCAAAAGGAATAAAAATCACTTATCTTTCAAATCGCAGTGCAAATTTTATTTTCAGAATGCCTTGAAAATACAGATGAAAAAATTATTCAAAGTAACACCCCTTGGTGGTCCCCATCTAGACAGTCTACTGAATCAACAGAAGAATGTAGAAAAATAAATCACATTGTGGTAGAACTAGCGTTGCTAAGTACTAATCATTCTTGTTAAGAAAACACAAAACGGCAAGGATGGGGGAACAGAAGCCTTGATTTTAAATGTGAAACTCCATTCGTGCACAGGGAGAAAGAAATTCACCACATTGCTCTGTTCTGTGCCAGAATGTTATTGGCCAGGCATTGTTTTTTCCCTAAGCACAAAGTCTCACATGCACTTCGAGCACTTTTGGTCTTACCTGTATGATACCACCTAAATCTGGCTATTTTGAGTCATTGGGAAAGGAACCATTAACACTGTACAAGTAAGACTTAGTTCTTGTTCTTAGCCCAGCAGCTATTACCTGGACCTGACTGCATGTCTGCAGTGCCTCACAGATAGGTCAGAATTCAAGAAATGGCCCTTCTCCACTGTAGCTAAGAATACTGTAGCTAAATCAGGTCTGTTTCAATAGGATTATCTTGTGTTTGTCATTTTTAAATTCACTACAGATTTTGAAGGACTTAACTGATACCGTTTCCCATTTTACTGTCAACAGCCACACCTCAGTTGTATGTGCTTGTCCACTGGAACAAATGGTAGCAGCCCATGCCTTTTCATGGCTGGCTGACTTAGTCACTTATAATGGAATTCATTGGAATTTGATGGGTTGGTCAAGGTTAGAGAGATGTGATGGGTTGGTAGTAAAGCTCAGCGACCCGCTAATGGCCAGTGACAATGTTATCAGAACAGAAGCCCTCCGAAGATGTGGCAGGACCTCTAGCTGGGTATCCGCCATCCATGAACAGAGGAGACCAGAAAGAAATGCCCTCATGCGAGTATAAAAACAAACTTCCTCAGTCATCCCTTTTTTTAAAAAGTTAAATTTTATAGGACAGGTGAGTGAAAGAAGTGGCAAACATCAACAAATGAACATAGTACTATTGATTGACAGAACTTTACAGATTGTTCCTGAAGCTGCTCAGATAGGAAAATATCTCCACTTGCTACTATTTTACTATAGACACCCCAGCATCTGAGGGTCATGTTTGTTGCTTGAAAAAGAGCAGCAGAGTGGCTGTGGGGACGCAGAGAAGGATTCTCTACAGTGAAGCTCTTTGGCTTGGTCGGTGTTAAGACAGAGGGCCCGCAACAGGCAGGCCAGGACTGCAGCCAAACTGTATTTTCAGTATCACATCCAGACAGGTGGTATGGTTTGGTTTTTTGTTTATACCAACAAATGTTTTGGAAGGGTTAGTTAGTAGTAATATAAGAATCCAATCCAAAACTGCCTGGTCACTCCTTCAGGTGAGAGCGTGGGCCGGGTGCTGCAGGCTGCCCTTCCCATCTCAGCGTGGTGAGGCAGGTGCAGCTCAGGCCTGGGTGCTCTCTTCTTTCCCCAGAGCAGCCTCTTAGCCGCGGTGGGGGAGAGCCCAGAGATGAGAGCATCACTTGCTGCTGTGGGCGCATGCGGGGGTGGGCGTAGTCGCCTGCGGCTGCCCGACTGCCCTGGGGCTCTGGCCCTGATACCTGAGAACCACCACTTTCAGTCAGGGGCTTCTTGAAGCTACAACCTGGAAGTGTAAATGAAAAGATTCCATATGCAGACTAGGTGTGATTTACACTTAAAAACATTTAAATATAAATTAAGCTATAACTTAAGATACAACCAAGAAAGGGGACACTCAGCAGTTCCTTGTGCTGAACACACACACGCACACATGCCACACATACACACACACACGCACGCACACACAGGACACCCCAGACATAAGGCCATTAAAGCGATGCCATTTTCATTGTGCCAACTTTACATTCGTCAGTTTGCTAGTCCGCGCACACCACACCACATCATGCCGTCTGGCACTGCACTCCCGCCCTGGGGCCCTCATCATCTTCTTCATAGGCTTCTGTGCTGTGGCGCCAGTTTTGTTCGTTAGGGTTAAACTCCTTGAGTTCTACTTGATCCATGTCGTCTGTGATTCTTATTTTTTGTCGTGGCGGAAGTAAAGCTTCTAACTGAGGCAGTTTATCTTGGGGGAGCCAGTGTTTTTCAGGAAAGATAACCTATGTTGAGGGGAAAAACCTACATAAATGGAAGGTAAAGGGCGTCATTGGAACAAACTTCACATAATGAGAGGAATCAGACTTACCAAGAACTGTATGATGAGAGACCCTTTCTCCATCGGTGCTTTGTAGATGGGCATGCCTTCATTACGCACACATTTCAAGTCACCATGCTTTATCACTTCACCTGCCCGTAAGAGAGGTTGGTTTTATTAGGCACTTGGAATGTATAGTCTCTAGTTCTACAGTACATTTGAAAGCAAAACTGAGGGGGATGGGTCTGAAGCCTTGGAAAGGTATTACTGATTATATATGATGTACCAGAAGAATCTGAAAGATGATCCAATGGGGAATTTAGACATGAGAATTTCTGCCCCCCACACCCATTTCACCAGTATTCAAAGACAAAGCTTTATGCACTTCTGCAGGCTCTGCTGCCCATGAGAGGAGTGGTGAGGTTGAGAGCAGTGTCTACCATCAGAGAAGGGCTGGGCACAGAGGCAGCTGGGACAGTAATACATGGAGGATCACACACAGAGTTAGTGAGTTCCCCTAAGAGAAACTCCCAGCAACATCACAGCAGGTTCCTGAAACTCTTCCTTACATCTACCACCTCAAGGACATGCTTTTGTGAGCATTTTCCCCTTTGCTTCTGCCTTCCAACATTTAACCACATATTTCATACACTGGGAAGGAGGTGTCAGAGGATACAATATTAGGTCCCTGAATTCAGCCTCAGGATAATAGGTATGGTCACTCACCATTATCCCAAGCACCTAAGAGGGGGAAAAACCCCAGGGCTACCAACAAGGTAATGAAGGAAGGAAGGAAGGAGGAGTGAGGATCATTCTCCTTGTTAGACGACCAAAGGTGATAATGCTCTAAATATTAGCCGGGAGGCCTCGTGTGGATGAATAAGAGTCAGTCTGGAGCACTTTGGAAAATAACTAGTGTAGATGTGACACAAAGTCTCATCTCCTAGTGGTTTGATATCACAGCAGGACCAGGATGTTTTCTGTCTCATCCAGGGTGGGAGAGCCTTTGACAATGTCCTCCCATCATCAAGGAGCCACCTGGTGTTTGTCATGAGGGAATACTAACTTCTAAGTGATAGGAAGTTCTTCCTTCTGAAGCTGAAATCTGCTACCCTGTCTGTAACTATATAGTACAACTGGAGGGCTGCCAATAAGGTCCAGGGCACTCTTAGTTTGAGCAAAGTAAGATTCGAAAAAATTACTCACAAGTACAGAACAAGAGAGACCTGGCTAGAAATTTCAGCTGATCTCAATCTTGAGGCAATTATCTACTTTCTAGAGACACAATTGGCTCAAGCCTTTTTTAAAGTCCTACTTAAATCTCTAGCTATTTCTTCCACGTAAATAAACATTGTCAAGTCAGGTTCCTCTCCCAGCTCCTTCTGCAGTCATTTTCTTGTGCAGATAAGTTTGTCAAATCTTAATAATCTCAGACATAGTGCTTTGGAATTTACTTAGAAAACTATTCTGCTTCAAAAATCAAACTAAAAAATCCCCAAGTCCAATGAGAAACTAATGCCTGCACAAACTGAGGAATAAAATTAAGTAGAGCTAAACGTCATATAGGACAGGGAATAGGTCACAGAAATATTGCCTGGACTGTTGCTGTTAGAATTGCTATGAGAATTCTTATGAGATGGTGCCCGGAAATAATTCCTTCCTTAGAGACTTGTGCTGAAATGCTAATATACTATAGAAAACCACTCTGGAAAACAGAACCAGGTATCCTTGATGCTCAAGTAAGAATACAGAAATACAAAGTTTGAGATGAATTTCTGTCCTGGCCTCATTTTGTTTTCTAACCCCAAAAGTGTGGGTCCTCTTTTAATATAATTTGATGACTTCTGTACATTTGAAGAGGGGGAAGAGAAAGGTGGGCCTCTTGATGTATATTGTTTTCTACTATATAATGAACATGGAGAACTGAACATGAGAATAAATGTGGGAGAAAGGAGGAAAGATGTATACTGTCCTCAAGGAACATTAGATTTCCACACAAGTGGATTTTCAAACTGTAATAGAGCTTATTTCTTCAAGTATTAAAACCTCACGTTCAATATTTCTGGTAGAAATGGTTATTTTTCTTCTACTTTAAGTAACAATGAACACAACCTTTTTTTAAAAATGACTTGAGATCCCATTAAGAAACAAATTGCTTCTATAGTATAATACAGCAATACTCTTAGGCTTTGTTAAGGCCTGTTCAGCTGTGTGTAGACCAGGCCTGCGCAACGTATAGCCCATGGCCCATGAAAAACATACAGAATCTGTATTGTGCAGGCCTATTTTATATCTTCTCCACATTTCATTGGCTGCCCAAAATCCTTTGGCTGGCCGCAAGCAGCTTGTGGACCGTGCGTTATGCAGGCCTGGTGTAGCCTAATGCTGGGGTGATTAGAGGGTTTGAGTTCTTCTGTTTCACTTTTCCATCTCTTTTTGGTGTCGGCTGTTATCTTCTTGCTGCTGGTACTATGATTACTTCTAGCAACGTGCCTCTCTTCTCCCCTTTTTTGATTTACTTTGAACTTAAGATCTAGACAACTGGCCTTGTTAGAATTATGTCTAAAATTAAGTGAAGCAGATGGAAGTATGGAGACCTGAGGGGTTAGGAACAACGTGAGAACTGGATGCCAGCTACCGTGGCTGCTGAATTCAGGCTTTTACAAAATCTTGGTTTTTTACTGTGTCAGTCTGGGAAGCTGATCTTTCTAGATGGGTAGGTACATCTCAGCATAAATGAAGTATTACTATAAAAGGAAAGGAGAGAGACATGAGGAACTGGAGAAATACAAGGGGATGGGAGAGGAAAAGGAGGAAAAGGAAAAAAGAGGAGGAAGAGAAAGATGAGAAAATTCTGCAAGCAGAGTTTTCTCTGCCTTCATGGGCTTCAGTCGAGAAATCTTCCTGCATTTCCATCTCTCTCCCGCCAGTCTGATAACCAGAAACAATGGTATTCCTTGGTTCCCTGCCTCCTCTTTCTGAGGTGGTAACTGCCCCTGAAACAGGTCCCCACAGTAGCAGGGACCACTTGGCACATGTGCTCCTTTTAAGGAGTGGCTCAAACCCTTCCCCTACATGCACACTGCACTCCACCCCAACCCACTGTGTGGAAACCTAGGATCACACACACTTCTAGCATTATTTTTAAGGGGAGAAAGTATTTAGAAATATTTATTTCAAATTTTTCTAAATCACCATTGATTAGAGAAATGCAAATCAAAACAACTCTTGATAAACCAACATCACACTTACCAGATTGGCTAACACAGCAAAACAGGAAAATGATAAATGCTGGAGATGTGGGAAAATTGGAACACTAATGCATTGTTGGAGTTGTGAACTGATCCAACCATTCTGGAGAGCAATTTGGAACTTTGTCCAAAGGGCTATAAAATTGTGCATACCCTTTGACTCAGCAATGCCACTTCTAGGTCTGTATCCCAAAGAAGTATAAAAATGGGAAAAGGGCCCACATGTACAAAAATATTTATAGCAGCTCTTTTTGTGGTGGCCAAGAATTAGAAATTGAGGGGATGGCCATCGATGGCTGAACAAGTTGTGGTATGTGAATGTAATGGAATACTATTGTGCTATAAGAAATGAGGAGCAGGCAGATTTCAGAAAAACCTGGAAAGACTTATACGAACTGATGCTGCGTGAAAAGAGCAGAACCAGGAGAACATTGTACACAGTAAGAGCTACTTTGTACGGTGACTGATTTTGATGGACTTGTAGCTCTCTCAGCTATGCAGGGATCTAAGACAACTTCAAAAGACTCATGGTGGAAAATGCTGTCCACATCCAGAGAACTCTGGAGTTTGAATGCTGATGGAAGCATAACTATTTGTTCTCCTTTTCTTTTGCTGTTTTGTTTCTTCTTTCTCATGGTTCCACCCATTAGTTCTAATTCTTCCTTA
>CM053582.1:550255044-550278642 GCA_028627135.1 Pseudochirops cupreus | reverse complement strand
TCAGTCAAATATCTCATCAGAAAACTTTTGGGGCGGGGGATGGAAGCGGGGGGAAGCAGAGATGTGTTTGTTTTTACTTTCCCACCCAAGGCCCAGAGGAGAGTGTGAATCACATGTAAAGATAGTTTTCAACATTTCATTTTTGTAAAATTTTGAGTTTGGCTGGATTAGCCTTGACCACTACTATTGGAAAAAATAAAAACATGGCCTAATGTCAGTAGTGTTGTTTTCTTCTAATAAAAGACAGAGAAGGGGGTGTGGGGAGGCAGTAGGAGAATTGGAGGCAAAGCGATTTGGCTGAGCTTGACTGAAGGTGCCAGGCAGTGCCACCGAACCTTCACCGGCAAACACAAGATATGACCGACACCAACACTCGCTACCCGCCGCAGAGCCTACCTGCCTTCGAAGTTATAACAAGAGTTCGGTTATCCAGTGTTTTGATGGTCTTCTTGAAGCCACACAAAGCTTCGGTGAGCTGAATCTTCATTTTCATTATCAGGTCATGGCCTCTTCTCTGAAAGACACCATGATCCTTCTGGTCAAGCACAATGATGACATCGCCAGGCTCCAGCTCAGGCTCCTGATCTCCTTCTCCATGAAACATAATCTTTTGTCCATCTTTCATACCTAGGAAACATCACCCCTTATTGAGTAACCCTTCTCTTAAATGGGGTCCTTTTTGTAAGCCTTTGTTCTAGGAGGGCAGAGCAGGGGATAAGCATTTGCATAGCACCTACTGTTATGTGCTGGGCACTGTGTTGAGTACTTTACAAAGATCTTATTTCGTCATCACAGCAACCCTTGGGAAGTAGGTGCTATTATTATACCCATTTTACAGTTGAGGAAACTGAGGCAGACAGAAGTTAAGTGACTTGCCCAGGGTCAACATAGCTACTAAATGCCTGAGGTTGAATTTGAACTCGGGTCTTCCAGACTCGGAGCTCTATCCACTGAGCCCCCAGCTGCTTCAGAGGCCTTTACAGGCCTCTCTTGGACATGACCTCCATAGGAGGAGGCAGGGATTATAGCTACCTTTTTACAGACGGGAAAGGAGAAGTCGAATGTTATAGCACAATCATGGTCATGATTATGACCACAGAGCCAAGTCAGGAGCAGCCTGGAATTGGACTAATGTTTCTGGATGCCGTGTGGATTTGTTTGTGGAGTTCACTCACCATGCTCATTTTGTGATATAAGTATGCCTAACAGTATTGCAGGTATAGAAATGATGTCGCTTGAAATGTAAAAGAATGAAGGATAGCATTAGAGTTTTGGAAGGTAGAAAGAGGGTTGTGATGTTGTCTGTCACACATCAAGGATGGCACTGGGCCAGATTTCTTTGTTGAGACAGCCAAATGGAGCAAGAAGGGAATATTGCAGTGAGGTTTAGATTCAGTCAAAAAGCCATACTTAGGAATCTAGAAGGCCCCATGTGACTTCAAGGCTGCAGGTTCCCCACCCCTAGTCTAAGCTTTCAAAAGATGGTGAAAGTTGGTGGGTCACAGTATCAAAAAAGGGGGAGAAGAGAAAAACCCCAGAAAAGAAGGACTGGAGCTTTTTATCCACAGAGAAGTCCTTGTGTTTGTAAGAGCTAGAGGCAAGAAGCATTTATGGCACTCTAAGGAAAATGAGACAGAACCTGTGACTGATTTTACTTCTCCATCTATTGTGTTTAACTGGATCAGGACAGAACCTTGTACAAGGACGAGCGAGTCCTCAGAGCTTACTGGTTGTTCTGGGTGTTCATTGGGAAAAGGTCTGGTGGGGGTGGGGAGGTGGGAGGCTGATGGTAGCCCCAGGGCCTCACCTTTTTCTATGTGAACTTCTATAATTTTTTTCTCTCTTACAACTTTACAGCCATTACAGTTCTCACACCGATCCTTGGGGTTAATTCGTTCACCTTGGCCTTTACACTCAAGACATACTGTTTGAATCTGCTGGACCATTCCTGGCCCAATCTGCTGGATGTGAATTTGCATTCCTCTCCCTTTGCAGATGGGGCATTTTTCAACAGATCCCTTTTTCCCACCAATTCCTAGGGAAGCAAAACAAAAATGAAATTTATGATCTCAGACTTAATCAGAGCAAAAACAATCTAAAAGCTATGGGTAGTGGCCACGTGTTTATACTTTGTTCCTTTGAAAATATGTACAGAATGACATGGAAGTCTCAAGTTAAAGAAACATCTGTGCTTAAAATAGCTACAAAGTTGACTGAAATATTTTGTATCCTAAAGACCACCTTAAAATTAGTTTTTTGTTCAGTCATTTTTCAGTCATGTCCATCTCTTCATGACCCTTTTCTGGGGTTTTCCTGGCAGAGACAGTGGAGTGGTTTGGCATTTCCTTCTCCAATTCATTTTACAGAGGAGAAAACTGAGGCAAATGGGATTGAATGATTTGGCCAGGGTCACCCAGCTAGCAAGTCTGAGGCCAGATTTGAACCCCAGAAGATGATAAACCTGGCACTCAGTCAACTAGTCACAAAAGGGTTTTGTTGCTTTTTTTTAAACAGGGACATTTTTTAAAAATGCGTATTAATAAAGAAATGCATAGACTTTGAATGGCACAAAATTTCAGTTTTCTCTGGCAGGTAGTAAATCTATACTGTGTGAGAAAGCAAATTGTATGTATGTAATAATGAAGGATTGTGTATGTGGGGGGGGCGGTGATAGTGTGTGTTGTATTTCACTTCATTAGTTTACAAGATAGTACGTTTGACTCTAAAGTCTGGGAAGTGTTCCTCTCCCCCACCCCCAATTCATTACCTTCACATTTTTCGCAAATTACATTTTTCTGGAGCGCGAGTTTCCTTGTGACTCCATTATATATGTCTTCAAGCGATACAGACAACTGATGCACGACATTCTTGCCTTCCAAGAAGTGCACAAGCGTAAAGATGAATGCATTAGAAAACTCATCGTTGAGGCTTAATTCGAGTCACCCTGATACAGAACATCTGGTGTTCCCCTTGGACCAGCAGCATTTTCCCACTTCTACATTTCTGTGAATGAGGCTGTTCTAAACACTTACAAATCACCTCTTTTAATCTGAGAGTCTTGTGTCTTAGTTTTAGCTAAAAATTAAACTACTTTCTAAGTTAATTTTCTTAGAGCAAATCTGAGTGAGGAAGACGGGTCACCCTGTACTCCATATAAAATAAAGCGAGGTAAACAAAGAGCGTTTAAATAAGAGCTCACTCCTTCCTGATAAGCACTCAGTTGCAGCTTATTTCAGGAAGGTGAAAAACCAGACTTTCTAAATCACAAAGAAAGATTTTTTTTTAGCATGTGAAATATATAAGCTAAGTCTTAATGGATCTGTCTTCTATCCTTGAGTTCTCAATCACATTTTTATACATTTTTAAAACCTTGACAGTTTTGTAGGAAGCAAAGAAATATCACAGGTTAAAGGAAATGTACCTTAACCATTGTTTGGGATGGAATGCATTAAGATAATTCTCATTAAAAAGGCACATTTTAATTTTTAGTATTCTTTGTCTTTTTGGAACTGATAATCTAGGTCCTTCTAACTCTGCTTAGTAAGTCAACAAGTGAAAATAAGTACATTTATATATGCCTAACTTATTGAGGATCAGATAGGCCACAACCAAAAAAAAAGCATGTTAAAAAGGTTTCTGAGCAGTGTAAAACAAAAATCCCCCCTACCACCTTTTCAAAGGGCCATATTTATTTCTAATTTACAAACAAATCTAAGAAACTGGTCGTTTGTTTTTCTTAGCTATATATCAGGTGATAAAGGGGTGTGGGGCATAAGGGGGTAAGGTAACTGAGAAATACCAGAGACACTATTCAGAAACAAATTACTCTGAAAAGCATAAGCCGGGGGCCATCCAGGATACCCCTAACAGTATACCTCCACCATAGCTGCTGAAGGCCCCACCGTATAATAATCTAAGTTCATAAAGTGCCTCAATTCCATCAGACAACAGGTAAAGGTGGGGGTGGGGGATGGGGAGAGGCTTCAGTTAACTGGAATATTCACCTTGTGGAATACCTCATTCTTCAGTGAAGGATCAATAAAGCTTTATTTTTTACTTTGAACACAAGGCAGGCAGAGCTCAGCAACTGGGAAAGCTGACTCAATCAGGGAGCATTTATTTAAGCAACAGTTAGATGCCAAGTACTGTGCTAAGCAACTGACTTTGTTGGTATATGGGCAAGCCATTAAAAAAAACCAAACAAACAAAAAATTCAAACTTTCCTTGTGGAAGGGAAGGGAAGAGAACTATTTGGTTTCTAAGCAGTTCTTTAAGAGGTTCAGAACCTTTTTTGGAGGGTGTCCTGGCACTAACACTTTGGCAGGCTGGTGAAAACCTATGGATTTTTTTTCTCAGCATGATGTTTGTTGCCTACATTCAGAATTGAGGGAAATGTTAAATCTCACTTATTAGCGAAAATAAAAATAAGATTTTTTTCTTATCCAAGTTCTCACAGCGCCCCTCCCCCCATTCCTGTACTCCCAGAACCCCTTTTCTACAAGGAGGACTATTTTACCTCTATATTAGTAAACTAAAGAATACTTAATAACAGTGAACTTCTAAAACATCTTATTTCTAAATACTCAGTATTACCTATATTCACACAATCTAGAAGATACTAGGTTAGAATACTATATAGAAATTCAGTCTTTTTAATCTTCTTGTTTATTATGAACTTAAATTGAGTGGCATAGGAGAGGGCCCTTGTATGTAAGGCTCTGGAACATTTAAGACTTTTAACTGTTAAAGAGTGTCGTTCCCCCCAGACCATTTACCTCTTCTTTCTCTAGTCATCCGTCCTCCACCGCCAAAGAACATGTCAAAAATGTCCATGGGTGACGAGAAGTTGCCGCTCGTTGTACCTCCTTCTTTAATAGCCTGTTCCCCACCCTGGTCATAAATTTCCCTTTTCTTTACATCTGAAAGTACTTCGTAAGCCTGGGAGATGAGTTTAAACTTGAAAACAAAAACAGTAACAAAACCAGAGACTGAGTTGAAAAGCTTTAACAGGCAGAGTTATCCGAGCAAGAGCACTGCTCCCTCCTGGATGCTGTTCCAGTAACAGTAGCTTGTCAGTGACTGTAAGGGTCACAGAGGGCCTCTTCTTGATAGCTAAAGCAGTACAGATGAGGGGAAAAGCAGGCTTCCCCCCAGAGGGGCCTCATCAGTAACCAGGCATGGTTGTGTTGCTAGCTAATGTCAGAATCAGGATTTGATTCTTGGGGCTTATGTTCCAGGTACCATGTGGGGCATCCTGTTTCCCTTTTCCTCACTCTCTGGTGGTTCATAATGGCCAAGACATGTCTGTCCTGTTTTTCCTATGTCCTGTCTCCATGACTGTCCTGTTTTTCCTATGTACGTAATATGTGGGTTACTTGAAATATAACTTCACAATGCTTTCTGTAAGGCTCAAGGTTTCCTTGCTAAATCTTAAAGCCTACCTTTATAATGTATATTGTGATCAGAGCTGAAATGTTTCTGTGCATTTATTTGTACGTTATTTCTTTGAGGAAGTAGCTATTATCAGCCCCCTTTTACAGACAGAGAAATGTGTAGCACCTTAAGGGACACAAAGGGAATTAGGACTTTGGAACTGAAACTCAGGTCAAGCTGCCCTCAGAAACTTGTGAGTCTCACTCACAATGGCTAAGTCCATCATAAAAGTCACAATAAGAAACATTCACTGATCACTGATGAGGATGAGACATGGCTTGGATAGTTTTAGTACTTTAACTAGCCCTTTTTTCACTGTAGTAATAATTAAGTGCTTTGTCCTTCAAACCACTGGTAATTTGTCATTTAAAAACACAAAGTATATTTCACACTTTTAAATTTTTTTGTTTATCATGAACTTTAAAACAAGCATGAGCATGTTAAAAATATAATGAACAGAAAAGAGAATTGTACGTGAAATTGAACTTTTTACACCATTTTTAAAGTATACTAAATTTAACACTAAATAGCTTGTCTCCCTTCTTCTAGCACTAGATATTCAGTCTGAATACTATGGCCAAAGAGACAAAGACAGCAAAAACTGGCCCCAGCATCATCAGTACCCCCCAAAGTTTGGTTGGTACTTCCACTTACAAATAACTTTGAACCCCACCTAATTGATCTTTTTAGCTTATAAAAGTTAAAAGTGACCCAAGCTGACTAGTTGCCTCCTTGCTGCTATATATTCTGAAGCTTCCCCCCCCCCCCCCCATTATGCTGCTGGCCCTAAGCTGGCACAGTCCATGTACAAAGAGCTTGACCACAAAGCACAGCTTTTAAATAATGCTGATGCTTAGCAACAACCCACAACAAGATGGAATGTGAAGACCCAAGCCTTCCCTGCACTGGTGGAAGGAGGGAAAAAGATCTCTCTTCACTGTACTGTTATCAATAAGAACAAAACCCAAATTAGTAGCCCTGAGAGAAGAAAACAAATTTGGTAGCCACTTAAGGACTTTAAAATTACGCCTCACCATTTCTTCCCACAAGAACTCGGGTTCTCTCTCTGCAGGCCATCCATGTTGTGGGGCCTTGTTATTCTCCCTTGTGGAAACCCCCATCTTCTCCTTTCTTGCCTTTTGTACTCATTAAATGTGGCAGTCCAGTCCTCACTTTTCCCTTCTTTTGTGACATGAGGGTCTGGACTAGGATTTCTTCTCTAACATGGTGTAATGTCTTGCCTGTTTCCTCCACTAAGATACAGCAATGGTGCCATTTGGTGCTTTCCACTTGAGAACTTTTCCCAAAGACTTAGAAAAGGGACATTGGATTTGGAGTCTGAGGACTTGAGTTCCAATTTCAGCTCTTATTTTATTTACTAACTGTGTCATATTAGTTTAGGCAAGTTCACTTCATCATCTGTAAAAAATAAGGTTTGGCTGGCAGATCCCTTCCAACTCAATCTGTGATTCTCTTCCCTAATTTTAAATAAAGACAAGCTGGAAAAAGATAAGTTAGTCTCTAACTCCTCCCCACCCCCCTTAAGTCAGAACCATATTTAATCCCAACTCAAGAAGACCAGCTTGGGTATATTATTAGGCCATGGGTCAGTTTGGGGTGGGGTGGGGTGTGCACAATGTCTTATGGCTAACTAAAATGGATTTCCAAGCCTCTAGCCTACTGGCCCACTTATTTCAACATTCACTAATGAAAATATTCTAGTAATAGCCAAAGACTTATATAGACGTTAAAAATGTTAACATAAAACAACCAGCACAAATATTTCCTTAGCCAAACCAAGTACCTACAGGCCCATAAAACAATGGTTGGCACTGTCCTCAAGGAACTTGCTTTCCATCAGCAGGAATAAGTATAATTCAAAAGAGGTGGAGCCCAGGGACATCCTTCATAGTAAAGAGAATTAGTGAATGCATAACGTTAAAGAGAAAGAACACATTCCCCTGTTGGGGAGAATGGCAGAGTTATAAATGGGAAAGATTTATTCAAGAAAGAGGGACTTATGACTGAAGATGAATTTATAAAGTGTGGGGGGACTGGAAGAAGCAAATGGGCACAGTGAACGGCAGAACCGAGACCAGCTAGAATGGCTGGGTATTTGAAAGGGAATAATGGGAAAGGAGGCTGAAGCCAGCTTGCACAGATGATCTGAAATGCCAGACAGGTTAAGGATTCTATGTTTTATTTTGTTGGCTGTGAGGTTTTTGATCTGGGGATTGATAAGGACTTAAATTATATGTTGTGAAAAAGCAATCTAATTTAAGACAACTTATTTTGGAAAATTACAACTTAGTTTGTTTATAAAGTCTTTAAGAATCTTGAATCACATTTTCCAAGAACAAGAAATAAGATCATCCATGATGTCTGCTGCATCTATAGAGCTGAATAGCAGCATAGGAGACCTTAAAATGACCTACGTAAGACAAGAGAAAATTAGTTGTCCCCTAAATATAGATGAGAATGAACATAAGTGGGCAAGAGACAAATGGTCTAACAGCAAGTATTTTAAACTTGTGACGGTGGCCGTCGTTCACATAAAGCACATGCAGCTAAATATAAATATTCGATCAGTGCCCAGGCAAGTGCTCTGAAGCAGCTCCCACTCTGAAATGAATAAGGCAGACAGGTATTTTGATCCCAGGGTTGTTTCCATAGGTACTAAACAGAAGCCCGTGGTTAACTGTAGCTAGCTAGCCAGCCTGCTTCAGAGTGTCCCCCTGGAGGCAGCTCCAGACCAAAGGAGAAGGAAGCCCACAGAGCTTACATGGAAATGACAAAGCATAATTCAAAGGGGGAGAGAATGACCAGGGTCCAGGAATTCAGTGTATGATAGTCATCTTTTTGTTTTCAGTCAAGGGACAGTAACCATTAAAAGTATGAAATCGGACACTTCTACAAAAAGTGTTCCTCGTTTTGTTTGTTTGAGACTGGGTCTCTGATCACTCAGGCTGTAAATGAAGTGGGCTGCTTCTCAGCCCAGTCCAGAGACTGGCAAGCAGCTTTTTGACCTGGGCCATTTGGGTCCCCCTTCCCACCCCAAGCTCACCACTTTGGTGCTTACTGAGTACGCTCAATTCTGGCTTTAACTCTGCTACACACATGTCATGGGAGACTCACCAGCCTCCGCATCCATCCCCCGGGCAGCAGGATCTATTATTGCAAGCTCCAACCAACGCCCTGACTCTAGGGTTCCTAGTTCTCACCTGGCAAAATTTTCTCAGCTTAATTAATGGGGGAGAGTTGAGTGTTGACAGGTACCTCATTTGTGACCATAGAGAAACTTAAGTGAATTTGTCCTTTGTAAACATTCCGGCATTGTATAAGTGAGGTTACTGTTACACCTATCCGTGTTCACTTTTCAGTTTTCTTGACTACTCTGTATCCGTTTAAAGCTTTGTATATTAACATTTATGACAAGTTGCGGGGCTGCTCTTTCGATGACTGTTCCGGCCAGTTCTCCTCCACTCATTCCCCCCGACTTTGCCAAGGTGACAGCTCTGACCCCGACAGAGCCACCGCGGCTACTGTTCTCCCAGGGAGAAAAAAAAAAAAAGATCGTTGGTCCTCCTGGTAATTCTGCACCCTGAGAAATGCCTGCTAGGGCTGACAGTTACCGGCTGTCCAGGGCCGGCCACGCCGAAGGTGCCCACAGACCACGATTAAAACGCTGCCTGCTTTTGATAAAGCTCCTTCCTCCTCCCTCCTACCCGCGGGGAGAGAGACCCACCCCCCCCACCCCGGCCCTCTGCAGCCCCGGCCGGGCTCCCGTTTCCTGGGATCTCAATGATTAAAGATTCTTCCTTTCGTCAACTTTCAACGCCCAGGGCTGGGGGGCGCGGGACGCCGGCGGCCGGCCGGCCGCGTCCTCCTCTCCATCCCTCTCTCCCTCGTCCCCCTCCGCCCGCCCCGGGGCAGGGGGGTACAGCACCTCTCCCCGCCTCACCTTCTCGCCTTCGTCCGGGTTCTTGTCCGGGTGGTACTTGAGGGCCAGCTTCCGATAAGCCTTCTTGATCTCCTCCTGGGCGGCGCTGGGCTTCACCCCCAGGATGTCATAGTACTCAGTCTCCTTGACCATCTTCGCTCTGCGGGAGGGGGCTGGCGGTCAGGCTGGCGAAAGAGCCCTGAGGGGCCGGGGAGGGACTGGCCGGACGACCGGACGGACTGGCTGAGAAGGCGGCGGCCGCCCGAGGGGCGCGAACAGCGGCCGCCCTCGGACCCCAAGTCGGTCCGGCCGGCCGTCCGCAGCCCCGGCTACCCGGCTAGCTCCGGCGCCGGCCCCGGCCCGCAGCCGCAGATCCCCGGGCTCCGGCCGCGGCTCCCCCGCCCAAGGACACCCCCAGCTGTCGCGGTCGCCTCCCCACCCGCCCCTGTCCCGTGCCGGTTGCACACACGGCCCCGGGGCGCCTCCGCGTCCTCTTTTATGGGTCGGCGGCGGAAGGTTCCTGCGCGCTACGGTGACGCCACAGTGGTCCTAGAACGTTCGCGGAGGTTCCCGCGGGCGGAACGGGCGGAGGAGCTTCGGCCGAGGTTAGGGGGAGAAAGAATCTCCCTCCCCTTTCTCCCGGGTGGGGGTCCCCCTCCCCTCCCCTCCCCGCTAAGGGTCTCTCCCTCCCTTGGGGGAGTCCCCTCCCTTCCCTTAGGGACCCCCTCTCCCTCTGGGGGCTCCCTTTCCCCCAGTGGGACCCTAGTTCACCACTTGGGGCTTCTTCCCCGGGGAATCCCCTCCCACGGCACGCCGCTCCACTCACTCGGGCTCGGGGGTTTCCGTCTGTCCCTCCGCCTCCCCCGAGGTCCAGTTCTGCCCGCCGCCCCGGGCCATTTCGGAGGCCTCGGGAGGCTGGGCTGCAGTGTCGGCGATAGCGGTGAGCGGGCAGGGGCCCGGGGCCTCAGGGCGGCGGGACCGGGGGCCACGGGGCGGAGGCGACGGTGCAGGAGGCAGCGGCTGCTCGGGCGGCGGCGGGGGGCCGCGGGCCGGGCGGGCCGGGCGAGTTCGGGAGGCAGGACGGCGGGAGGCAGGGCGGCGGGGCGGCGGGCGCGGAGCCGGCCCCGGCGGGCGACCGGGCGCGCTCACTCTGGCGGCGGGGTGGGTGCGCGGAGCTCCCTCCGAGCAGGTCTTAGACGGAGAGAAGGAAGAGCAGGTTGGGCGAGGTGGGCGGCCCGGGGGCGACTGACCCCCGGCCGGTCTGGCGCGCCGATCCAGCCTGGCCGCCCACCTGGGTGTGGTCCTGCGCGCACCTCTGTGCGGTAGATGTGGGGCAAGGGTGGGGCACTGATGATGTCGGGGAGGGGGCAGTGACCTGGGGGCCAGCCGGACAGCTGGCAGCCCCCTGCGATTATCGAGGGGGAAGCCGTGGCCCATGGAGGAGAGGGCACAAGTGCCCGAGGGTCACACAAGTTCGAAGGCACCTCGAGGCCATCCTTTTACTGAGCACGAAACTGAGGCCCAGGGAAAGGAACCGAGGGGACACGTCCTACACAAAGGTCACTAAGTCAATTACCCATGCTTCTCGGACTCCAAAAACGAGTGCTCTTTCCACTGTGCCGAACACACACACTGCCTCTCAAGATGGGGGGAGGTGTCTGCGGGATTTGGTAACAAGGGGGTGGAAGTGATAGGAGAGAGACGAAATTATGGAAGAAGGAGGAGGTGATGGCTGGGAAGAGCATGATGGGAGAGGAATTGTGATGGCAGGGAAGAGGAAGAGTGGGCAAGAAGTGACAGCAGGGAAAGAAGAGGCTGTGGAGATATGGAATGGCAGGGAGGGGGAGATGATGGGAAGAGTGATCTGGGGAGGAGAAGGTGGTAATGATGAAAGAAGGTGGTGGAAAAGAGGTGTAATTAGTGGTGGTAGACCGTGAAGGTAATTGTAATTGGAAGTGATTCCTGTTACTTAAGGGAAGAAGTAACGAAAGTAAGGAGAGGTGAGTAGGGAAATTGACATGGGGGTGGTAGGCGGTGGTGGATCTCCGGTTGGGTCAATAACAGTAGAAAAGGGGGGAAAGAAATTTGCAATAGGGGTTTGAGGAAGAATAGATAATGGTGTGTGTGTGGGGGGGTCGTGGTAAGAGGCAAGGATGGTGTCATTATGGGAGCAAATGGATTTAATGACGGTTATTATAGATAGTTGAGGCTCAATGGTTAGATTCTATCGAGAAACTGAAGCAGATTTTGTCTGTCACCTCACTTTGCAAGAAAGATGATTCACACACCTGAGAGCCTAGGTGGGTAAAAGGAAAGACCCAGGAATTCTGAGAGAGTCGGGAGACTTGGGTTCTTTATCATTTCCTTTCCTTTATCGTTTAACAGCTGGTCGTCCTTGGGCAATTCACAACTAATTTTTTCCAGGGTAGAATTGAGGAAAGTAATTGTTAATGGTAAAGTGCTGTCTGATTACCCTCATTTAGTACAGACAGATCCATAAGGGTCTAAACTTATCTTGAAGATTAAGGTGAAAAGAATTTTTGGGGGGGTTGCAAATTAGGGATATATGGTGCCCTCTGAATTTTGCCTTTGACCCCAAGAGCTCAAAATTGCCCTGTATTCAGAAAGGTAGCCATAGCAAGACTGCCCCAGGTGTTGGGAGGCCAGCCTTGTCTGTAGCAAAGGAGTGGGTTAAAAGGGTGGATAGAAAGTGGCCCTAAACTGTTATCAAATAGAAACAGTTTAGCTCCCTGCTGAGCCCCAATCTGATCTGAAACTTTGAAAAGTGGTTTACTTGGAGCTTTTGTTTTACACTCACTTAACAAAAACCAAACAAACATTCAACTAGAAAAGATGGGGGGGGGGATTTTTGTTTTTTGCATTTCTGGTTTAGACGCAGTCTCCTTAGTTTTTCCTTCAAGTCTCTCCTTTGAACTCTTTGTGTGTGTGTGTGTGTGTGTGTGTGTGTGTGTTCCATATTAGATAATTGCTGAGGGCACGGTATGTATATGCCTGTTGATTTCCGTGATGTTTCTTTTAGTTGAGTTTGGAGGGTGGCAAAGTGGAGTGGAGGTTAACTTGGCAAATTGTTTTACTGAAAGGGCCTATTGATAGAGAGCGTGGGCGTGTTATATACCCAGTTATCTAACTGGGCAGGAGGAAGGAGAGTATGGTATGTTCTAATGGATAGAGCAGGCATCTGAGATGGGAGATAACATCCTGCTAAGGGGCAAGATCACTTAATCTCTCAATTCTCCAGACATCTTTCCAAGACTTAGTTGTAGAGAAAGTGCCCATGTGGAAGTTGGTAGAGAAAGTGGCTTCCCTGTGGAGCTTCATACACTAATTAATTGACAGATCTGGTCTGGAGAGAAAAAAAAAAGTTCTAAACCAGAAGAGATGTTTTCCTACAAGTTTCCATTTCAGAGTGTGAATAGTATTGGCCAGGGAAGTCAGAAGCCTTGGGGTCTGTTTCCTTCCCTGTTGCTCTGGGCTGGGGGACTGTGTCATGATGAGGCTGCCTCTACTTCTGGGCCTCCTTTATGTCAGATGGAGAAGGGAGGTTTCATTCCAAGATTCCTACCCTCCCTAAGATGCCAAGGCATCGTATCTGTCTCATTGTTTAGGGTTGAGCAGTGCATCCTAACCATCCCTTTTCCCCCGTCACACCAAAACTCAGAAAGGAGGTAGGGTAGATAGGCTGCCAGACTTAATAGGCAGATAGAAACTGAAAGGCCCAGTAACTTCCTCTAGTTACTTCACCTCAAGTGTTGGAGAACTGGACCTTGCATTCTGGGACAGAATTGTGAAAAGTAGCTTATGGGAGACAGCTGAAAATTGATGTTGCAGAGTCAAGGGCCTGTTATACACAGAGCTATCTGTGGTGCTGGGGGGAAACAATCAGCCAGCTAAGCATTTATTAAGCGCTTGGAATGCCCTGAGGGAGGGGGGTACAAAGGAAGTCAATATGGTACTTGCCCTCTGGAGTTCACATTCTATGGGGAGTCAACATGGACACAACGATGTCCTTACAAGGGATACATATAGAGTCAATGTAAGGGAATCTTTGAGGGAACAGTTTAGTGCCTGATTGTTTTGTGAACCAGAATGAAATGCAACTGGGAAATGTTTTTACAAAACAAATAAAAATACATTAAAACAAACAATGTTAATTTGTGGTTTTCTTTGTCACCTCACGGGATCTGTTTCTACTTGAATTTGACTCCTCTGATCTAGCTGATTGAGTGAGGAGAGTTCTGAAGTAGGGCTAAGCTTTGTTGCTGAATAGCAAACAGACCAGGATTCTTGGGCGAGTCACTTAACTCTGCCTCAGTTTCCTCATCTGTAAAATGAGCTGGAGAAGGAAATGGCAAACTACACCACTGTCTTTGCAAAAAAAAACAAACCAAACCCCAGATGGTGTCATGAAGAGTCAGTCACAACTGAAACAACCGAATAACTACAGGGTTAGGTGGGAGCAGTTAGGGCCCTATGTGGTATGGGCTCTTGGCTTTACCATTTCATCTAACTTGGTGTTGGCCTTCACCTCTGCTTTCTTTAAAGAGTAGATGAACTGACTTTACAAACTAGTTGATTTTAAAGTGATTCCCAGAGTCGAAAATGACTGAGCAAAGAAGATTTTTGTGTGTGTGAATTACAGTCATTGAGCATCACTGGGAAAATCAGGACTTGGATGGTAGACAGTAGGTTGAAAGCCGCCTACTGTACGAACTGCTAAATATGTCTCCACCCACTGTCCCTCTATTCAGTTTTTGGCTTTGTTCATTGTCCATCGGTTGTGTCTGCCCAAGACAAGTGCGCTGATGGGCTTACCTCCATAGCCTGCCCAACCAACTTGCATGTCATAATCTGGACAACATGTCTTCCCTCCCCCCCACTTGTTTTTTTCCTGTGTGGGTTGCTAGGCTGATCTCTTTTTAGTGGCAGTTTGTTTCTTGGAGGAGGCCCTAGTGATTGGTGAAAATGGTATAATGTCCTTCCAAAAAGGAGCATCAGTAGAATCTCATTCTTTACAGGTAACCCCTTTGTTCATGTGAATCTGGCATGTGACATCTTCCATATCAATGACAACTTTGGCATGTGTCTCGATGATTTATGCCTCCTTTAATATTGATAGTAGGAGACTCACTGAACAAAGTTGTCCCTGTGACTGCTGTTATCAAGAAATCTAGCATATTCATGGGAAGGATCTTATAAGAAGAAACCATGGAAGGTTACAATGTATTCTGCTGAAACATATGCTCATTTGAAATAATCCAACATTAAATACAGCAGGATCTCATATTCTTCTCTATTTCTTCTTTAAGTTATATGACTGAAGATGTGGTCAGCAACAGAAAAGCTTCTGAAAACCCCATTTTTTCCTCATTTTTTTTCCCCCAAGGATATCCTGAATATATGAAATCTTTTTTTCTTTTCAGTAGAGATGGAGGGGACTGAGAGTGGGGGAACTGTGGGTGTGGAATTTGCTGTATGTTGTCAAATGGCATTATTGTGTAAGTTATCTTTGCTTAAATGCTTTTTGTTTCAAGGAAAGATTTGTAGCACGGTGTTGGTGGGAGAAGCAAAAGGACATCCTTGAAAGAATTGGTTTATTGACCATTCTCATCAAGATTTCATTGAGATGAGAAAACAGCATATTGATGGATCCTTACTGATGGTTTCTCAATTGTCTTTTCTTTTTAAGTTCAACAAGCATTAAGTATCAGCTATGATCAAGATCTTGCTCTAGGTGCTGAGGACATGAAGATTGGAAGAAAAAGATAATCCCTGACCTTAAGGACTTTACATTATATAAAGAAATGTGCTTTCTTCTGGGATGAATGGTATCATGTTTTTGGTAGGAAGGCTGTACTGTGTGTGTGTGTGTGTGTGTGTGTGTGTGTGTGTGTGTGCTCCTTTCCATTCTTTTATTTTTGAGGCAGTCAGGGTTAAGTGACTTGTCCAGGGTCACACAGCTAGTAAAGTGTCTGAGGCTGATTTGAATTCAGGTCCTCTTGACTCTAGGTTGCTGTTTTTTTCTTCCTTTCCATTCTTCTGGAATCCTCCCAATCTGGTTCTTTAAAATTGACCCGTGAGTGCCTTTAAAATAATGTCACCTCCAGGAGAATTTAGTCTGTATTTGATTAGGCCCAGCTGGACTCCCAGATTCTCACTTGTAGAGGGGTGGTGGAGCTTAGGTGTGTTGGTTCTGATACAGCCTTTTCTGCCTTTAGGAATATTCAGAGCAGCTAGGTCATGCAGTAGACAGAACACAAGGCCTTAAAGCCAACTCCAGCCTCAGACACCTGCTAGCTGAGTGACCCTGTTTGCCTCAGTTTCCTCATCTGTAAAATGAGCTGGAGAAGGAAATGGCAAACCAGTGTCTCTGCCAAGAAAAACCCAAAAGGGATCACCAAGAGTCAAACATGGCTGAACAGGAACAAAGACATGCTAACAATTGTTTTCTTTTCATCCGTTTTAGTTGTCCTTCCACTTGGGTCTGCCGATTCTCCTAAGATGATGTCGGGTCTCATACTGAGTGTCTTCTAGGCTCGTTTTCCCTCCTTGTCCTCATTACTTCTACAGTCAGTACTGCTGATGGTCTTCAGTGCCATCGGACACATGAGCTTGATTTGAGGCCCGTCTTGCCCTCAGCTCTCCTATCTCTGCTTGCAAGGACATCGTGTTTGTTAGACAGGGACTCCTCATTATGGCATCCAGTTATTTTCTGTCCTCTGGGATAGAGCTGTTTTTCATTTTTTTGCTGCTGCCTTTCAACTCTTTCCTCTGATCTTTGGTGTATTTTCATCAGATCAATGAGTACTTTATCAGCCTTTGGCCCTTTTTTTGGTGTTTGTATCTTAATCCTAATCAATGATTTTTTTCTTTCTTTTAAAACTGTTTTTATGTTATTTTTCCCCCTAGCCTGTTTCGTGCACTGCCATGGCCGCAGAATTCATCACCTATTAGCCACCTTCTGGTTGAGGGACTTTTGATCAGTTATTCAACAAATATTTATCAAGCACTTAGCGCTGGCCTAGGCACAGTGGTTTCTTAGTACATCTCCAGGATCTTATTGGAAACCTGTAGAACTTTACCAGGACCCCCAGATCTTGCCTCTTGCTGGCATGACTGTCCAGAGCCTTGGGTCAGAGATATAAATAAAGGCTTGACCTATCAGAGACCATAAGATGACCAGACTTGTACAGTGAACGAGTGTGGTTGTCAAAAAGGCCTTTGGAGCTGGAAAGGACCTGGGAGGACATCTAGGCCAGCTCATTTTACCAATGGGGGAGGCTTAGGCTTAAGAGTGGATGTCGAATGGGTATTGCTCAGGCTCACAGAGATAATAATGTAGGTGAGATAGGAGCCTGGGTGACCTGTATCCAGATTCCAGCCTTGCCCTGACCTGTGTTGACCTTGGACAGATTTCTTCCCCACTATGAGCTGCCAGTTTTGCTTCCAAAAGAAGGGGGTTGAATGAGATAACCTCCAAGGTCCCTTTTTAGCTCTTCAACTACATTCCTATAGTCCTGACTCCAGATTCTGAGCAGGCCAAGGATGTGATCAGATCTGGGTTTTAAGAACGTGAATCTTGAGGCTGGTTCTGGAATATTAGAGCAGGGTCTCTTATCCTGGGTTCCATGAACCCTCAAACAGTCAGTGAGTCCATTTGTCTTGACTTAATTGGAGCTGCGCCACGGGCAAGTCCTTTGTCTTCCACTGGGGGAGGAGGAGGCCGCTGAGCTGGATCCCTGCGGGTCAGTCTGGGGCTCCAGGAAGGGAAAAACTCTGAGGCAGCAGAATCACTGGACATGGTGGATACCTCTCAAACCCAGGACAGCGACAGGGGAGGTCAGCTGCTTCCCAATGCTCCATCCTTACAACATCATGTCTTGATTAGCTCTTTTCCGTGTGCTTGGCTCCATGCAAGGAACCATGTTATCAATGAGGTAAAAAAGTAATCTCCGGAGACATGTCTGCAGTCTTTGCATCAGAGGGACTTTGAAGAGATGGGGCGCTCTGTTGAAGCAAGCATGGCTTCCCAATTATTGTTAAGGTGCCACCATCCTTTCAGTCCCCCAGGTTCTCAACTTCTGTTTCTCTACTCATACCCTCTTCCCTCCCCCCACATCCAGTCATTTGCCAAATCCTGTCATTGGGCGTTGTATTTACCATCTCCTATACACCCTCTGCTCTTCTCTGACCTAGTGTCACCAACCTAGTGTGGGTCCTCATCAGATCATGCCTAGACCATTGCAGTAACCTGCTGCTGGGTCTGCCTGCCATGATACTCTCCCCAGGGCAGCCTGTCCTCCACTCAGCTGCCATATTGGTCTTTTGAAAACACAGGGCTGATCATGTCAAGCCCACACCCCCAAACCACCCCCTTCCAGTAAACTCCACTGGCCCCCCCTAGCACTCTGAGGATAAAGCATCATTCTGTCTGGAATTCAAAACCCTTTATAACATGATTTCCTACAGCCCACCTCCCCCATCTCTCCAGTGCTTTTACATCTTAATCATCCCTGTGTGCTTGGCACTCCAAGGACAGTGACCCTGCTATTCTTTACGCTGCCACTCCTGACTTTGGGTGTTTTCTTGGGCTGTCCCCTGTGTCTGGAATGCTTTCCTCCTGGCTTCCCTGGGTTCCTTCCAAGCCCAGTTAAAACCTCACCTTCTATAGAAGCCTTTCCTGATTCCAGTTAATATGAATGCCTTCTCTCTGTTGATCCTCTCCTGTTACCTGGTCTGTACCTTGTCTGTACACAGCTGTTTGCACATTGTCTCCCCCATTAGTCTATGAGCTCTGCATCGGCAGGGGATGTCCTTATCCCTTCTCTGGATCCCCAGTGCTTGGCCTGGAGTAGGCTCGTAATAAATGCTTATTGACTGACTGACCTGCTCTGTAAAGGCCATTATGTGGGGTGCCAGGACATACAAAGATAACCATAAAACAGTCCCTACTTTTTGGAGACCTCGTAGTCTACTTTTTGTGCCAGTGGGAGGAAAGGACTTTTACAAAAACAAGATAAATTGGTGATTTAGAACTGGAAGGGCTCTTGGAGATCTTCTAATCCAGGGATGTCTCACATGTGGCCAGTAGCCCATAGCACTCCTGAGTGTGGCCTGAACCAAATTAAGGTATAATTGGGAACCATTCAGTGAAATAAATAAAAACATAATAAATCATAGTTAACGTCACATTTTAGAGCTAAGTCCTGTTGTATTCCCCAGGGATCCTGGTTTGCTGGCTGCCATTTCTGTTTGACATGCTGCTCTAATCCATCCCATACCCCCACCCTTCCACCCCACCTTCTACATAGAAGAGTCCAGTGCATGAAGATGGGGCTCAAAGCTGCATTTGTGTGGTGCGTCTAGCAAGCTAGCAGCAGCAGTAATAGTAGCAGTAGCAGCAGCAGTAGGAGTAGGTAGTAGGTGGTAGTAGTAGTAGTAATGATAGCTGGCATTCACATAGTGCTTTATAAAGTGCCAAACTACATTATGTCATTTGATCCTCACAACACTCTAGGGAGGGAAAGGCTCTTATTATCCCCCAGATGAAGAAACTGAGGTTTCTCAAGAGAGGGAAGTCGAGTGACTTTCCCAGAGTCACAAAGTGTCCAAGCCAGGACTTAAACTCAGCCCTTCCTGACTGCAGGTGCAGGGGTCTGGTCGTTGCCCTGCAACAGAGCTGGAAGATGATAAAAAGTGGTTCTGCTTTCAGTGATAACTCTAACACCCATAGAGAGTCCAAAATTGCCTTGGGAATTATCCAAGCAAGATTAATGTTCATATTGCCTTTATTTCAGGTGCCTTTTTTAGATTCCCCTAATTCTTTGGAAATTGGTCATCTATGGAGGACATACAAGAAAGTGGCTAGAAACCTTATTTAATCTCTGTTCCATCAGCCAGTATTTGCTAAGTGCCTGCTATGCACTAAGCTTTGTGTTAGTGGTGTAAAGATGGAAATGAGATGGCCCCTGCCCTTGAGGAATTAGCAATCTGTTGGGGGAGACACCACACACACACACACACACACACACACTCTCTCTCTCTCTCTCTCTCTCTCTCTCTCTCTCTCTCTCAAGAAATTACAAATTAATTGTATAGTTTGGTGGTACCAGACTGCCCTCAGTGACTTTGCATATGACTTTGCATATACTATATCCTTTAAGAGATGATTTTTGAATGAATAAATTCAGTAACCAGAATATCAGATTAACCAGAACTCTGAAAAGAACCTTGGATTTGGAGAAAGAGGGTCTGGCTGTAATCCTAAATCTGGGA
The DNA here is from genome assembly GCA_028627135.1 of Pseudochirops cupreus. Lineage (NCBI taxonomy): Eukaryota > Metazoa > Chordata > Mammalia > Diprotodontia > Pseudocheiridae > Pseudochirops > Pseudochirops cupreus. Next base: position 550,258,976 of record CM053582.1, on the reverse strand, counting down.
GTTACTGACCTCAGGCCATCACTCTTCCTCTTTTGGGATCCTCCTGGATGAACTCAGAGGTCCCCTGAACAGCAGCTTTCTGTCCTTGTCCTCATAACTAACCTTGTACCTGGAAGCTCCAAAGTCTGCAGGCAGTTGGGCAAAGGGGAATGGCATAATCAATGAGAATTCACTCTCTGGAGCTTGCATCCTTTCCTAGCTTGCTCTATGCCTTCCGTCCTTCCTTTGCCCTCCATAGAGCAATTTAAAAAGCAATAAGCATTTCTTTTAGTCTCTCCTCTTCCCTCCAGGGCAGTTCCCTTCCCTGTTTCAGATCCCATAATTTGAATGATAAAATCACCATAAAGATAAAATGGCTTCCTTTGGCCCTATAAAGTTGGTGATTATGCCAGTGTCATGGCCCTCCTGCCTGAGGTCAAGGAGTGTTAGAGGCTCCTCATTCTTGCCAAATGGGCTCTTCTTAGTTGCTGTTTCCCAAGGCTTCTTTGGTTGCCAGAGTAATGGTCAACACTGGCAAGTTCTTCTAGAGTGAAGCCCTTTGGGGGAGCCTGGGACTCCTGCAGTTGCCAAGATAGCTCACTTTAAAAAGGCAGTAGCTTTCTTGTCCAGGCTTGTCTGTGGGCTACCACGGACTTGACCTCCCTTCTAAGAGGGTCCTGCGGGTGGGGATGGGGAAGAGAGGAGGTGTCCTCCTGACAAGGGAAGTCCACTAGGCCCTCTCAGGCGGGGATGGGGGAGGCTGGGACCCTTCTCTGACATGACTGAACCCTGCCTTCCCTACCTCGGTTAATCAGCTGGGTCACATGTTCATCTATGGGCAGATTGCTCCATGACAACAAAGACAAATGAAGGTAAACAGACCAGTCTGTGTGAAGTTTCCCAGGGCTCTCCTCATACACACAGAGTCAAGTTCTTTTGCTCTTCCTGTTCTGTGACTAGAGAGTGAGAGACCTCTCAAACCTTAGACCTGGAAGAAGTCTTAGATTGTCACCTACCTGTAGTCTAAGTCCCTGATTATGCAGAGGAGGAAACTAAGACTCAAAGGAGATGCTCCTCGTTTGGGATCACACAGGCAGGGGATGGTCAAGAAGTGACTGGAAGCCAGGTCTCAGAACTCCCTGTCTAAGCCTTACATGTACCTGTATCATGCTGTTTCCAGACACTGATTCACAGGGATAGGACAATAGCCAGTATGTCACTGAAAAGGGGAAAGATGATGTAGTCACCAACCAAGAGATTGTCAGTGACATGGTACCTGCTGTTGTGGGTATTTAAGAAATCTCTGATTATTATAATTTTATAAATGTCTGATTTTGTAATTTACTAACTGTCTGATTATTGTACCAGGTCCTACCCTAGATGGTGTTATGTGATCACCCTAATACACAACAATATTGAATTGAGTAAATTGAATTGAGCCAGAGGTGTACAAAAATCCAGGAATTGATCCTTGCTCTAAAGGAGGGCACTTTTTCATAAAGAAGATGGAAATATAATGACTGACCTTCATTCACTGAGTTTAATCATAATGATAAAATAACTTCCTTTGGCCCTTTGCTCACAATGATCCTGTGTAGGCAGGTAGTGAAAGTAGTATTAGCCCCATTTCACAGGTAAGAAAATAAGCAAAGTGATTTGCTCATGACTCTGCAGCTAGGAAGAGTAAAAGTTGGACCCCAAAGACAAGTCTTCTGCATCTCAGGACCAGGGCTTGGAAGGCCCCGGTCATATAGGCTCAGGATTAGAGCTAGAAGGGACCCCATGAGAGGCTGTCCAGTCCAAACTCTTCATGGAAAGGAAACTGAGGCTTGGAGAGTGAGAGGATTTGTCCAAGGTCACACAGAAAGGGAGAGGCAGAAGCAGGTTTTGATCTCAGATGCTCCACCTCCATTTTTTTCTGGCTGTCCCCCATGGCTGGAATGCCCTCCCTCCTCATCACCTGCTAGTTTCTTTGGCTTTCCTGAAGCTTCAGCTAAAATCCCACTTTTCTAGGAAGCCTTTCCTGATGCCTCTTAATGCTGGTGCCTGCCGTCTGTCCTGGTCTCTAGTTTACCCTATTTTATAGCTTGTTTGGACATAATTGTTTGCATGTCCAGTCCTCACCTTTCCCAATGAGACTGTGAGCTGGAGGGCAGGGACTGTCTTTTTTTTCTATTAAATTTGTAGACACTTTTTTATTTTATCACTTCAAGATAACAATCTGAATGTAGCCTATGTCCCCAGATTTATTTTATCTTTTTCTTAATAGCATTTTATTTCCCCCCCCAATTACATGTAAAGATAGCTTTCAACATTCATTTTTGTAAGATTTTGAATTCCAAATTTTTCTCCCTCCTTCCCTGCCTCCCTCCCTAAGACAGCATGCAATCTGATATGGGCTTTACATGTACAATCATGTTAAACATATTTCCACATTAGTCATGTTGGGAAAGAAGAATCAGAACAGAAGGTTTGAAAAAAAAAACACACGAGAAAGAAAAGCAACCCAAAAAAGTGAAAACAGTCTGCTTCGATCAGTATTCAGACTCCATGGTTCTTTCTCTGGATGTGCTTAACATTTTCCATCAGGAGTCTTTTGGAGTTGTCTTAGATCATTGAATTGCTAAGAGCTAAGTCTATCATAGTTAATCACTGCACAATGTTGCTGTTGCTGTATATGACATTCTCCTGGTTCTGCTCATTTCACTTAGCATTATTTCATGTAAGTCTTTGCAGGTTTTTCTGAAATCCACTGGGCTGTCTTTTGCCTTTCTTTATATTGCTGGTGCTTAGCACAGTTTCTGACACATAATAGGTGCTTAATAAATGTTTCTCTGTTGTTTCTTGACAATTGACTCTTTTCAAAAATCTTAAGAGATTCCTTATTGCCCCAGAATGGACTACAAGCTTCCCGACTTGGCCCAGAAGCTTTTGACAAGCTGCCTTCAAGTTACTTTTCCAGTCTCATTTCATGTTATTTCTCTTTGTGAACTTCCCAGTCTGTCCAAACTGAAATACAGAAGCTGTTGGCAGAACAGAGCAACTTGCTTCTGGCCTCTGTTCATTTATCCACGCTGGTGGCAAATGGCCATGCTAGGACTTGAAACCAGGCGAAAGTCTTAGCCCTGTTCCTCCCCCTAATGACACTGGCCTCTCTGCTGTTCCTTGCAGGAGAAATTCTTCTCCACCCTTGGAATTGACTCCCTCCTTATCTCTGCCTCTAAATCCTCACCAAGGTGAGGGCTATCTCTTTCAGGAATCCTTCCCTGCATCCCCACCCACACATCCTGACTCCTGCTTTCCTCAGATGGCTTTGGATTTACTGGTATATGAGATGTTTCTCCACCTGCCTCCTGCCAGTAAGATGCATGCTCATGGAGGGGAAGGAGGACGATTTTATGTTTGTATTCCCAGCATCTTGCACAATGCCCGGCACATAGAACTAGAGCCTTAGTGGTTGAGGACTAAATATTTTTACTCTTTTCGGCTGCCTTGCGAGGTAAATTATTTCTATTATATTTGTCTCCTCAGTTCTAATAAGTTTATTTATTCAATATAATAAAGCCTACAAGAGGGTGTATCAGTAAGCACCCCAGTACACCCAGGATGGCTGCTAGCACAGGTTCTTAGATCTGCTTTTCTAAAGGAAAGCAACTCAAAATGGGTTAACAATCTTACTTTAATCGATCAAATATCATTTACCTAGTTCAGGGGGAAAAGTCGGCACCCTGAACTTCAGAGAATACAAACAAATTGCAAGCAGAAGTTAGAAGCAGACAAAGAAACAGATCAGCAGACAGGCTTCCAGTCATCTGACCATTACATCCATACCTATTCACTTACCAGAGAGGGAAGCACCAACATCTGGGTTTTTCAAAGGTGGGGGACTCAACTGCTTCCCAGAGTCTCATCTGGCCAGATCACACAACTCTTCTCAAAGTGAGCCCCAAAGC
>CM053582.1:550187498-550254544 GCA_028627135.1 Pseudochirops cupreus | reverse complement strand
TTAGTGTTCCAATTTTTCCACATCCTCTCCAGCATTTGTCATTTTCCTGTTTTGTCATCTTAGCCAATCTGACTGGTGAGATGTGGTACCTCAAAGTTGTTTTGATTTGCATTTCTCAAATCAATAGTGATTTAGAGCATTTTTCCCATTTAAAATATTTTTCAAAGAAGCATCACTAGGCTGCCCAAGGGGATCCAGGACACAAAAGAGTGAGGAACCAACCCCATGACTAGTCTAATATTCTCATTTTGTAGATAAGGAAATTCGGACCAGAGATGTTAAATGATTTGCCTAATGTTACACAGCCAGTAAGCAGCAGAATTAGGATTGGAACCCAGATCCCAGGTCTGACTCAAAGCACTTACCTCCCTGGCTTGTTGTGAAGATTGAATGAGCTACATTTGTAAAGTTCTTAGCACAGAGCCTGGCACATAGTAGGCACTTAAAAATGCTTATTCCTTCCCTTTCCCTTCTAAATCCTAAGTAGTTCCAATTCCATTCTGCTCCCTTCAGTGCGGGAAGAGATGGAAGGAAGGAGGCAGAGGAGGGAGGGGAGGGAAGGAGAAAGGGGAGGAATGACATTTTCCAGGGAGCAAGGAGCAGCCATCAACTTGACTGAATCATTACTTCCCACATAAATGGGGAGCATCCCTTTTGTGTATTACATGCCACTAATCACTTAACCGTAAGGTCATATCTCAGTTTCATTAGTTCTCAGTGGGTTCTGGACCACTTTTTGCTCAATCTTTTAAAAACTAGGATTGAGTAGAAAACCCCAGGCCCCAGAGTTTCCAGAATCCAAGGCACTGATCGGCTGGGTGTCCCAGGGGCAATTTGCATCAAAAAGCTCACTGTTCTCATTGAAATTCTCCTCATGATTCTCTGAACCAAACTGAGCAGGAAAGGACAGCTCCCACATTGGACAACCTGCAATTCCCAGACTTTATGAGCATGCTTCAAAACAGGGAGGGGGCAGAGGAGTTGGCTTTAGTGGAACTTTTGTCTCCTCCTCCTGCCTTACATTCTCTAGTTACTGTGGCTGCCTGCAAGTGCTCAGTCGATCAGTTTTATGCTTCTTGGGATCCGTTATCCATTGTTATCCAGTCAGCTCTGCAGGACCCCCTCAGCATGCCTGACAGTGAAGAAAACCTCAAGAAGAAAGGCCTGGATGGAAGTTTAGGGAAGACTCCAGAAGGCTTCGGAACCAGGTACAAAGTCAGAGCCTATTACTCCGAAGGAGCAATTGATTGGATGGAGGGACAAGCCATGGTTAAGACATCAGGGCATCTAGGGCAGTGGGGCACTTCTTCCTCTCATTCTGTGCATTAGTTCTCACAGGGGACCCAGTTCCACCTTTTGATTGATGACTTTTGGTTTGGTGCTTGTAGGATGAGGTCCTAAGTGTTGGAATTTTGGAAGTTTCTTGGATGTATAACAGATGTTCCTTCTGGAAAGAAGGTGACCATTCTGCATGCATACTGTTGTAAAAAGAGTGCTAGATTGAATTCTAGCTTGGCAGCTTAGTAACTGTGTGACCTTGGTCAAGTCACTTTCTTTTTCTTGGTCTCAGAGTCCTCATCTAGAATATGAAGGATCACTCAGAGTTGTAAGGGACCTTAGAGACCACCTTGTCCACCCTTTTCACTTTGTATACTCACATACAGACACACACACATGTATGTATTCATTAACAATATTTATGGTGTACTAGTTATATTAAGTGTATTGGTTTATGTACCAGTTGTTTCGATCATTAGAATGTAAGCTCATTGCAAATAAAGATTGTTCCATTCTTTTTTTTTTTTTTGCTTTTTGGAAGGGGAAAGGTAGGGCAATTGGGGTTAAGTGACTTGCCCAAGGTCACATGGCTAATTTTTGTGTTAAACGTCTGAGGCCAGATCTGAACCCAGGTCCTCTTGATTCCAGAGCTGGTGCTCTATTCGCTGCACCACTTAGCCATGCCAGATTGTTCCATTCTTCGTACTTGTATCCCCAATGTCTAGCACAATGTCTGGTATATAGTTGGTGCTTAATAAATGCTTATTAATTGAATTGTACAATAGGATATTAAATTCTAGAGAGCTGACTTGCTTAAGGTAACTGCACCTTACATTCTGCAATATCATCAGATGGGCCAGGGGGTGGGATAGTGGGAGTCTGTTGATCAGAGATGTCCTGAAAGAACAAAATCCATTGGTGGAAACTGGCTGTGGCTGATTCCTGGGTATTGTGGACTGTCCTGAATCCTGGTTGGATTGAACAGGAATGGAGGGGAAGCATCTTGGGCATGGCACAGCCCTAGTGTTAACCATCTGGGAGATTTCTGGGGCCTGATGGGAGAACCTCAAAGACAGAGGAAGGTAGTTGTGGCCTCTCCCTGATGGCTCTGGACTTCAGCTCAGATTTTCATGATGCTCAGTTCTCTTGGTCACCTGGTCCTCTGGCTCAGGGCTCCGAAGCCCATGATCCAGACACATCATATGGGAAACAATCTGATCTTATACAGTTTTCTCCTTGCTTACTCCACACAGGAATACCTGATTTTGGAGGCAGGAGGGGCATGCTAGTGGGTTATCAATCAATCAGTCAATATATATTAAGCATCTCCTGTGTGCCAAGCACTGTGTTAAGCCCTGGGGTTACAGGAAGAGGCGCAAGACAGTCCTTGCCCTTGAGGACTTTACAATTTAGTGATGTTACCTAGTGCTTCACACAGTCTCTATTCTAACTCCACTGTCTCTCTCTGGGTTACTCAGGCCCTTCCCTCCTTGAGTTAGTCTCTCTCCATGGCTTTAGGCTGGACTTGGAGTCCAGAAGACCTTTGTTTGAATAGCACCTTCTAGCTGTGTGATCTTGGGCAAATCATGATATCTCTGAGTCTCCATTTCCTCATCTGCACATGGGGATAACAGTGGCACCTACCTACCTCATGGGTTATGAGAATAAATGAGAAAATGTGTGTAAAGTGCTCAAGGGACAGAGGCTGGATTTATGATGTCTGTGGCATAGAGAACTTCCAGGTGAAGGCTGGCAGCTTCAATGGACTCCAAAAGGCACCTAGGGCATTGAGTGGTGAAGTGATGCGCCCAAGGCCACATGGCCAGCCTATGTCCAGCAAGCTTTTCCTGGCCCTGAGTTTTTCTCTCCAATGCTGTCTCTCTGGGACTTAGAACATTCCAAAAATGGGAATAGTTATCATGAGGACATCACCATGAGATGGTGCCTAGAGTGCAGACTTAGAAGCTTGAGACATTTGTGACACTGCCTTCAGTGCTCCAGGAAACCCTCTAAGAGGCTAAATTGTTGAGAATTTAGACCTCCAGTAGTGATAGTTTCTCACTGGGATTCCTTGGACACTGCTGAAGTCACAGGTCTAGTTTCAAAAGGAAAATTGTTATGGAAAGTCCCAAAGATACTGCCTTGTTTCTCAAGCTCCATATTGTCACCTGCCCAGCCTATCTCCCTGACCCTCTTATCACATGCAAATTTATTCCCAGAACACCCTCTCACCATAGCCTACTGGGTACCCACTCAACTCCAGGCTCTCAGATTGGTTTCCTAAGCCACAAGCTTGAGAGTGAAGACTAGGCTATCCTTGATCTCTCTGCCCCCGTTGCCCAGCATAATCTCTTGCCCAGGGTTGGCTCTCAATAGATGCCTTATAAACAGAATTGGATTCCCAATGTTCCTCGACACCCCCCACTGACCTGGCAGCACTGGCTTCCTCTTTCAGCCACCCATGCCATGGCAAGAAGGGGGAAGAAATCTGGTCCTGGTTCCCCCTGGGCTTCTCACCCTCTCAGCCCCACAACGACTTCAACTCCCTGCAATCTTCCCCTCTCCAACCCCCATATTCTTCCTTTTTTTCCCTGGGGAGAGGGAGTGTCTCCATCTCTCTGACTGCCCCAGAGAAGAAGCCACTTCATTCTTGCTGGGCTAGTGGGTCTGCACAGGACAGGTCTCTAATGAATGGCTTCTGTGGCCAGCAAGCCCTTCTGAGCTCTGTTGGGTCTCTTGCTGTCCCTTTTTTCAATAACAAAATAAATCTGCAGGCCGACCTTGAGTATGATTTTGCTCTTGCATTTTTGAAGAGGTCTGCTACCTGAGTTAGAAGGCTGAATGTAAAGATCTGGTTCAGGCTTGGGGGTGAGAGTGTCCTCTTCCTAAAACACCAAGTCTCTCCAACTCGGTCCTTGGGGCCAAGGCTCTCTCCCTCCTCCCCATCCCTCCAGAGTCCTGGCCCTTGCAGCCTCTCCCCTCTGGCAACTTTAGAGCTGAGTCAGAATGCTCACTCTGCTGCTTAGCTACCTGTGGGAATTTAGGCAAGACTCTCTAAAGCCTCAGTGTGCTCATCTGGAAGTGGAGGGGCTTGGACTAGATGGTCTCTGAGGTCTCTGCCAGGTCCAGATTCTTTCCTATTACTTTATGTTCTATTGAGATCATGAAAGGGGTCATGGGCCCCAGTTTGGGGAAGGGATATTGATTGCCCAGTTTCCTTTCAAGGTAGGAATTATCTTGGCTGTGTCAAAGGGCCAGTGACCTGGGCCCCCATACTGGAAGCTGGAGCCCTAGATAAACCCAAATCTGCTGTGCCTGGGGGAACAGAAAACTCTGTTTGTTAAATACCATATCTCTGTTTCCCTTTCACTGGTGGACCAGATGCCCCAGTACTGCATACTTAAAGCATGGGTCACGGTGGATCCTTTTCTCATCAGCTCTGGGAGGGAGGCCTTCTTGTGTCAAGTGACTCTAAGATACATGGGTCTGGAAATCTGTCTTCTTCAGTCCTGCGCTCACCTCCTCTTCCCTCCAATCCATCCTGCACTGGCTGCCAGATTTATTTCCCTTGGACATGGTGTGGAGCAGCTGATTTAAGGGGCAGAAGTGCGTGGGGTGAGAGTGTGGTCCAATGAGCCTTGATGGAGTAGGATTTTAATAGAGATGGTATGTGCATAGATTGAGGGTAGGAAGGTGTGGTAGTTGGGCAGAGAACTTTCAATCATGAAGAATGACTTATGAAAAGGTTTAGCATCTAGAAAGAATATGGAGTAGGCCATTGAGTTGAAATGTAGCTTGGGCAAAGGCAAATGGCATGAAACATTTCAGGGCAGTGTTGCAGAGACCATGGGAGGAGAGATTATCCATAAGGAATGGTCAGCAGTGTTGAATGATGCAATGGGGTCAAGGACAGTGAGGCCTGAAAAGAGCTCACAAAACGTGGAAAGCAGGCATCACTGGTGGCTGTGGAGAGAGCAGTTTCAGTAGCATGGTGGGTCCAGAAGCTTGGGTGGTGAAGAAGTAGCCTAAACAAGCCTAGGCTAGTATTTCTCTAAGTTTGTTATTAAAAGGAAGGAGGGTGGTAGGAAAACAGCTTCAGGGTCAAGAGAGGGTTTTAGGAGAGGGGAGAGTGGAGTAGTTAGATACTTTCCTAGGCAGCAGAAGAGGAGTCAGTTAGTCCAGGGCGGAGGGGAGACAGAGACAGAGACAGAGAGGAAAAGAGTGAGAGAGACAGACAGACAGACATACAGAGACAGAGAGAGACAGAGATACACAGAGAATGAGCAATGGAGCAAGGTCATAAAGGATATGGAAGGGGATGAGATCAAGAATGCAAATGAAAGGGAAGGAGACAGAAATCCTCCTGAGACCAGAGAGAAGAAGAAGGTGGAGAGGGAATGAGCTGGAGGGTGGGGGTGATACTCAGAAGTTTCCAGCTATGGGGGAGGTCAGGTGAGAGATAGAGCTCCCAAGGCATGGCTTTAGACTCATCTAGCCGTCTGTCACTCAGTCTCCTTAGACCTCCGTTTTCTCATCTGTAAAATGGTAGGGGGTGGTTTTGGGCTGGATGGCTTCCTGGGTCACTTTCAGCTCTATGTCTTATCTTGCGAAGATTTCAGTCTTCTGAGTGGACCTTGACGATATCTCGATTCTTCCACAGCTGTTGAAGGGGCCTGGCTACAGCCTTCCCTATCTTCCAGAATCTGCTTCCCTGGCTCTCTATATGTCATTTAAGGGTTTGAGTCCCAGGGCTCGAGTGGAACTTAGTTTCATAGCCACCCAGGTCTACCCACTTGGACCATTTCCTGTATATTTCCCATAGCCTGGGACGACTTTGGCTATCCCAGCGCTGTCCACACCACCACCCCAAAGTCCAAAATCAATATGATCATTCTCTTGGGCAAATCATGCTCTTGGGCAAATCACTTCTAAATCAGTGAGTCTCGGTGTCGATCGATTGTCACTTTAGGGCTGAAAGGGACCTTAGAAGGTTAGCTCGACCCACCCGCCCATTTTACAGATGAGGAAACTGAGGCACAGAGAAGTTAAGTGACTGGCTCAAGATCACACAGCTAGCCTGAGGTGGGGTTTCAATCCAGGTCTTTCTGACTCCAGGTCCAGTGCCCTATCCACTGAGCCACAAATGATGGGGTTGGACTAGATGACCTCTAAAGACTCCCCCCTCAACTCTGAGTCTGCGGTCCTTTGGCTTTCCTCTCCCTTGTCTCTCACACCCAGAATTACAAGGTTCTGCTGATTTCTCTTGGATTCTGTTTCTTGTATCCATCCCCTACACTCTGTTAGCCTTGCTACTATCCCAGTGCAGGCTCTTATTGCCATCTACTTGGAAGGCTCGAATGGGAGAATGGTTGGGAAAGCACTTTGGACCTCCCACTGGTGAGCTCTGCTGGAACATTCCTTTTGGGGAAGGGCCCAGACCAGCAGCTATGTGGTGCAGCGGATAGACTACTGTGCATGAAGTCAGGAAGACTCATCTCCCAGCTGAAATCTGGTCTCTCACACTTACTAGCTGTGTGACCCTGGGCAAGTCACTTCATCCTGTTTACCTCAGTTCCCTCATCTGTAAAATGAATTGGAGAAGGAAATGGCCAACCACTCCAGTATTCCTGCCAAGAAAACCCCATATGGGGTAATGGAGAATTGGACATGACTAACAGTGACCCCTGGAGCAGCCATCCCTGATTCTCTGGACTTAGCCACTACTCCCCACCCTACAACTTTTCAGCTCGCCCTTTATGTGCTGTCTTCTCCCATTAGAGTGTAAGCTCCTTGAGGCCTGGGACTTTGCACTGGTTTTGCGTCTCCAGTGGCTGGTTCAGCTCCTGGCAGGTCAAAAGTACATAATAAATGCTTGTTATTATTGTTATTGGAAATGACAGAGCTTTATTCCAACATAATGTTATCATTATTATAATGCTAATAAGGAAATGTAGCTAACAGAGAGAACCAGGAAGACATGGCTCAGGTCTGCTTCGGACACAGATAGGCTGTGTGACCCTGGGCAAGTCACTGTACCTGGAAGGGCTCTGGACAACCCTAAGATTATAGACTGTGGAGCAGGTGCTGATCTGTGTTGGTGGAGGGAACACTCTCATCTGGGAGTTCCTAAGCCCATGAAACTATGTTCTTGTCTTGATTCCTAAGCCCTTTTAAGGTTTGCAAAGTGGTTTATCACATTCTGTCATGTGTGCCTCAGGGAGGTACTGCCGGTGCCTGGGAAGGAAGTGGGGTGGTACGGTGTGGACAGAGCAGGCTGTGGAATCCAGAACCTTTGATTTCAGGCCAAGCTCTTCCACTGTCACTTCTCTCTGGGCCTCAATTGCTCAACTATGAAATGAGAGGTTCGGTCCCCATGGAACTCTTCCAGCTCTGAATCTCTATCTTATGATGCACATTTTCCTGGTGGGAAAGTTGAGAATGAGAGAAGGAAGGTGGCTTACCTATTGCTAGTGAGAGTAACAGGGAGGATTTGAACCCTGGCCTTTCTGAGCCCAGGGTCTCTTCTCTTCACGCCTTTGCCTCCTCCAATAAGACCTTTCTGAATTTATTGACAATCCTTCCCAGCATGAAATAGGGAGTGCCTGTAAGATGGGAGGAGAGTGGGTCCAGTGGATAGGGAGAGGAAGGTGTGCAAAGGGTTAACATTCCCTAGTTGATAGGAATCTGTGTTGATTCACTGTGTCTCCTTGTGTGTTTCTGAGGGGTCAAGTAGGACCTTATCTCCCCCTTCCCCCCTTCATGTTCCTTTCTCCAAGGACACAGGGGAGAGAGTTCTTCCATCTGCTTGCCCCACATTCCTTCTAGGAGATTAACACCCTGAATAAATGCCCTTTGTGTTACATAGACGACTGTACTGCAAGGGGGAAGGGAAAGGAACAGAAGTGAGAAGATCTGACCCTAACTATAAGGCTCTGAGTGGTTCGTTTAACTAAGTGATGTTTTAATACATCACATTTTAAAAAGATTTCATAGATACTGGAAGGTGAGGTGGTCCTGGTGAGAATCTCCCTCTGTCAGTGCTCAGGGTCACATAGCCTGTGTGTGTCAGTTAGGGCATGGACCCAGGTCTTTCTGTCTTTGACGAACCATGTCGTATTGCCTTACTTCAAATCAGTCATCAACATTTATGGAGGACCAGTGTCAGGAGACTTGGGTTCTAGTCCTGGTTCCTCCATTAGTTCACTGTGTGATCTTAAGTAAGGCGTACAGGATTTTAGAGTTGGTGAGTACCTTAGGAGCAGCTAGGTGGCCCAGTGGATAGAACACCAGGCCTGGAGTTAGGAAGAGTCATCTTCCTGAATTTAAATCTGGTCTCAGACACTTATTAGCTGTGTGACTCTGGGTAACTCCTGGAAAAGAAAATGGCAAACAAAATAAGGTGGAGAAGGAAATGGCAAACCACTCCAGTATCTTTGCCAAGCAAACCCCCCAAAAATGGGTCACAAAGAATTGGACATGACTGAAAAATGACTGAATAACAAAGGCACCTCAGAGATTATTACCCCCCGCCCTTACTTCCCCAGGAAACAGGGCCTCAAGTTCCTTGTTAGTAAAACACAGGGGTTGGAAGCAGTGCGCGTTGCTGTATTTGGAGACAGATGACAAGGATTCAGATCCCATCTCTGACGCTTGCTCAAATGTGACCTTGCCCTTCTGGATCCTAGATGCCTCATCTGTATAATGAGGGGGCTGGCTTGGATGGCCCCTGAGGTCCATTCCAGCTCTGTCCCTGGGGTCATATAACCTCCCTGAGTCTCAGTTTTCTCAACAAAAATAAATGAGACAGATTAGATCCCCCTCTAAGATCTGTGACCCTGTGAGCTCTCTGAGCCTCATCTATAAAGATGTGGGGGTTTGGGCTCTGTGAACAAACACTCTTCAGCAGAGTCAGTGCCAGTGCTAAATGGATTGTCTTGATGCTAGAGATAGAATCTCCCAACTGGAAGGGGGCTTGGCAGTCAGCTCTCGACTTCATAACATCTCTGGGAAGTGGCATCCAGCCTCCCCTTGAAGACCTCCAGGAAGAGGAAACGCTTCCCCAGGCAGCCCATTCCACTTTTGCACGGGTCTAAATGTGGGGAAACGTCTCCCAAACCTGCCCCTCAGGGACATCTATCCATTGTTCCTAGTTAGATGGTTTCTATGCTTTTGTTCAGTTCTCCCATTCCCTGGTTTGACTCTGCTACTGAATGCTGGGGGGTGGTGGTGGTGGTGGTGGTATAAAGACAGGACTGACACAGTTCCTGCCCTCTGGGAGCTCTCCTCATCAGCGAGAGAAGCTTTCTTTTGTGGACTGGTCAAAGAAGGTCAAATAAGTAATCTGGGCACCAGTGCCCCCAGGAGGTATTATAAGGAGTGACACAAGCCTTCCTAAAGGGGACTGGACTAGAAAGGAGAGAAGCTGAGCTATTTTCTGATAGTTTTGCTTAGTGTAGATGGTCTGTTTAAGATCCTATAGGTCTTCAAATATTTCATTTACTCCCCGTGCAAATAATGGTTACTTGAGCCCAGAAGATAGAATTAAGACTGATAAAGATCCAGACCTGTGATTTAATTGGTATATGTGCAAGCCAGGTTTCTAGCTAAACTTGGACACCTTGCAAGAGGCTCTCCTAAATGGTGGAGAAAATGTGGCTGCAATCCTTCAGGGAAGGAGTTGGTATGAGAGCTTTGGAGATGAGAGACTTTTTCAGGCTTTCTTTGAGAGAGGACATTCATGGTTCCAGATTCTCTCTGGGATCAACTCCAGATGTGTGAGAAAGAGAAAGAAAGACTTTGAAAGCATCAGATCTGTAGAGGAAGCCAGGTCTTCACTATATCCCTGATTTCTAGCCTGTCTCCCTAAAGAGTGGGGAGAACTTTCATTTGCATGAGATTCTTCTCGGTTTGATCTATCTTGCTCCCCTTGGGAGAGTTCATTCACTGTGTGTTTTCTGGTATATTCTAATCTGTATGACTTTTCTGATTTCTGTTTGGTATTTGTTTGGATAAATAGGCTTACTTAAAATTCATTGTTTGTGGTGATCTTTTGTGTAACAATGTTTGGTAAGATGTCAAATTAATGAGGTTATTCTTCCCCTTTTAAGCAATCAACAGAGCTAGAAACTTTCTCTTTGAAAATTTTAATTTTACAAACATTTATGATTATGTCTTCTATTACGCTTCATTGAGCATTTTTAAAAACAATAAAAACAACCCAAAATAAACCTCCTTACAAATGTGCATTTTTCAGTAAAACAAATTCCCACATTAGCCATGTCTGAAAAATTTTTATCTTGCTTTCTGCATTTTAAATTTGTCACTCTCTAGCAGGAGTTGAATAGCCAATTTCATCTTCAGTCTTTTGGTATATCACTGTGTTATTGGTCAGTGTTCTAAAATCTTTCAAAGTAGTTTTTCTCTGGAATATTGTCATTGTATAAATTCTTCTTAGTTCTGCCCACTTCACTCTGTATCATTTCATTTTCAGCAGCTTATACTTTGAACCAAAAAATCATGCCCCTAGACTTGCAATCTTTAGGGGAAAGAGAGATGTGATTGTGCCCCAATACCCTTCTCAGAGACGGAAGGAACAAACTTCTGTGCTCCCTCAAGGCAGGACTCAGAGTCTCCCTTGAAAAGGTCTGGGCAAGGTTCTAGAGATCTCTATCAGTGCCTCCTCTTGAGCCACCTGCTTATGGGTTTAGAGACCTTGTGTGGATGGACACATCTCACGCGGGCGCAGGCAGAGAGAGAGTGTGTGTGTGTGTGTGTGTGTGTGTGTGTGTGTGTGTGTGTGTGTGTGTGAGAGAGAGAGAGACAGAGACAGAGACAGAGACAGAGACAGAGAGAGAGACAGAGACAGAAAGAGAAGGAGAGGGAGGGAGAGATGCAGAGATCGAGAGAGACAGAGAGACAAAAAGTGCTGAGTAACACCTCTTGGAAATGCAATAATGTTCTGCAGAGTCCTGTGCACTTATTTTTGTGTTGGCCTCAGTTTTTTATGTAGATGGGGAAGTCTTGGGGTCTGATAATCACGAACATTAGAAACTCTGTCTTCAGGAGTCAGTGGGAAGAAAAAATACCACCTCTGATTCTGATGGGAATAAGACAAGGGATGATGGGGGGACTGAGGTGGGGCAGAGGGACTGTTCCTTAGGGCTGTTCCCCAGGTAAGGTGGTGGCTTCATGTGGAACCAAGGCCAGATTTTAGTGGAGGCCCTTCCTTATTCTGCTCTATCAGAGATGGGGGAAAAGGACAGGGAAGCATGAGCCATGCCCATAGAACTTCTGAAAATAAGCCTTTTTTCACAGCTTCAGCTGCTGACAAAATACATTGGAAAAAAACAAGGAGCAGGGGTCAGGGTCATATTAAAGCAGAGGGTTTTTTGTTTTTTAGCAAGATCTTTCCTTTCCATCTCTCCCTCCTCCTGCTGCTCCCAGTTCTGGAACCATGATCAAGTAAACTCTTTGACTGTTCCTGGTTGGAATGTGCCAGTCTAGTGGCCTATGGCCCCATTCATCAGCCTTTCTGGACCAAAGTGTGCCTTCTGAGCCACAGTAGCCTTACGTACGTTGTCTCCCTTTATTAGAATGTATCTATCTTGAGGACAGAGACTGACTTTGCTTTCTCTTTCTACTCTCAGTCCTTAGCACAGTGCCAAACACATAGTAATCACTTAAATTCTCTTTATACTCATTAACATTGCAGAAATGTTGGCAGGGAGAGAATAACTGGTTTTTTTTAATGACCAAACTAAGGAGATTTTTAGAAAAGATTCCTGTTTGATGATTCTCTCTAAATTTGTTGCTGCTGCGCTTTTAGAAGTTGGCAATCAGTGCTAGTAAAAGCCTTTAAAAACCTCCCTGTCTCTTTCTGCGTGACCTCTCTTTGTGTATGAAGAAAGAAGCACTAAGCCATGATAACGCAGGAGTCGAGGTGTAGTCTGTTGGCCGCAGAGAAAGGCTAAAACCAGAGATAGGGGAGTACCGAACAGTATCATTGGCGTTACTGATAAATACAAAGCTAGCTATGGGTCTCTGTGCATTTGGTTTGTGCAATTAGTTTCAATTTTATGTGTAACATGGTTGTGTATAAGGCTTGAGTGCAGTGTGAGGCATCTCTATACATGGACTCCACAAGTACCACACAAGATATATCCATAAACCCTCTCATAGGGTGTGTCAGGCCCCATTCCTGAGACACACCCATTCTTTCTCTGCATTTGACTTGTTCACTAACCTGTCTCATATAAGCAGCTCAGAGTTCTGAGAGACAGAGCATCACCACATGTTTCTATTCAAATTCTTTCAAAATCATAGGATAACCCATTCCCCATACTTACTACTACTCTAGCTCTTAGCCCCCATACAAATGTGTTTTCTATTTACACAATCAATCACATATAATGGACACTTTTGGATCTTAAGCATGACCATTTACTTAACAATAAGGCAAAAATAATCATAGATATTGATATATTAGAGCAAAGGCATAAATAATAAAATACATCATAAAACACATATACAACTAGGTCCTACCTTCTCACCAGTGTACTCAGCATCCACGGTGAGGAATGGACACACACAGGAACTTGGCAGGGAAACACAAGAGGGAGAAAAATTCATATATTTAGGGTGACTAGACTTAAGACTTCAATGTTATTGGTCCTAGAGAAGCTGGGGAAATTCTCTTCTCTTCTCTATTCAAACACAGAATTTACAAGCTCTTTCAATTCACCATCACCTTTAAAAGGGTATTTAGGAAATGTTAATCTTAACATAAACAGCAGTTCTCTTGGAGTCAGAGAGCTACAAAACTTTTCAGACCTCCACAGATGAGCTCTCTATCCATTGCTCACTCACTCAGATGCAATACTGTTCAATCAGAACAGAGGTCATAGCAACACAGATAGGGCTGTCTAGAATACCAAAGACGCAGCAAAGCCGCCTGTGCTTTTCTTTCTAGAGCCAGAGGTGGCAGTAGAGAGCAACAAACTCTTCAACACCTCTTTCCATTTCAGAAAGGTAACAAGAAATGTAACAGCTGTCAATGTAGTTCTTGGCCAATGAAGTCATCTCTCTCCTGGACCATTCAGGAATCACTCATCTGAATCCTTCAGCTTACTGCTCCTAAATTCCTGGATTCTGACTAAGTAGTTTTATAGACCCTCCTCCCTCTCCTCTAAATCTTGAATTTCCCAGGTCAGTTTCTTCTGCATTTCCTATATTGGTTCTTAGATCCATTTCCTATCACCAGTTACTTTCCTTTCAATAACATAAACACAAACCTTCAGACTGTCAGTGATTTGCTTTTCAATTTAAAGTTACAACTTCCAAAATTTCCCCTATCATATCAATAGTTTTAAAAAATCATACCTTCAATTGTTCACGTGATTTTTCATTTGTTTGAGTTTTACAATCTTTACATCCCTTGAAATTGGGTTTCTTTACACTCACATTTCTATAGTTCTTAAAAAGGATCTTTCTCTGCCTTTTTATAATACTAAACTGTTCTCACACAAGTGAGGTATCATTTTATATGCTTCACAAAAAGATTAAATTATTAATATTTCATACATCTTTTTCTCCCCTAAACTGTTCAAATCTTTTAAAAATTTGGATAACATTTTATTTTTTCCCAATTACATGTAAAATAATTTTGGATATTCATTTTTTAAAAATTTTGAGTTCTAAATCGACTCTCTCCTTCTCTCCCCTCCCTGATACAGTAAGCAAAATGATACAGGTTATCCACATATAATCACACAAAACATATTTCCATATTAGTTATACTGTGAAAGAAGACAGAGACCAAAGGGGAAAAAAAGCACACAAAAAAAGTGAAAAATACTATGCTTTGATCTGCATTCAGACTCTATAAGTTCTTTCTCTAAAAGTGAATCACATTTGTCATCATGAGTCTTTTGGAATTGTCTTGGATCATTGCATAGCTGAGAAGAGCTAAGTCATTCACATTGATCATCATCTAATATTGCCATTACTGGGTACAATTGTTCTCCTGGTTCTGCTCGCTTCATTTTGCATCACTTTGTGTAAGTCTTTCCCGGTTTTTCTTAAATCATCCTACTTGTCATTTCTTATAGCACGATAATATTCCATTACAATCATATATCACAACTTGTGTATCAGTTCTCTAATTGGTGGACATCCCTTCAATTTTCAATTCTTTGCTACCACAAAAAGAGCTATTATAAATATTTTTGTACAAATAGGTCCTTCCATGTATTCATTTGAACTAGGTTCAGTCTTTGGGGAAACTGGTTTCTGATGAGGACAGATAAGTTCCAATTTCTAACTCTCTTTGTTTCCTTACTTCTCTTCTCCCCCCCTTCCCTCCCCCACAACTACCTTGGAGAAAATTTACTTATTAGCTTAGGTTATGGCTCATGTCTAGGATTTTCTCCAAAGGAGCAAGTAAAAATGTACTTAATATATAGTGATTGAAGAACTGTACAAGTTTTTAATGGCTACACATAAAAGAAATGCCATACATAAAAGACTTAAAAACATGAAGTAATAGAACAGCATTCAATAGCTTAACTCATGACTACTGTTACAGTCTTCTAGTAAGCTGAAATTCAAACTTCACCTATTACACTACTGTTATTTAGGCTTTTTGTATTTTACCTCATCTCTGCGCTGTCCAAACAATTCCTGGTTGTATGTGTGCTGGTAAAATGGGCAGGGCATGTGTTTTAGATGCCATATCCTCATGGTTCCATGGAAACTGTGTTGGGGGACACAGCAAGCTGACCCTTTCAGCATCTTTCTCTTGGAATGTGGCTCCAAGTATTCCTGACACTATTTGAAGCAAATCCCAAGGATTTTCCATTTCCCATTTCTTTGAGAATGAACCGGCTCATGAATTTAAACTGTCCAAATGTTGTCTGAAAGCTGTGTTTCTTTTTTGTTTTACACATATATTAGCCATGTATATTAAAATAAAGTTCTTTTTTTCTATTCCTATCAGGCATGAGCATGTTCAACTATAATAGAGGCAATATCTTAAATCCTTTGATAATTAATATATTTCTGTGTTTATTCAAAATTATTTCCCTGTTCTTTTCTTTTTAAAATGTTTTTATTAAAAAATTTAAAAAATTAACAAAAATTCATTTTTTTCTCCCTTCCACCTTTCCCATACAAGCTAAAAAAAAAAAAGAATGAAAAACAAATTCTGGTAACAAATACACATAGGTAAGCCAAACAGACTCCCATGTTGGTCATGTCTGAAAATGGTGATTTCATTCTTCCTTTCTGATACATAATTTTTTTTCAGAAGTTGGATAGCATTCTTTATCTTTTTCTGCTCTTTTCATCGTTAAACTGCTCCATAAGAAAATAACCTAAAAGAAGGACAGTGTAACTTACACCTGTAACCAAAATTGTCCATTTTGTCTTCTGTGATACTCTCCATCCTTTGCTTGGAAATGAACTCTTCCCCTATCCATAGTTGCAGAAGATATTTCCTCACTTCTTTAATTTGTTTAAGATATCATCTTTTATGTGTAGGTCATGTATCCATTTGGAAATCATTTTGGGATATGACCTAAGATGTTTGTCTAAACCTAATTTCTACCTGACAGTTTTCCAACTTTCCAAGTGGTTTTTGTTGAATAGTGAATCTTTACCCCAGTGGTTAAGGGTCTTGAAGTTTATTGAGTGCTGGTCTACTATGTTCATTTGCTTCTCTGCCACATTGCTCAACGTTTCCATTTTTTAATCAGTGCCAAATGGTTCTGATTACCTTTTCATTCCAGCAAATACCTGATGTCCTTGCCAAGTGGAGAAATGTGGGCAACACTGGTTTAGAATATAAATAATTGACAAACACTCCGAAGGAAAGTGGTGGAAGATTATAAGTAATATTGTCTCATGAAATAGTGAGCAGCAGTGGAGGTGAAAACAAATCTACTGAGAGCTTGGTGTGAGATCCTGTTTTGGAATAGTAAACAATGAATTAATAGTAGCTAGGTCTAAGGTAAAGGGTACATTGAGCTCCGTCAAGGTGACTGCAGCAATCTGTCCCTCTCTCCACTTTTGAGATCAGGACTTTCATAGAATCGGAGAGATGGAAAAGAAAACAAAATTTGAAAGGAATTCCATTGCAATGCTCTTAACAGGTATTGATCTATCCTCTGCTTGATGGGCTCCATGGAGAGGGAACCCACCACTTCTCAACACAGCCGCTTCCGTTTTTGGACTGTTCTAATTATTAGAAAATTTTCTCCAATATCAAACTTAATTTTACCTCTTCGTACCTTCCACTCATTATTCCTGGTTTTGCCCTCTGAGGCTGAACAAATAAAATCTAACCTCTTTTCCTTATGGTAGCCCTTCAAATATATGAAGACTGCCATCATCTCTTCCATGAGTCTTCTCTGGGATAAACCTGCCCTGTTCCTTCAGTCAATCCTCATATGTCACAAACCCAAGACCCATCACCATCATGGCTGCCTTCCTCTGGGCATTTTTCCTCCTTATCAATATCCTTTTAAAACTGTGGTACTCAGAACTGAATGTAATCCTTTAGAGAAAATCTGAAGGAAACAAAGGACAAAGGGATTATCATCTCTATTCTTGGATGCTATACCTTCCTCTTTAAAAAAATTAAATTTTATTTTAGTTTTAAAGCATCACTCTGTCCCTTCCATTCACATCTTCACCTCCAATTAAGAAATCAAGAAAAACAAAACCCCTATTACAAACACGTATAGTTAAGCAAAGGAAATATTTACATTGGTCATGTCCCAAAAAATTATGTCTCAATCTGTACTGACTTTATCTATCTCCCTCCCTAACAAGACATGGGTAACATGTTTCATCTTGAGGCTTTTGAAATGATGGTTGGTCATCGTGTTCCTAAATCTTTCCAAGTTGTTTGTTATACAACTATTATCATATAAATGATTTTCCTAGTTCTTCTCACTTCACTCTGCAATATATGTCCACATAAATATTTCCAGGTTTTCAGAAATTACCCCTTAATAATTTATCACACAAAAGTATTCCATTACATACATAAACCATATCTTGTTCAGTCATTCCTCAGCTGATGATAATCAATTCAGTTCCCAATCCTTTGCCACAACAAGAAGAGCTGCTATAAATATTTTTGCACATATAGGTCCTTTTCTTCTTCTTTTGATCTCTTTGAGGTATAGATGTAGTAGCGATATCTTTGGCTTAAAGGGTATGCACAGCTAAAGAGGCTTTTAGGTATAGTTCTAAATTGCTTTCTGGAATGCATGGACCAGTTTAAAACTCCAACAGTGTATTAATGGACTTGCTTATCCATAGCCCTGCCAACATTTGTTTTCTTAGTTTTTTTGGTCAACTTTAATAATCTGATGAGTATAAGGTGGAACATCATCATTATTTAAATTTTCATTTTTTTAATTATAAGTGATTTTAGAGTATTTTTCATATGATTGTTGATAGCTTGGATTTTTTCTCTGAAATTGTCTATTCATATCTTTTTTTAAAAAAAATTTATTTTATACTCAAGGGCCAGAACCCAAATACAGAAGAGAGAAAAGAAACAAAAACATATCATAAACTTAAATATTGGAACTTAAATACAAAGAAAGAAAGAAGCATGTTATGTGCATAGCAGAACATGAGAGGACTCAAAATATGGAACAGTAAATTTTCATTTCAGGAAAGCCTGTATGATAAATAATACATGTTGTGTCAAGAATTGTCTGTCGTTTTTTTTTTTTGCTTCTTTGTAAGTTTTCTTCTCTGCTATGTACTTTTTTACTTTGTTCTCCCCCCCAAGAAAGCTACAATAAAGTTTAGATATGTTTCTCTATAGCTATAGACACACACACACACACACACACACGTATACTTACCCAAACATATTCTATTCTTGATCTTTTTTTTAATGTTTGTGCATATCTCTTGTTCCTATCCCTCCTGCCTCCTCTGCCTTACTTCTACCCAATACCTTGCCATCCTCTTACTTGCCTACCCCACCTCCAACTAATCTGGAAAACAGATTGAGGGGAATTGAAAAATTACTTAACTACCTGAAATCCATAATAAAAAAAGAAGAAGCAAGGCTTCACATTTTAAGAAGTTATAAAAGAAAACTACCCTGATATGTAAATATATTTTGCATGATTTCATAGGTGCAATTGATTTCATATTGCTTACCTTCTCCATAAGTGGGAGAGAAAATACAGGGCAGGAGAGAATTTGGAACTCAATTTTTTTTAAAAGAATGTTAAAAGTAAATAAATAATAAATTGAAAATAAAACCCCAAGATAATTTGGGAGGAGAAGATACTCAAAGAATGGGGGAAAATCATTATTGATGTTCTACACAAAAAATGGTGATCAAAGGGATGTTGTTAAATACTGATCCATATTACTACTTTCTTATGTCCATAAAATATTTCTAGAATTGAACTACACATGTATCAATGATATCCTTGATATAAATAGGAGAAGAAAGCAGGTAGGCTTCAGGAGGCAATTTTCAACCACAGATCACAGTTCCTAAAACATCGCACCACTATACTGTTGACAACAGGGGTCTCCTCTTTCTTTTCTCTCATTCACTCTCTACTCAGCTCTTTGCAGTCTGACTTCTGATCTCATCATTCAACCAAAACTTCTCTCTCCAAAGTTAGTGATTATCTCTTAGCTGCCAAATCAAGCGACCTTTTCTTAGTCCTCATCCCTTTTGACCTTTCTGCAATATTTGACATTGCCAATCAATTGCCATTCTCTCTAGGTTTTCATGAAGCTGCACTTTTTTGGCTCTCTTTGCTGGATCTTCATGTCATACCTGCTAGCTATGCTGATCCCCCAAGGTTCTGTCTTGGGTTCTCTTCTCTTCTCCCTCTATACTATTTCACTTGATAATCTTACCAGCTCCCATGGTTTCCATTATCGTATCTATGTAGATAATACTCAGATCTACTAATTTCTCTCTTGACCTCCAGTCTTGCATCTCCAACTGCCTATTAGACATTTCAAATTGGATGTCCCATGGATGTTTTAAACTTAACATGTCCAAAACAAAACTCATTATCTTTTCACATAAATTCTCAACTCTCCCTGCCTTCCCTATTACTAAGGAGAGTACTACCATCCAGTCATGCAGGCTTATAACCTAGGTGTCATCTGTCACTCCTCACTCTTCTTACCCTCCTATCAATCAGCTGTCAAACCCTGTCATCTCTACCTTCATACCATCTATTGTATATGTGACCCCTTCTTATCTCTGACACTGCCACCATCCTGGTGCAGGATTTCATCGCTTCACACCTGGACTATTGCAACAGTCTGTTAGTTGGTCTCCTTCCCTTAAGTCCTCTACTCCTTTCTAATCCTCTAATCAGTTGTCAAGTTGATCTTCCTAAAATGAAAATATGACCATCTCCCTTGCTCCACACCCCCCTTCAATAAATACCAGTGACTCCCTATTACCTCCAGGATCAAACATAAAATCTTTCCTTTGGCATTCAAAGCCTTTTATAACCTGTCCCCTTCCTACTTTTCCATTTTCCTTATACCTTCCTTCCCACCATGTATTTTACAGTCCAGTGACACTGGCCTCCTTGTTATTTTTTGGACTCCATCTTCTGATTCTGAGCATTTTCTTTTAATTTTTAAAAATTATATACATTCAGACATATATTTCAGTCAGCAAAAATCTTCCTTTTCTCCCACCCCAGCCTATACTCATAATATTGATAATGAAGGAGAAACAAAAGCCTTGTTACCAACACATGTAGTAAAGCAAAACTAATTTCTGCATTGGATGTGTCAAAACAACATGTCTCATGATGCACTCTGAGTCCTTCACCTCTCTATCATGAGATAGTTATCATGCTTCATCATCAACCTTCTGGAAGTGTGGTTGGTTGTTATACTAGTCAGAATTCCTGATGCTTTCAAAGTTGTTTGCCTTTACTGTATTGCTGTCTCTATACAGATTATTCTAGTTCTGTTCACTTCTCTCTGCATCAGTTGATATAAATCCTCTCAAGTTTCTCTAAAATCATTTCTATCATTTCTTAGAGTACAATAGTATTTTATCACATTTGTATAACATTTTCAGCCATTTGCTATTTTATGGGCACTCTTGAAGATTCTCATACTTTGGTACCTCAAAGAGAGTTATAAATATATTCATATATTCTTAAGGTTTGGTTTTACTTAGGACTAATCCTCTTTTAATCTATTCTTCCTTTAATTGCCCCATCTCCCTTTTTCCCTTTCCCTCATATTTCCCTGTTGAGTAAAATTTGTTGTTTGTTTGTGTGTGTGTGTGTGTGTGTGTGTGTGTGTGTGTATGTGTGTATGTGTGCATTCTTCCTTCCTTTGACAGATTCAGAAGAAAGTGAGGTC
This sequence comes from Pseudochirops cupreus, assembly GCA_028627135.1. Lineage (NCBI taxonomy): Eukaryota > Metazoa > Chordata > Mammalia > Diprotodontia > Pseudocheiridae > Pseudochirops > Pseudochirops cupreus. The sequence continues at coordinate 550,233,877 of CM053582.1, read as the reverse complement.
AAGTGTCAGCTATTCTCCCTTGTCCTTCTTCTTTGTATAGATGGATACTCTGATTATATGATAATTTTCCCTCAACTTTTTTCCTTCTCCCCTCCCCAGGGTATTCTTCTTTCCCTCTTTTTCCATTCTTCACATCATTGAGACATGACAGAGTAATTCCCAGGGCTTGTCTAATTAGACAATCTCTATAACCCCTGATTATGATAGGGTTCAGAGGGGACACATGTAAGACGTCCCCATATTAGAATGTAAGCTTTTTGTCTTTGCTTGGTCCTTTATAATTGTCCATGTTTACTTTTTTGTTTTTATTAATCTATTATCTATTAATTTATCTATTATTTATTAATTTGTTTATCTATAATGTATCTATGTTTCTATTAACTCCTATATCTAAATTTCTAAGATTTTTCATAGCTCTGACCTTTTCATCAGGAATTCTTAGAAGTCCTCTATTTCATTAAAGATTCATTTCCCCCCCTGTAGTATTATACTCATTTTTTCTGGGTAAGTTATTCTTGGCTGTAAGCTCGTATTCTTTGCCTTCTGAAATATCAGATTCCAAGCTCTCTGTTCCTCTATGGTGGTGACTGCTAAATTGTGTGTAATTCAGTACTTAATTTCTTTCTTTCTGGCTACTTGAAATAATTTTTTCTTTGACCTGGAAACTGATTTTTGGCTATAATGTTTTTGGGAGTTTTCATGTTGGGCTTTCTTTCAGGAAGTAATGGGTGGGTTCTTTCTATTTCCACTTTGCTCCCTGATTCTGAAAGATTTGGATAGTTTCCTTTTAAGATTTCTTGCAACATGTTTGGATTGAGAAATTAGATAACACACAATTATAGTGGACCCAGGTTTTATGATTTCCTCTAGCTCTGTTCAGCAATAAGTGAATAGACATACAGGAGACAATAATAATTCAAGTTTAGGGCTTGGCAAGATCTTATCAGTGACAGAGCAAGGAGGCAAGGGCTATTCGACTAGGGGATAGTAGAGTTGACCTGGTTCTTCAAAGGGTCAAGACAGGGAAGATAGGAAGACAGTAAGTCGTTCAAAGAAGATGGTCTAGGAAAGAACTCAGTGGAAATGGAGGTGACAGTGATTATGAAGGATAGGGTTAGGGGTTGTGAGGCATAGGGAAAGATGGAATGATAAAATATCATGATAAAATGAAGGAATTTTGAAACTCATGAACAGGAAAAGGCAACTTTTGGCAAGATCAAGAGGACAATCATTTCTGCCTATATCTGAGTTGGAATTCAGGATGGAAGTCATGGGGGTTAAGGAGATGAAAGAACTAAGAAGTCGTCTGAGGGAGCATTGGTGGGTAAAGTGACTTCCCCTAGGATGAGGGTAAGAGTTGGAGTGGTAAGAAAGACTGTGAGTCTGGCTCTGAACTCATTGAGGGAAGAAGGAAAATGTCCTGGGTGATGACAAGTATTGGCCACCAGGATCTGGGCAATAGATTTGGATAGTGTGAACTTTAAAAAAGCAGTTGCTGAGTCATGGTAGTGTGGATCACAGAGATGGCACTGGAGAAGAAGGACCACTCCAACTTTCTCACCTCAACCAAAGAGTTGGCATGGGAGGGGAAGAAGGAAAGAGCAACTAGACAAGATGGTTAGGGAAGCAGTGTCATCAGGGAGAGCCAGGTCCCACTGAGTGTCGAAAGGTGGAAAGAGTGAGAAAGAGGCTCAAGATGAAAGAAAGTGAGTTTATTGTGAATGGGGCATTTCAGAGAGTGAGATGGGAGGGACGCTGGGGCAGGATAGAGGGATGCATTAACAAAGGCAGCTGCCCTCCATTCCATCTGGCAGGCTTGCTGAAAGCTTTCTCCCAACAGCCATCCAACCTGGGCTCCTTCCCAGAAGGAATGCAACTATTTGTTCTGGGGCAGATTGTTATCAACTGGATCGACTATGCCCCCAGCTCCTTTTGACATAGCCTTTGAAACTCACTGGATTTCCATTTGTTTTCTTACCTCCTGGACCTGTGCCTTATTGTGTGTGCTCCCCTTATTTGTTGTTGTTTTTTTAAAATAAAATTACTCTTACTAATGATTTCTAAGCTCCTAAACCACACATAGCCTGTGTAAGACACAGTTTATCTCTTAATCTCATAACTGTCCCCTGTGGCTCACTATTGTTTCTTACTGTGTCTCTCTCACACAGACTAACATCACCTCCTTCTCTGTCTTCCCACTAGGTAGCTAAAGACAGGGCAGGCAGTGGTTGAGTGGGAAAGGGATGCTCAGAAGAGGTAAGGTAATTGGTTAACTTCTCCATTATAAATTCTGAGGGTTGACCTCTGTTGACCTTCTTGCTTATGTCCATGAGCCTAACATCTCTTGAGAAGGTGAATTCTGTGGCAGCCTTTATTATGTCTGGACAGACTCTGTGTACCTGTGGTCTTAGGATTCAGAGCTTCAAGGGACCTTTAGATTATCTAGGGGTGGCTAGGTGGAGCAGTGAATAGAGCATTGGCCCTGGAGTCAAGAGGACCTGAGTTCAAATTCAGCCTCAGACACTTAACACTTACTAGGTGTATGACCTTGGGCAAGTCACTTAACCTCAATTGCCTGCCTTCCCCCACCAAAAAAAAGTAAAAAAAAAAAAAAGATTTTATAGGTAATTTCCATCATTTTTCAGTATTGGAAACTGAGACCCAGAGACCTTAAATTATATTCACAAGGTCACACAGGCAGTAAATGACTGAGGTAGAATTTGGACCCAGATCCTCTGACTTTAAATCAAGCTTTTAAAATTTAGTGTCCCAGAGGATCTCCTTAAATGTTACATTTGGGATTGGATTTCTCCCACATACTGTACCCCTACTAAGATTACCCTTCTTGATCCATCCCCTCCCCTCCACCTTCCTGCCTTTTTCTGGGCCCTGCTTCTGTTGCTGCTAGAATCATGTTCTGGCTTCAGCCAAAAATACTCCTCACAGGTATCCTCTACTTGTTTCCAAAAAACTTCTGTGGGAGCAGCTAAGTGGCTAAGTGGAAAGAGTACCAGCCCTGGAGTCAGGAGGACCTGAGTTCAAATTTGGCCCTAGACACTTGACTCTTACTAACGATGTGACCCTGGGCAAGTCACTTAATCCTGATTGCCTCGAAAAACAAATGAAAAAAAAAGAAAAGAAACTTTTGTGGAACTATCTACTTCTCTGGGATCAGAGAGATGGGAACTCTGGAGGAAGGACCCAGGGAGACAGAAAGACTATATGTATAAGCCTCTCTTCATGGGTTGGGTATGGGAAGACCAAGAATGTAGGGTAAAGGTCGTGGTTGCTCTTAAAGTCTCATTGAGCGGAAGATAGATAAACTTGCCTGGCCAGTCAGGTCCAGGCAAGTTGAGGTTTCCTCCTGGGCAGGCTGGAGCTTACTTGAATCAATTAAATTGCAGATAACATTCTTGAAGTCTTTACCATGTACATTGACCTGTACCAAGTGCTGAGGGAGACATTAACACAAGCAAGACCCTAATTCTGTCCTCCAGGAGCTTATAGTCTAATTAAGGGATGGGGCATGTTCACCAGTTAAGTCCTAGACTGTCCAAGTTAGAGAACAGCACGGTGATTATACAGGACACGGGCCTCTCATTTATTTCGCAGAGGAGGAAACCGAGGCTCAGAGAGGAGAAGGAGTTGACCCAAAGTCTCCCAGCCAGCTGTGCATTAGCTTATACTTACCGTACCGAAGCTTTTTGGACATTATTTTCCTGCTAACCCATCCTTGTGAGACTTTGCACCTAAAATTTCTCATGGAGGCACTGATTGCACTACCCTGGAAGGAGGGGTGTGTGGACAGTGGCATCTATGTGGGTGCTCCTTCTTTCTTATCTTTGAGAAATGTCAACCCCTTCCCATCTCGGCCCCTAGGAAGCCTGATATTAACCCTCTTCCACCCTTGAGATGTTTATATCATCGTTTAAGACCAGACAAGAACAGCAGTACAGCTCTCTCGTAGCTTTGGGCTCTTGTACTGTAGAAGCCTGACAAATTGAGGTTCAGAGGTGGCAGGGACCCTAGGGGCCATCTCAACTAAGCCTTCCCTTTGAGAGTGGAAGAAACTGAAGCGCAGAGGGGGAAAGTGTTGGGCCAGCTGGTCCTTGAGGTCCTTCATCTAGCATCTTCTGAAGGGACTTCCCCCAAGCCACACAGCTAGTGAGGCTTGTCACAGTTCCCAGTCTGTGTCTCTTTCTTTCTTGGCGACAGTGAGGATTCAAGATAAATTGGTATTTTGTGACTCAGAACAACCCTGCCCACTTGAAAAACGTTCTTGGTGCAGTTTTAAGCTTTTGGTGTTGTTTAGTCGCGTCTAACTTTTCATGATCCCATTTGGGGTTCTCTCGGCAAAGATGCTGGGGTGGTCGGCCATTTCTTCTTCTTCATTTTACAGATGAGAAAACAGGGTTAAGTGACTTGCCCAAGGTCACACAGCTAGTAAGTGTCTGAGGATAGATTTGAACTCACAATGATGAGCCTTACTGACTCCAGGCCTGATGCTCTGTCCACCACACCACTTAGCTACCTATTTTAAGCCTTAGTAGCTTAAAAAACAAAAAACCATCACTCAACCAGAGCAGACAGTTTATTCATTATTGGGCCAGATGGCAACCTATTACTCAAAAAATCAAAAGATGCACATTTTCAAATACTCCTTAAGGGTCCTGAGGAGATTCTCCAAGTCCATCTGGCTCCTTCTTCCCCGTCCTGTATCTTAACAAATGGTAGCCCACCCCTGAGGCCTCTTCCGTTTCTCTCAGGCTTTGCTGTCTAAGACTGGTGTAAATCATTTAAAATCCATTATCCTGTTGCTTGGAGAAGGGCTACTTTAAGCTTTAATAGTTTAAAACCGCACTCAGGTTTTGGGGACAATGTACACAGAGGAACGAGACAGATTTCTTCAGCCCACAGCAGGGCTTCTTAACCTTCTTTTGATGGTCTGGTGAAGCCCATGAACTCCTTTATCGATAATGCTTTTAAATAATTGAAGGAAGTCAACCACAACAGCGACAGCAACAATTGCTAACATTTATATGGGGCCTACTATGTGCTAGGCACTGTGCTAAGGGCTTTGCAATAATTATCTCGTTTGATCCTCACGACAACCCTGGGAGGTAGGTGCTTTTATTATCCCCATATTACAGATGAGGAAACTGAGGCAAATAGCAGTTAGGTGACTTGTCCAGGGTCACACAACTAGTGAGCATCTGAGGCTCAACTCCCAGGCCTGGCGCTCTGTCTAGTGCATCACCTAGCCGCCCCTGAATTCAGTTAGAAGTGGATGAAAATAAAGTATCATTTATTCCCCAAGTTCACAGATCACCTGAAGTCTATCCACAGACCCTGTGAGGGGTGATGGTGGTCTATAGGCTCCAGGTATAGGACCCCTAGTCTACAGTCTTCTGACTCCAAGACCCATTGCAGAAGAGGTCATTTATGCACTTTCGAGTTATTAGAGTTTAATCTTTTGACAATTCCTTTTCATGTAAAGTTACCAAATTCTTATTAATAGCAGCCGAAAATGAAACCCCTGAGAGAATATCTAGGCAGGTCTGGCTGAAGACACTGGTGAAATCTGGAATCTTTTTGCCCTTGAACTAGTGAAGACTGGCTGTGTCCAGGTCTCATCCTTTCATTATTCCCTCCTCCCATCCTATCAAAAGATGCTGCTGCTACCCCATGAAAGTGCAGCATGGACCAAGTTGTGTTGTTATAGGCATTTTTATCCCCCACACCCTCTTGCCTAATGAACTCCATGACCGATGCAGAAGGATTAGGGGTATAACCTTGCTCTGCTCAAGCAAAACAAGGACCACGGGGCAAAGTTGTAAGGAAGCAGATTTAGGTTCCGCCTAGGGAAAAACTTTCTAACAATGGTAGCTGTCTCAAAGTGGAATGGAATTCCTTATAAAGTAGTGAGTTTCCTGTCACGGGAGGTGTTCGAGAATACTGGAGAATCACTCGTAGAAAATATTTCTGTTCAGGGACAAAGAAAGAAGCGCCCCTCAAAATGATGTTGTGTTTGATCCTGGAGGTAACTGGGGTCCGCTAGAGTTTGTTACATGGAAAAGCAGGCGTAGAAAGTGACGAGATCAGACTTAGGTTTTGGAAAAGTCATCTTGTCAGTCAAGTGAAGTGGGAAGACACTCGAGCCTGGGGGATAAGTTAGAAGGCTATCCAGGGAAGAGGTGAGAAAGGCCTTGCCATCTTGTGAAAGAGGGAGGTGGTAGGCATTACCTAGGGTTGGAGATTACCAAGATATAATCTGTTGTATGTCAAGGGTCAAGAGAATTGAGAATGGAGGATGGCGTAGAGATGAGCTGGTCTGCCAAGGGCTTGAGACAGGGAAGGGAGGAAAGTACAGCAGAAGGAGAAAGAGGGCCTTTAAAAAAAGATGGGGGAGAGAACGGAGGTGAGAGCAGGGTTGGAGGCATGAGGCATGGAGGAAAATGGAATTATAAAAGATGTATGAATATGTAAGGATATTTCAGGGCTAGAAAATATGGAAGTGGGACACTTGGGTATGTGAGATCAAGGGTGTGCCCACTTGGCATGTTCAAGAGTGTGTATCTGAGGTGAGGTGGAAAGAGTAAGCCAAGGAAATTGAGGAGACAGAGGGACTAGGATGTTAGAAGATTCTCATTGTTTCTGTTGAAGTTCTTTTCCATGAGGAAAACAGATGGAGAGAAAAGAAAGTCTGCGAGGCAGGCACTGAATTTGTTTAGGAAGGAACGAAGGTATCCTTGGGGTCTATAGATAAGAGTCATCAGGATCTGGGTTGGGCGATAAATTGGGATTATGTGAACCATTCCAGAGGGCACAGTGGAAGGGCTCCCAAGACCTGGAGTAAGACATTGTTGGGGGTGGAGTTAAGGGTTGGAGGGAAATAAGGATTGAGCTGGGTAGACCTGAGGAAGGCCTGATTTGAGAATGGGGAACTATAATCATACATCAGCATCCAATGGTTCATGGTTGAAAAGGAGCCTATTGAGAGAGGAACAAGAGGAGACCACTGAGGTCTATCTGAGGTTCATCATTCTCATGGATGGATATCTTATACTTGCGTGACTTTGGGCAAACTACTTAACCATGCTCAATCTATGTCTCCTGATATCTAAACAAGCTCTGAGATCCCACCCTGAATTCCATGATAGTGACCCCCTAGGACTTAGCTATTGAGTCCTAGACAGGGGGAACTCTGCTCTGTTTGGGGGAGGGGGTTCCTTACACTGACCAATCTTTCCCAATTCCTGTACTCAAATGGTCATCCTAACCTACCTCATACCCCTACACACCTGGAGACCTAGAAGCATGTAGACTTTCCTTGTTAAGGCAACAATAGCAAAACAGGGGGCTCAACAATGGTAGGGGGGAAAATTCCACATCGGAGAGACCTCTCTTTCAGGTTAACCCTTCAAGACTTGGGTTCTAATCATAGAGTCTTCAATCTGGAAATGCTCCAAGTGACCAAGATTTGCCCTGTAACCTCTCTGACCAGGAATCATTCTACTTCTTAGAAAATTAGAAAATTCTAGTGAGAGGGAACCCATTGCTTTCCAAGGCAGCCCATTCCCCTTTTGGACATCACTCATTGTTTAGCAATTTTTTCTTTATTTAGGACCATAGAGTTAAAGCCAAAAAAGCCAAACAAACAAAGAAGGCCAGTTATGAGTCTGTACAGATGGGCAAACTGAGGCACAGACAGTGCCTTCTCTGGTGTCACACAGCTAATAAGTTTCCAAGGCAGGACCTGAACCCAGACCTTCCTGACTCGAAGTCCAGTGCACTATAATATGGTAGTGACAATGATGACTCATACTTAGGTTGGATCTTAAGATTTACAAAGCACTTTACATGTGTTAAGTCTTTCGATATTCATAATGTCCCAGGGAAGGAAGTGTAGTGGCAACCACATTGGCATGCACCGGATGGCTACCAGCACATGTTCTTAGATCTGTCTTACTAGGCTTAGGCTTGGAGAGTTTTTGTATTTATTTATCCACTTCACAGGTTATTTTCCAAAGCGTTTCAGGGAAGGACCATTTCCCAGCTTCAAGTTGTAAGAGGTCAACAATCCTTTTAATTACATTCATGAGTTCAGAAGAAAAGTCAGCACTCTGAACTTCAGAGAAAATACAAACAAAGAAAACAGAGAAAATATAAGCAGAGAAATAAAGACCGACAGACAGGGCTTCTAACTGTCTGAGAAATTAGCACAGATCAACAGACAGATCCAACTGTCTGACCAAGGCAATACATACATAGTTACCAGAGAGAGAAGCACCAACATCAGGGTTTTTCAAAGCTGGGGGGAAGGTGTACCTCCTTAACAGCTATCCAGAATCTCATTTGGTCAAATCACAAGAACACTCTTCAAATGAGTGAGTCCCCCAGCAAAATGCTAACCTCAGGGTATATATGCTCTTTTTAGAGCCAGAGGGCAACACAACCCTGGTGACTCAGGACCTATTTAGAAATTAACAAAAGGGGGCAACTAGGCGGCATGGTGAGCAGAGCATGGGCCCTGGCGGCAGGAAGACTTGAGTTCAAATCCAGCCTCAGACACTTAACACTTACTAGCTGTGTGGCCTTGGGCAAGTCACTTAACCCCAATTTCCCTGCCTTCTCCCCTCCAAAAAGACAAAAAAAAAATAACAAAAGGTGTGAAAGCCTTACTACAATCAAGTCTCCTCTAATCAACCTTACCTTAATGGGCTCCACTTGAGGCCCATTAATAGGTCGGGAAGATCTTATATCACATTAACATTACAGCAAGTACTGTTATTATCCCCATTTTACTGCCAAGGAAACTGAGGCTGTGAGAGATGAAGTGACTCATCCAGGGTCACACAGCCAAGAAGTATCCACGGCTAGATTCGAATTCAGGTCTCCCTGACTCCAAGATCAGCACCCTATGTATCACACCACCAGCTGACAGAGTGGAAAATGTGCAGTCTCTGGAATCCTCAAACCTGAGCTCAAATTCAGTCTCTGACATTGAGTACTTATCAGATAAGAGCATCATCCAACCTGTGCTTCAGTTTTCTCGTTTGTAAAGCCAGATGTAACTCTAGATTGATGACATGTCTGAACAGTTCTTTTTAATCAGAGCTCTCCTTTACATGGGTCTGTCCAGGGCTAACCAGGGAGCAGCAGTTTTACCCGGCCAAGCCTTAGGCAAGTGGGCCCTGTGCCTGGCCCATGTGGCTCCCCTTCTGCAAGGCTGCAGATTCGTGGTCCTTCCTTCTCCTCTTCACCCCTGCAGCCCCTTCCAGTGCTGGTGCAATTCCTTTTCTTCTTGGGACACCTCAGCCCTAGAGACCATTCTGGTACATGAGTCATCCCACACTCAAGCAACATTTGCAGAGCTTTCTTCACAACGGCCCTATAAGGGCAGTAGTTAAAGAATTATCTCCCCCACCATTTTAGGAGAAAATGTGGAGAGGAAGGCACAGCCTACACATAGATAAGCAAATACAGGATGATTAAAGACAGGGGAGAACATTGGCAACCAGGGAGATCAAAGGAGGCTTCCTGGAGGAGGAGGCCCCTAACAGGACATCGAAAATAAGCAAAGGGTTCTAAGAGGTGGGGATGAGAAGGGAAGGCTTCCTAAGTGTTGCCTCCTGAGATGGGAAGCTCCCCTTCAAGGAAGCTTTCAACAGGGACTGGGGGACCCTAATCTGGCATCTTGTAGAGGCTACTCACTTTTAGGAATGTGTTAGACCGGGTGACTCCAGAAGTCATTTCCAAGTCAGGTCAAGATTTCACTCTGACTTGTCTTAGCTGGTTGACTATGTCCAACTGTCACTTGCTCTGGTCAGATCACCCCTGGAGCTCTGGGTTCACTCCCACACTTGATGACTAAAGCGGCTGGGGTTGTAGAGCTCAGAGAAGAGGATTCAGGGAGGGAACAAGACAGCTGAGCACAAGTATTTGAAGGGCTGCCATATGGAGGAAGGCCCTGGGGGCAGGACTGGCATGATGCAGGGAGGCTACAAATTGGCAGGTTTAGCCTTGATGTTGGCAGCAACTCTGAACGTTTAGAGCCTTCCCAAAGTGGATGGAGTTGCTTCCAAAGGTATTTGGTTCCCTCTCCTTGGGATCTTCAAGAAGAGACTGGATGAGCACTTATAGGTGATACGGTGATAACGTGATAACGTTCTGTTATGGATGGGTTGGACCAGTGAGTCACTGTTGTCCCTCCAAATCTCCAATCCCATGACTATAGTTTGCTGCCATATTTGAGAAGGGACATTGACAAGTCAGACAACATCTAGAAATCGGTGCAAGATTGTAAGGGGAATGGAAGGAAAAGAATGAGAGGATCTTAGATGGAGATCTGGAAGGGGCCATAGAGGCCAGCTAGTCTAATGCCCTCCGTTTCTAGAGAAGGAAATGGAACTCAGAGGAGGTGACTTGTCCAAAGACACATGTCCCAAGGTCCCATGGGTAGCAGCCCCTGGAGGTGCAATCCTGTGCCTTGTGAAGGAGAATCAACTGAAGGGTCTAGACAGGTCGGAGAAGAGAAGAGTTAGGGAATGTTGTAGCTGCCTTTAACTCTGAAGGATTGTCATGTGGGTGAGAGCCTCGATTTACTTTATTTGGCCTCAGAAGATTAAAGTAGGTGGGGCTTAAGCTTGGAGAGTTTTTGTATTTATTTATCCACTTCACAGGTTATTTTCCAAAGCATTTCAGGGAAGGACCATTTCCCAGCTTCAACAACTGCCAGTTTATCTATTAAAGCAGATATCAAAACATTTTTGGGTGGCAGCAATGGATCTGTATTAGAGGAAAAAATGTGATTTTTAAAAATACTGACTACAAGGAACAAACTAGACTATATTTTTGAAAAATCAAACAATTTGAGATTTAGCAGCTCTTTTACACCAGTCAAGGAATATATTTAATTTTCCAAGTGATCCAGAACCACAAGTCTGGTGTCACAATGGAATGCTGTCCAAAGGAACACATACGTGCATTTTAAGGGATGTAAGTCAACTTAATGCCAACTTTTAAAAATGGTTTTGATTAAAATCTATATGTACATTATTATTATGCTTTCTCAATGGTTTTGTTTTTAAGGTAAATTCTCACACATACTCTCTTATTAAATCTAAAATGTTGCAAGGCCTAAATATTCAATAAGATATCTAGATTTTGAAATAGCTCCAGAATATCCACTGCTGCTATTTTTTATGCAAAACATAATAAAATGTTTTTAAGCAATGTATCTTTGCTAGAGTCTACAGAAGGATTGTAGATCATTTTTTTTGATGATAGTTATAGGAAAACAGATTTCAATTCACTTTAAAGGAAAATATTAAAATGATTTATTTTTAATATTCATTTTTGAAAATTTTGAGTTCCATCTACTCCCCCTCCCTCCAGTCCCTCTACTGCCCTAGAAGGTAAACAACATATCAATTATACATGTGAAGTTATCCATATTAGCCAAGTTCCAAAAAAAGGGCAAAAGCACAAAGAAAGTAAAAAAAGTATGCTTAGAGTTCATTAGTTTTCTCTCTGGATGTGGATAGCATTTTTTATCATAGATTCTTTGGAATTGTCTTATATTATTGTATTGATCAGAATAGCTAAGTCTTTCCCAGTTGATCATCATACAGTATTGCTGTTAACTGTGTACAATGCTCTTCTGGTTCTACTCACTTCACTCTGCATCAGTTCATGCAAGTCTTCCCAGGTTTTTCTGAAACCACTTCCTTTGTCATTTCTTATAGCAAAATAGTATTTCATTACATTGGTATACAACAACTTGTTCAGTCATTCCTCAATTGATTGGCATCTCTTCAATTTCCAATTCCTTGCTACCACAAAAAGAGCTGCTATAAATATTGTTGTACATGTGAGTCCTTTTCCTTTTTCTTTGATCTCTTTGGGATACAGCCCTAGAAGAAATATTGCTGGGTCAAAGGTTATGCACAGTTTTATATCCCTTTGGGCGTAGTTCCAAATTCTTCTCCAGAATGATTGAACCAGTTCACAACTCTACCAACAATGCATTAGTGTCTGTACTTTTCCACATCCTCTCTAGCATTTGTTATTTTAAAGAAAACCTCTTAACAATTAGAGCTGCCCCAAAGAAGAATGGGCTTCCTTGGGAGATAGGGAGTTCCCACCCTTTAGAGGCCTTTGGGTAGAGACTGGATGGCCCCTTTAAGGAAATGTTGTAGGAAAAAGTCCTACTCCAGTGCAGTTTGGACTCATGCCTATGGGCATCTCCATTCTGAGATTCAAAGTCACTCCTGAATCTTACTTTAACAATTTGTCCAATAGGCATACCACCTGCCCAGCTTCTCCCAGAGTGGTTAAAAGAAGGAAACTTTGAATATTATAAAGAGCTCTGTAGACCCTCAAGATACTTTTTATTATTGTTATCCAAGCTCAAGCCCTCCTTGGACATGTGGAGGTGAGCCTGGGTTCTTGAAGAAGAGGCCAACAGAGCATGCCCTCCAACAGATGATCAGATCTAGAGCTGGGAAGGCTCTCAGAGGCCATCTCACCCAGTCATTTGTCCTGCCCATGAGAACACATAATTTTATCAGTCTCCTCCATCACCCTAGTTATGAAATAAGGATTCAGAAAGCAAGAGATGAAAGGGAGAAATGTATCGTGGGCACAAGAGGTTGTGGTACATTTACACAGTAATACATGTACATGCTTGGCCAGTGCCGGGCAAACAGCAGGAGCTCTATAGATGCTTCTTCCCTTCCCCTCCTCCCATACTGAGGATGGGCATTGTACTAAACACTTTACACGTATTATTAGGCATCTTGCCTAAGATGAGTTGCCTGTAAGAAGAAGCATAAAGGACATCATCAGAGTCATACAACCATAAGGGACATACTTGTTACTTGGCTAGAACTTGCTATACAGCTACTCACTATGATGCTGAGCAATGAAGAGAGAGGAATGTTTGTCGAGAGTAAAATCCTTAATTTGGGGCCCATTACTTAAAAAATATATTTTGATACTGTATTCCAATACAATTACCTCCATAATCCTATTATTTTATTTTAAGCAATTAAAAACCTGCTTCCAAGAAGGCGTCCATAGTAATCAGTTAGGTGGTACAGTGGTTAGAGCACCTGCCTTGGAGTCAGGAGAACCTGAGTTCAAATCCAGCCTCAGACACTTACATAGATATGCCACCCTGGACAAGTCATTTAACCCAGAAAAATAAAAGAGAAAGGGTTATAGGCTTCACCAGGCTAAGGGGCTAAAAGGGACCAGTGACATCCAAAGAGCGAAGGAGGATAAGGAGTTACAGGAGAAGAGGAGGAGATGCTGATGGGTCTGGAAGGAGCACAGGGGAAGGACGGTCCACAGCCCTGTGGTCACTCCTCATGGTGAACTTTTAGAAAGAAGAGAAATGTACATCAGGGGAAGGTGATGTGGGAGAGGAGACAGAGACAGGAAAGGATATGGGAGGAGCTCAGGAAGCATGAAGACAACAGGTGGCAGTAAAAATAAACTTTAAAAAAGTGCTGTGGGCTGACTCTGGGGTAGTGGGCTCCCTGTTACTGATGGTGTTGGAGCAAAGGCTGAAAAGCCGCTGGTAAGTATGGGGTAGAGGCACTCCAGGTCAGATGTGGCCATGACTAGGTGGTCTCTGAGGTCTCTGCATGTACATGTGTGTGTATGTGCACACTTGTGTGTGCACATGTGAGTGTGTTTAGTCCAATAGAATCCCAGCTTCTTGAAGGCAGCGGCTGTTTCACTTTTGTCTTTGCATTCCCGGTGGTTAGTACAGGGACTGGAAGATACATCAGGTAATTATTAAATTCTGGTTGAATCGATCATCACGGCCACCCCAGCCTCTCTGCTGACCTCCAGTCTTATACCTCCAACTGCCTTCTAGATATCTCTTACTGGCTATCTGGTAGAAATCTTAAACCCAACATGTCCAAAATAGAACTAATTATCTTTCCCCCTAAACCTGCTCCCCCCTTCCCTATTACTATTGAGGGCAATATCATCCTCTCAACCCCAAGGCTCACAACCAAGGAGTCATTCTGGACTCCTCCTTCTCTCTCATCCCTCTCATTCAATATGGTGCCAAAGCCTGTTGATTTTACCTTTGCAACATCTCTTGATTCTCTCCTCTGACGCTGCTCCTACCCTGGTACAGTCCCTCATCACCTCACATCTGGATTATTGTAATTGCCTGATTAGAGGGAGGGGCTCTGCCTACCTCAGGTCTCTCCCCACTCCAGTCCATCCTCCCTTCAGCCACTAAAGTGACTTTCCTAAAGCACAGTTTGATCATGTCGTACTGCCCCCCCTCCCCAAACTCCAGTGGGTCTCTCTCACCTCCAGGAGCAAATAGAAACTTCTCTGTTGGGCAGTCAAAGCCCTTTATAGCCTCTGCCCCTCCCATCTTTCCTGTCTTTCTATACCTTACCTTTCACATGTCCTCTTTGATTCAGTGACACCAGCCTCCTGGTTATTGATCAGATAAGATATTCCATCTCGCTGTTCTCAGTGTTTTCTCTGTCTCTCTTGCCTGGAATGCTCTCCCTCCTCCTCTCTACCTACTGACTTCCCTGGCTTCATTTAAATCACAGCTAAAATGCTATCTTTTCCCAGAAGCCTTTCCCAACCCCTTTTCATTCTAGTGCCTTCCCTCTGTTAATTATTTTCTATTTACTTTGTATATGGTTGTTTGCACATTGTCTCATCCGCTAATTGTGGGCTGTTTAAGGGAAGAAACCATCTTTTGCCTCTTTTCATGTCCCTGTCCCTTTGCATAGTGCTGGCATGTAGTAGGCACTTAGTAAATGTTTATTGGCAGAAGAGCTAGCAGATAGAGGGAAGGACAAAATGATTTACTCATGAAAGCCTTTACTGAGGAAGATGTAGATAAAGTCTTACTGAATACAAACAGGCTGGAGATCCTTTATCAGTCAGTGGATGTACAGAATATCCTAGATCTTATCAGCATATTATTGTTATTCAGTCATTTCTGATTCTCTGTGATCCCATTTGGGGTTTTCTTTTTTTATATAATATTTTAGTTTTCCAATTACACGTTTTTGGTGCCTATCTAGTATTTTATTTTTTCTCCAACTACACATCAAGACAATTTTTAGCATTCATTTTTACAAGAATTTGAATTCCAAATTTTTCTCCCTTTCTCTCTCACCTCTCCTATTCCTAAAATGGTAGGCAATTTGATATAGGCTATAATGTGCTATCATATAAAGCACATTTCCATGTTAGTCACAATTGTGAAAGAAGAAACTTATCAAAAGAAAAAAAATACAAAAAAAGTAGAAGAGTGAAAAAAGTATTCTTCAGTTTACATTCTGAGTCCTTCAGTTCTTTATCTGGATGTAGATAGCATTTTTTATGGTGAGTCCTTTGTACTTGTCTTAGTTCATTGTGCTCTAAGAAGAGTTGAATCATTCATAGTTGATCATTACACAATATTTCTGATACCGGGTACAATGTTTTCCTCCTTCTCATTTCACTTTGCATCAGTTCTTACAAGTCTTTCCAGTTTTTCCAGGTTTTTCTGATATTTGCCAGTTCATCATTTCTTATTGCATGGTAGTATTCCATCCTATTCATATGCCATAGCTTGTTCAGCCATTTCCCAGTTGATGGGCATCCCCTCATTTTCCAGTATTTTACTACCATGAAAAAAAGGCTGCTATAAATATTTTTACACATGTAAGCATAGCCTTTTAATAAATGCTGTTCCCTCCTATACCTCACATAGGTGGCAAATGTCAAGGATAGGATTTGATGAACTCAGCCATTGCTCAAAGCCCTCCAGTGAAGAATACCTAATTACCCTTGAAGGTGATTCCTTCCATTGCTGGGTGGCTCTGAACTTTAGGAAGCTTTTCTTTGCATCCAGTGTTGGTTTGTTTTTCAGGCAGCATCCCGTCAGGTTTTTCCCCAGATCTGGGACCCTGTGCCAACCCTTCAAATGCTGAAAGAAAGCTCCCTCTGCTCCCTAGGCTTTCTCTTCTACAGCCTAAAGACCACCAGTCTTTCAGCCACTCCTTGTACAGCGCTAACATGTACTTTGTCATTGTGGTTTCTCTCCTTTGCTTGTTCTTCAGCTTATTGGGATATTTTTCCAAACTTGTAATGTGAATGTGGCTTGACAAAATGGAAGGAGCCCTGGATCTGGAGTCAGAGGACTTGGCTTCAAAACCCACTTGAGACACTCACTACCTACCTGTGTGACCTTGGTCAAGTCATTTCCCTCCCTTGAGGCTCAGTTTTCTCCCTATAAATGGAGAACACTGGACTAGATGATCTTCAAGGGCTTTTCTAGTTCCTCCGTTAGATCATTGGACTTCCTAGGATTTTATTGGCTTGGGAAACTCTCAACCCTTCCACTGATACAGAAGGATGCAGGTGATTCCAAGGAGTATGGGGGCATTTAGCCTAGGGGGTGAGACAGGACCACTGTCTTTGTGTTTTTGATGGCTGTCACATGGAGGGGAAGCTAACTTGTCCTGCTTCGCTCTAGAGGCAAGACTTAGGAGCAGTAGACAGAAGTTCCAAAGATTAGGAAAAGTTTCTAGACAATTGACCAATTCATAAATGGCTGCTTTGGGTCAACAGGGGTAAGGGACTTGGATAGGGTCACATAGCTAGTAAGTATCTGAGGCCAGATTTGAGTTTAGAAAGATGAGTCTTGCTCACTCCAGGCCCAGCCCTCTATGCACTATGGCACCACCTAACAGCCCCTGGAGTCAGGAAATTCAAATCCAGCCTTAGACACTTACTAGCTTACTTCCTATCCCCCGGGGGAGTCACTTAACCTCTGCCTCAGTTTCCTCATCTCCCAAATGGGGATAATAATGGCACCTATCTCCCAGAGTCATGGTGAGGATCAAATGAGATTTTTTTTATAAATTACTTTATTTATTTTTAGTTTATAACATTCAGTTCCACAAGTTTTTGAGTTCCAAATTTTCTCCCCCTCCCCCCAAGGTGGCATGCAATTTGATATAGGTTCTACATATACCTTCACATTAAACACATTTTCACTTTTATCATGTTGTAAAGAAGAATTATAACCAATGGAAGATTGGTTCTTCTGCCCAGTTAAAATTTGCTTGTTGGACTTGTTGAGAGGTCTGGGCTGAGTTCAGCCCAAAAATGACGCAGGCTTATTTATAGTCCTGACCTGCTAAGGCCCAGGGAGGATGGGGGAGAAGGGTCAGTGGCAGATTTTCTCTGTTCCTGCTGGGCTTCCTAGTCCCAGTCTCTGCAGAATGAGACTTTCAGGCCTTCTAATTCTTCCTTACTCAGGAAAGTCCATCTTCCATCTCCAAACCTTTGTACTGGCTATCCCACATGTCTGGGATGCCCCTCCCCTATTCCCGTCTACCTCAGAGAATTCCTTACTTTCTCTTAAGTGTCCCACATGGAGGGGTGGCAGCTATGTGGGTGAAGAGAAGGGGGCTTCTTCAGAGGCTGCTGTGAAGATAGAAATGGTAGAATTTGTCAGTGAATTGGATCAGGGGTGGGGAAGCTGCAGCCTTGAGGCCACATGCGGACCTCTAGGCCCTCAAGTGCGATCCTTTGACTGAATCCAAAGGCCCTCACTTGAGGACCTAGAGGGTGACATGTGGCCTCCAGGACATAGGTTTTCCACCCCTGGATTGGATCCATGGCAGCAGTGAGGCTGGAGAGGAGTCAAGGACAGTACTGAGGTGGCCAGCCTGGGTGACTGACTGGGAGGATGAATGTGGTTGGGAAATTCAGGCTAAAGGATGGTTTGTGGGGCAAGATAATGAATCCTGATCTCCTCCAGCTGCCAGTGTTCTCTCTCCTAAGCTACTCTGTGTTCAACTACTTTGTATGTATTTTTATTTATCCACTTTATATTTTTGCAATAGTCACCATAAATATTTATTTTTTTGTCTCTCTCTACTTAGAATGTGAGCTCCTTACTGGTATGGATTGACTCATTTTTCATGCTTGTATCTCCAGTGCCTAGTACAGTGCCTGGGAGCAGTAGGTGTTTAATAATGATTGAATGAGTGCCCATGAGAATATGGTGGACTCCAAAGTTATACTATATAGGACAGGGTAGGGAGGCCAGATGACTTCCTGTCTAAACTTGTGCCTCTTCCTGGATGCTTAAGAATTGATTGAAGGGTTGGAGATGTTTCCTCTGCTGGGGGAGTCTTTTAACTGACCTATAATTATGACCTCATGAATAGTACGTAGGAGACATGATCTCATCTACCTTTCCCAAAGCCATCCTGGGGAGGGCCCGTCCTTCCTCATTGCCCCTCCAATTAGTGATGATTGGAAAGAGGGTATTGAGAGTGAACTGAATGCCTGATGGCTTCTAGAGGCTTCTACTCACTCCAGGTTAGTTCTCAAGGTCATCAGCCCCCAAAAGGCTATGGAAAGGCCTTTTGTTTCCTGAGCACACACAAGAGCTCCAGGAAACATCAGCTGAAAAAAGAATGGACATTGTGGAAAGATGCCTTTGGTCTTGAGGGAAGGAAAACCTGCCTAACAGTCAGAGTACCCCAAAGGGAATGGGCAGGAGGAGACAATGACATAAGCTTGGACGAACATCTTCCGCCTCTTAATGTACTGACTTGTTTCATTTTAAGTCTTTCTCTCCCAGGTTCAGAAGCAGTCTAAGGTATGGCTAGCTCTGAGGGTAGTAACTGCAGGCATTCTCTCTCAGCCTAAGCTCAGTAAAGGAGCATAGATTTGGGGCAGAAGGAGACCTTAAGAGGCCAGGCCGAGGATACAGAGGTTAAATGACTATCTCAGAGTCATGCATCTAGTAAGTGTCTTAGATGTTATTAGATCAGGTCTTCTTGACTCAGAGTCTGAACCAGGGGTGGGGAAGTCTGGATTCAGTCAAAAGGCCACACTTGAGGACCTGGAGGGCCACATATGTCTTCGAGGCCACAGGTTTCGCATCCCTGGCCACTCTAATCTTTCTCTTTGTGGTTGTCTTCCTCTTCTTTCTTTCAATCCCAGACCATTCAATTATAGGATTGGACACAAACAATGGTGACTAGTCCTACACTTTAATTACAAGGTCAAGTAGCATAGAAATGCAGATAAATATTTAAAGGAACGTGCTTCTTCTTGGGGGCTTGGTCGTTGCTCCCTTCCCCTCTCCATCTCTTTCCCCACTGAGCAGAGGGGAAACAAAAAGTGAGAGATCAGATGCCAGTCGGGCAATAAGAATTTATCAAGTGCCTGTACTGTGTGCAAAGATAAGCACTAGGGGTACAAAAAGAGGCAAAAGACAGTCCCTGGCTTCAAGGATATCACAGTCTAGTGGAAGAAACCATAAGCAAACAACTATGTACAAACACACTATGGACAAGGCAAATAGGAAATAATTAACAGAAGGAAGACACTAGGATTAAGAAGAGCTGGGAAAGAGGAGGTGAGAATTTTGCTGTGACTTGAAGGAAGGTAGCAAAGCCAAGAGGTAGAGAGGAGGAGGAGAGTGTTCCAGGCATGGGGGACCATCAGGGAAAATGCCTGGAGCCAAGAGATGGGGTATCTTGCTCAGGAAACAGCCAGGAAGCCAATGTTCCTGTCCTCAATGAGCTACAGTCTAATGGAGGAGACAACTCATATATAACTAGACCTATTCAGAGGTAATGGAAGATCATTTCATAGGAGAAGGCTCTATCAGCTGGGAGGGACTGGGAAAGGCAGAAGGTGGGATTTGAGCTGAGTTTTGAAGGAAACACAGGAAACCAAGAGGTAGAGATGAAGGATCAGAGCAATCCAGCCATGCAGAACTGTCAGGACAAAAGATAGGAGGTTGGGTGTCATGTTTAAGGCACAGCCAAAAAGACTGGGGTAGCTGGATTATTGAGTACTGGAGGAACAAGGTATAAGGAAGCTGATGGGTCAGTCAGACAGGTGACAAGCATTTATGAGGCCTTTGTATGTGTCAGACACTGGGCTGAGTGCTAGGGATACAAGGTAAGCAAAAAGAGTCCCTAATTCGAAGGAGTTCACAGCCTGATGGGAGAGACAACATTCACTATGGGTTTACAAGCTGTGTAACATCAGAGGGAACACAGGTAGGAACCCAACAGAGAACTCTCTTTTTGATCTCAAAGGTAATAGGGAGCCATGAGGGCATCTTGAGCATGATGTGGTGATGTAGTTAGATTTAGAAAAACCACATTGGCGTGCGAGTGGAAGATACCTGTGGGAGAGAGGGTCTTGAAGGAAGGAAAGTAACCCTCTAGCTTCTGCAAAAGTCTAGACCTGAGGTGATGAGGGCTTGCAAAGCAATTGCAAAGGTAGAAGTGGCAAGATTTGGCCACGTGGGAGTGACACATGGAGTAAAGGAGGAGTCAAAGATGGCACCCAGGTGGGAACCCAGCTGATTGGGAGGATGCTTGTGAGAGGAACATTCAAAATAGGGGAAAGTTTTGGGGGAAGATAAAGGGTTTGGTATTGGACATGCTGAGTTTGAGATGCCTGTGGGACATCCAATGTGGGATGTCCAAGAGGCCACTGGACATGTTTGATTGTGACTCAGGAGAGAGACTAGGGCTGGATATATGGATCTGGGAATTAGCAAATGAGATAATGTTTGTGAAAAGCACTTCCTGCAGTGTATGGTAGGTGCTATACGTGCACCTGTGCCTTTCCCTCCCCTTTCCTTCATTTCCTTAGGAATCATTTGATGATCACTGAACCTATGGAAAATGTTGAGACAAAATGTAGAGTGGAAAGAGAAGGGAGCCCAGGACAGAGCCTTGGGGGACACCCAAGGAAAGAGGGTGTGAAACAGAGAAGGAAACCAAGACTGACCAGTGAGATGGATAGGACTATCAGGAAAGGGCAGGAGGGTTATGAAAATCCAGAGGGGACAGTATAGTCAGGAGGAGGAGGTCAGCACCACCAAAGGTGGCAGACAGACCGAGAAGGGTCAGGATTGAGAAAAGACCATTAGATTTTGCCAGTAAGAGCTCACTGGTGGCTTTGGAGACAGCAGCTTAGGTGGAAGGATGAGTCAGGCTCACTCTGACACACTCTGGTTGTGTAATCCTTGGCAAGATACCATTATATCTCAGGGTCTGAGGCTATTCTCTAAGACTGAATTTCAGAGGAGTTGATCCAAACTGTAGGGGCGCTCTGCTATGCTTCCCAAGACAATGAAGTGACAGGTCTAGTTTAACACTGCCCCCCTCCAAAAAAAAGCCCTCATCAATCCTGTAATTTATTGACTCTAATAATGAAGGTCCCAACAATAGGAAGAGTCAAAAGGATGTGAGCCAGGGTCTCCCCCAATTCTAACTCTAGTATTCTTTGTACTATGCTATCCTGGATCTGCTAGCAAGGTCCCTGTCACTGAAGGTATTTAAGAAGAGGCTAGATGGCTGCTTGTTGGGGGTGTTAGAGAGAGGATTCCTGCTCCTACATACAGGCTGGATGGGAATGACTGAGGTCCTTCCAAATCTGAGACTTTGTGATTCTGAACTGGAGGTCAGGCTTGAGCCTAGGGCTGGAAGCAGGACGAAGGAGCTGGAAAGGGGCAGTGAATGGTGAGGAAAGACCATGAAGATGCCTTGTTCCCTTCAGCTAAGTTTTATTGGGTTTGTATAAATACCTTGGAGGCTGGCTTAAAGGATTTAGATGGTGTTGTTGTGTCCCAGGAAGGCTAGGAGGGAGTTGGGGCCCCATGCATCCTTTGGGAAGGGCATCATGGCTATCCACAAAGAAGTGGCCCTATTTAAAGAAGCCAGACAGGCCTTTGGGGTTTCTATGCCCTTTCCTGGGGGAATCAAGGACAGCTAGAGATGGGGTAGGAAGGGACAGGCTGACTGACTGACAACTTTAGCTCGTCCCAACTGCTGCATTGTCTGGGCAGTTCAGAACAGGTGATCCCCTACCCCACTCCCCTCTTACCCCATCCAGTCTGCCAAGTTTCCGTCAGGATCATGGCTTGCTCGCCTAACCTTTCCCTCTTTCTGCATAAGTGCCTCTGTTGCTCCAGGACTCCCAAACTCCCTCCTCTCAGTTGGAGACTGAGCCAGCTGTCCATCATCTTTGTCCCCAGGCTGGTTATTATCTCACCAGAAATGGGGCCTACCCACAACTTCTCCTCTGCCTCTTGGTTGGTGAGCCTGCTGTACCTGGTAATGATTCTGCCTTCTTACCCCTCCCACTTTCCTCTCCCTTCTACCTCTTCCAAGTCCTTTGGGGCACGTGTGGAATATCAATCTGCCTCCCTGCGGCTCTCCAGGTGGGCAGAGGGAACATCTGTCATAGAGGTTGGGTCTGAGCAAGGAGGGACACACCCCCATCCTGGGCAGCCAACGGGCCTGCTTTGGGGAAAGTCAACATAGCCCAGAAAAGGGTGGGGCTTTCCACACCCCAGTGCTCATATTCCCCTCCCATTGTCACCTATGGCAACTCCCACATTCTTAGATTTAGTGCCCAGGTGACACAGAAGGCCTCACTTATTGGCACCTGAGGAGCCTGGAGGAGCGTCAGTCAAATGGAAGACCTCTTGGGGGCCATGTTAGCCAATGCTTAGGCCCAGCAGCAAACACCGGACTGGGTGCACCTTCTGCTGTGAGTTAACCTTGGCCATGGCTGGGAATGATAAGGCCAAGAAGGGGAATGACTGAGGTTTTCTGAGCTAGGGGATACAGGAGAGAGGAATTGGGCTTTTAGCAGAAATGACTGAGATCTGTGATTAGGAGTGAAAGGAGAGGCCAGGGAGACTGGAATGTGTCAAATGACTGGCTTGGGCGAGCCCAGCGCAGCTGAGACACGGTGATAGGATCACTACCGCCAGACAGAGGATTTGGTTGGGGAATGGTACCTCCACACTGGATGGCTATTTGAGTAAGGCTCATATTTATTTTATTGAAAACATGATCCTAGGCTCTAGTCTTGAGGGTGGGAATAGTGTGGATGTGCTACATCTTGGAAATGGAAGATCAGACTGGAAAATCTCAGACTTGTTCCCAAAGGCTCAGCACTGATGCTGTGATTCATTCAGGAGGGAATTAGGGGGCCAGAAGGAATGGGGGAAAGGATTGGTCGTTACCTCCAAAACCCCCCTGGGCACTAGAGCTAAAATAGCTGTAAGCCCCAAGAATTTATCTAGAGTATCCTAACTTGGGGGGTGGCTTTCCAGGATTGGAGAGGGGACATTGGGAGCCACTAGGTCAAAGGTGAGCTAGGGAGGCAACCAAGCTGGATTTGTATGAGTGCAAATCTATCCCAGGCTGAATGTGTTAGAGCATGGAGGCGTTGGAGTTAGTACCGATGGTGCCAGGGAAAAACAATGAGTCATACCCAGAATGGAGCTACAGGTGGTGATAGAGGCAGAGGGAAATACCCCACCCTTCTCCTTTTTCAGGGTAAGGGTGAAGCCTAGTAAGGATCTGACTCATCTTCCATCCGTCTTTGTTCCAGAACCATTTGGGGTAGCCCGCTACTCTCAGGCTGATGCAGTTGGTTCTCATCTCCCCTGGGGTAAGCAAGGAGCCATTGGTGGGGGAAGATGCCCGAGGTCCTACTGCTCAGGTCAGCTCGCTCCATTCTGAGGACAGTGTAAGGACCATGGACTGACCCATTCCCTGCTCACTGAGAATGGGTTCCCTTCCCCTTCCCCTGGCCAGACCCCTGCCTGGCATTCTTCCTCCCAAAGACATGAAAGAACCGTTCCTTGGTGGGGCCAGCTTGGGACCCTAAATTGGGGACCTTGTTCATTTACCATCCTATCCCTAGTATTATCCAAGGGACATTTTCCTCTTCATCTGCTCACTCACCAAAAGACCTACACAAGCCCCCGACAGATATCAGTTGTTGGCCACTGATATTGGGGGACAATGGGGGAAGCCTTGGGAGGAGGAGGAGAGGCCTCTTGTGGGCACTAGGGGAGGCGTTCAAGGCCAGCCTCAGATACCTCCTAGCTGTGTGACCCTGGGCAAACCACTGCACGTCTCTGAGCTTCAGTTTCCTCATCTCAGAAAAGAAGCTGATAAAAATGTCACACACACTTCACAAAGTGGTTGTGAGAATCAGATGAAACAAGGTCAGTGCGGTTTACTGAAGACTTTAAAGTGCTGCTTAAAGGCCAGCAGTCATTAACGACTTTTCTTTTTTCTAAACCTGGACAATGGGAGACTTTTGTGAAAGCTGTGCCCTGGTGTCTCTGTGCAGCAGAGGTGACCCTGGCTTCTCAGAATCTATGTCCATAGAAGGTCTTTACCAAGCTGGAAAGGCTTGGAGCAATGGGCTGTGCTTCTCCGCCTTCCAGGGACAGCCTAAATTCAGGCAGTGGGCTCATTACCAGAAGTTCAGAGCACAGGATCATGGGACCACAGAGCTAGCTAGACCTGGAAGGAGCCACTGAAATCATCAGGCCTAATCTGCTCTTTTTCCAGATGGGGAAACTGAGGCCTGGGGACATGACATGATCTGTCTAGGGTCACCCAAGTAGGATGTAGGATTCAAACCCAGGGCCCTCTGACTTCAAAGCTAGCTCTCCTTTTCTCTCCCAAAGACAAGAAAGAACCATTCCTTGGTGGAGCCAGCTTGAGCTCCTTAGCTCTCCCGGCCTCTAATCACTATTGTCAAAAATGCCTGTTAAGTCTCTGCCCTGTGCCCAGTGATCAGGTCATAGTTAATTGGAGACCCAGCTCTGGAGTGGCTTCTGAGTCAAACCCAGTCCCTGCCGGCAATAGAGGAGTTCAGGGGCTCAGCAAGCAGACCTGCAGCTGTCCTTGTCAGGACTTCATTTTTTTTCTTCCCAGGAGATAATGACACCCAAGACTGTCTGCTGAGTGCCATATTCACTGTTATTATCAGTATAATTAATAGTGGTGAAATATCAGAAGTGGCCAATTGTCTTGGGGACCTCAGCCAACTTCCCTGGTCTTTTAATGCAGGAAGAGTGTCCTTTTGCAGCATAGAACAATACACTAATAATAATTAGGAAAGTGTGGTGGTACTTCCCTGAGGAAGAAGTCCTTTAGTCAACAGCTGGAGTTATCTCTGGGAGGTTCTAAGAACCATTAAGGAAGCAGACAAAGTCTCTGAATAACCCAATTGGATGTCACAGAGTCTATGCTCTAAGACCGGTATACTTTTTTCATAGAGGTAAATCCCTCACAGAGGGACTGTTGACTCTTATTCTGCACACATTTCTAATAAGCTAAGTCACCTAGTTTGATAACCTGTAGCACAGGGTGTTGGAGGAAGCATTTTTCACAGAGCAGAAAGAGAGAAAAAGTGATTTTAAGAAAAAAATTGGGCATGAATACTCAAAAAACCCAGTATTCTGTAGTATTTTGTTGTTGAGGCAAGCTGACCTATAGGGCAGCAATTGATGAAGACATTGCCTAAGGCTGGGTGGGGCAATACAAAGATCTCTGGTTTAGATTCTTGTTTTGCCATTGGGTAAGTGATTTTACCTCTGCTTCTCTGTCAAAGGAAGCTAGATCAGAACAAAGATTTAAAGGGATCTTAGGGGTCCTTCAACCCAACCAAAGCAAATTGTAGAACTGAGATTCAAGCCCATGTCTTGGGATCATAGATCTAGAAGGAATCTCAGAGCTATCTTGTTGCCCTCCCTTAATTTACAGATGAGGAAAATGAAACCCAGAGAGGTGAACTATCACATGTCCTGTAGGTGGTAAGCATCAGTGGTAGGGTTTGAACTCAGGCCCTCTGACTCCAAAGCCCATTTTTTCCCCACTGTCCCTTACCACCTCTCTTAGATGCACACCTTAGATGCACACGCAGTGGGTCTGTTGGGGGTAACCTCAAAAGCTTAAGCCAAGAGTCTCTTCTAGCTCTAAACCCCAAATTCAGAACCAAGGCTCATTCACTGTGATGGTCCGGGACCACAGAAAGGCAGGGTAGTGTAATCTGGATCTGTTGGCAGAAGGCCCTTCACCTATGAACTGTAGACTTGGGCCACATCCTCCTCAGCTATCAAACAAAGGCCTTGGGCCTTCAAGGTCCTGACAGCTCTAACATTTTGATTCCATTGACTAACTCAGGTTGAATTTTACTTTAAGAAGTTCAGGAAATGTATAATGCATTTTAGAAAGATTTTCATCTCAAATGGCTAAATTTGTTTTTCTCAGCTTTAGTACCTAAAGAGTTAAACTTTAGTTATCTGGGAAACTCATGTATGTGGAACAGGTCATCCCCCCAAGACACCAAGGAGAATCAGCTGTCTTTTGTGATATACAGTATAAGGCAGAATGTGGGAGGTCCAGTCCCTCCAGACTCCAAATGAGGACAGAAAGGCTGGGGAATAAGGGACCCGCAGTGGGTCTGTTGGGGGTAACCTCAAAAGCTTAAGCCAAGAGTCTAAGCTAGGTCTTTCCTGCCTGATCTGGGCTGCTCATTGTCTGAATGGAGAACATTCCAAAACAGATTGACTCCTACTTTAAACCTGCCCTGAAGTGACAGGTCCCTTATTCTAGAGCAGGAGAGGAAAACAGAGGACCACAAGAGAGTCCCTTGAAAGGGAGGTAATGTGTGTATAAAAGCATGTTGAGAGTATGAATTGCTATAGGGACAGAAATGACCAGTCCTTCTAAGGGATTTGTTATTTTCCCTTAACATGTCCATCCAGGTCTTAGCTTCTCTGTCTGTAAAATGGGCTAGATGAACTCTACTGTCCCTCCCAGCTCTAAACCTATGACCCCAGATGAACTCTAATATCCCCTTCCAACTCCAGAGCTAATAATCAATTTTTTTGATTCTCATTTAGCTATTCAAAAAAATAATTGGCTTATGGTGGTTTTATTGTGTGAGAGACTCCAGCAACACTTATTGACAGAAAAAGTTTAAAAATGTAGACTCATTTTAGTACAAGCTCAGATAATAGTAGATTGCAGTCACCTATAAGCTTTTCTCTTTTTGACCTAGATGAAGAACCAGTGTTGGTTCTTCCTTATAAAACATTCCTTATATTCAGGTATTCATTGTAGAATCATAGGTTGTCCAAACTGAAGGGGACCTTGAAACTTAGAGTGTGAAAGAACATAGAACATCCAGGCTGGAGGGGCCCTAGAATTTGGATGTCAATACTGCCTGGGATTCCAGATACTGTCTAGTTCACCTGCCTCATCTTACAGATCAAGAAATGGGAGTCCGAAGAGTCCTACTGCTTAGAACCTAGGACTTTTTTTTTTTTGCCTCTGTATCTGGGCCCCTTCTCATTACATTTTGACACCTTCCTTGTGGGAGAAGATGGTTTGATTCTCAGGTCTGGCCTTGACACTTCTGGGAAATTTATAAACACCCTGGGTAAAGTCTAGGGAGGGGATGGATCAGCTGGCTGCCATCTGAAGTAGAGGCAAGGAGTTCTCCAGGGTGGCCAATAATTGAGGGTCTTTATGATTGAAGTCCTGGGATTGCCTCACCCTGGAAGGGGTTCAGGTCTTTTGTTTCCCTCTCTTGACCCTGAGGGACATGTTCCTAGTGGGAAGGGAAGAGCCCATAGGGATGTTGTAGTAGCTGGAGACAGGGCCTGGACAGTGGCTGGAGATCTCCCATAGCTAGAATGGTGTTTTATAAACACAAGGACCTAGGCCTGACTTCTGTGTCCCCTTTTCTCTTCTATCTCCTACCTATACCTTCCCACTAATCTTTTGACTTGTATCACTTTAAAATTAATCTTAGGTTTTTGAACAGACTTCCTCCTGGAGGGACTATAAAGGCTCAAGAGCTGTGTCTGAATCCACTGCGTCTGAAGGGATTAAGACAGAGTGTTCAGAGAAGGTAACTCAGCCCACGCTCCCTCCTCTCCCCCAGCAAGTCTTTGGAAGAGGGAAGGAATGGTGGATTGGTCTGGTCCTGTGGGCGTCCGAAAGGTGAATGCCTAGGTTGGTTAAGAGGCTGCAAATGAAGGCACTGGGGCCATTTCCCTTGGAGCAGAGAAGACATGTCTTCAAGTATTTATTTGAGTTGCTGTTGTGTGGGGAAAGGGTTAGGCTTTACACCTTGGCCCTCCAACTATGGAAGTTATACAAATGCCTATTTTAATTCCTTATAAGAAAAAATTTCATAAAAATGAGAATCATCCAAAATTGACAAGAAGTAGTGATCCCCACCTTGGAGTCCCTCAGGCACTAGGGAGTTCCTCATTCCTAAAGGTCTTCCAGAAGTAGCTGAATGACCGGAGTTGTTTTAGAACAGATGCCAGCTCCAAGAAGGGTTTGGCCCGATGCCCCTGAAACACCATGATTCTGTTCCTGAGGCTAGATGCTTGTTCTCTTCCCTGGGCCTCTGGTAACCCCAGGTGCCAACAGGTCCTTTGGTATGCATCTTTGGGGATGAAAGATGGTCAGTGACCTTGTCTTCCCTTCCACCAGAGGCCTGAAGTTCACCTGGGCTGGGAAGATGGAGAAAGCATGCCAAGGCCAGGGGTATTCTCAGTCTGAAAGGTCTGCTAGGTGGACCCAGGTCAGCATCCTTATGGAACCCCTTGCTATCCCAGGGAACATGTTGAAGTCTCCAGAGGGGACAATATGGACCATTTGGATGATTCTAAAGGAGGCTGGAATCACTCCCATGTACTCCTAGGGGGCTGGGGTGTGGAAGTGGCAAAGTCATCCTAGAGCATTGCTAGGTCAACAACTATGGAGAAAGGGGGTAAAGAAGGCATTGGGCAAGGGCAGGGTACATGGAGTGGCTGTGAGTCCAGCGCGGAAGCCAAGGAATTCTTGATCCAGATGATACCACCATGATGCTTCATCCCTTCTTCCCATGCCCCAGGGCCCCAAGCAGACCTTTCTTTTCATGGCTGCTGGTGAAACTAAGGATGAGACTGGTATCAACCAATGACCATTATAAAGTGCCTTCTATGTGCCAGGAATTGCTGGAGGTGCTAGGGATATGAAGACGAAAATGAAACACTCTCTGCCTTCAGGGAACCAACATTCTATCAGAATGGTGCCACTGTGGTGCCAACCCTGCCTGCCCTTGGAGAAGACCCTGTATGCCCCTGGAGATTGGGCCAGCTGTTCTCCCGGTTACAGACAGGACCGAAGGCACTTTGGAAAGAGTCCTGGTTGGCTTTGGAGTCAGAGCACTTGTGTTCACTTCACAGCTTGGACACTTCCTCCTTGTATGACATTGGGCAAGTCACTTCCCCTCAGTTTCCTTGTGTGTACAATGAAGAAGGTGGACCAGATAATGGCTCAGGTCCCTCCTAGCTCCAGGTCAATGATGAGTTTAAGATGTCAGGGCCTGGCAGGTTTCTGCTGCAGCATTTCCAAAGGGAGCCAAGGAAGCTAGAGAGACAGTCTCTAGCACCGCCTTCAACATCAAGATGGCAGTGGGCCTTTGTGCAAGACCATTGGGCTTGACTTGACGTCAAGGGGCCCAAGCTTCATTCGCAGTTTGGGCACTTCTGGGTCCTGTGGCTTTGGTTCAGTGACTTCCCTTTGTCTCAATTCTCTTCTATGAAATGGAGATAATTAAACTGATGTTTCCTCTTCTACACAGTTATTGGTGGGGGGGGGGGGGGAGAGAAGAGAAATGCTTTGTGAATTTGAGTGCAGTAGAAATGAGTGATTATTATTCCAGTTGCTGAGAGAGGAGGACGGGTCATGGAATCAAGGTCTTGGGATGTGGGCCAACAGGATGGCCTTGGAGGAGAGGAATGAATGGTCACTGGGGGAGGATGGCTCTCATCCTCTCCCTACTGTCCTCCTGGCCTGGCCCCTGCCCCAAACTCCCCACCTCGGCCCTCATCTGAGATGGAACACTAGAGCTGTGGAGCTTACATAGGGTGGAAAATACCACGGAGGTTGTTTCAAAATTGGGTTTTGCCAGTTATACACGTTAGAGAGACACAGGTAAGTCACTAGGGATTTATTAAGCATTTAATGGAGAAAATTCTGAAACAGAGTGGCTCCAGAAGTGACAGGTCCCTTCTGGGACCTGCCCTCAGGGAGTCCACAGTCCAAGAAGAAAGAAAACATGCAAACAGCCTGTCAACTGGAGCCTTAGAGCATTGAATATCGGAACTGGAAGGGATATTAGAATGGAGAACAGACAGCAGAAAACGTCAGAGGTGGAAGGACCGACCACATCCTCTAGCCCAAGCCCCTTATTTTTGTAGATAAGGAAGTTGGGGCTCCAAGATGAGAATGGGCTTAGCCAAGGTCATGGCGCAGGAGTCCATGGCCGAGGGAGGGCTGGAGCCCAGGTCTTCTGACTCCCAGGCCAAGGCTCTTTCCACAACACTTCCCAGAGAGCCCTTTGTCTCTGTAGTTTCTTACTTTCTCTCTCTCTCTCTTTTTGGGGGCTCAGCATCCTGCCTGACCATCAGCATCTCTCCAAAGAGTGCCTCAACAATGCCTTGGATAACCTGTGTCTTGAGAGGGCAGAGGATAAAGAGGAAGTCTCTGCAGGTAAGTGACAACTGAGAAACTTTGCACTTTGTCCACTCTGAATTCTGGGCCAATGTCCATATCAAGGTCCTCAGCAGGATGGACTAGACAAGAGTACCAGAAACCCTGGCTTTGACTCTTACCTTAGTAGAAATAAGCTTTGTGACCCCGGGCACAATGTTCTCACCTGCAAATGAAGGGCTGGACCCATTGGCTTCTAAGGCTCTTCATAATGCTAAATCTAGGCTTCTATGATCCTAAGATGAGGAAACAGAAACATGTACAGAAAGCAGGGAAGAGAACTAGAAAGTATGGAATCTTGGAAGGCTGAGAAGAAAGTCCTTTGAAGATGGGCTGGCCTGCCTGCCATCCCACAATCCCTCTCTAGTCTCCCCACCTGGCCTTATTACAGACCATTCCCCTTTGCACACTTTGTGTTCAACCAAACTGGACCCCAGACCCTTATTTCCCTCGCCTGCCTTAGTGCCTTCAGGCATAGCTTCTCCTGGAACTGTCTCACTTCAAGCCCCAACTCAGCTGCCCCCTCTCCCATGAAGCCTTCCAGGATCTCCCAGCTGAAAGGGACTTTTCCTTTCTCACATTTCTTAGGACATTTTGACAGGATATCTTCTTCACTCCATCATGTTCTGTTTCACACAGGGATCAGTTATAAGCAAATTCTTATAGTTCCTGGAGCATTGTTCTTGTGGTCTGGACCTGTGATGTTATCACTGTAGGGAATGCACCTGTGACTGGGCGTCTTGGAAGCTTACCTAGGACACTGAGAGCCTGAGTGCTTGGGCAGGGCTTGAACCCAATCAAGTCTTCTGACTCTAAGGCCCTTCTCCACTTTCCCATGATGCTTCTCCATCTCGTGCAGGCAAATGCTGGGCTAACATCCTCTGGACTTAATAATAAGAATAAGAAATATAATAATCATATGTTTATATGAATGAATGGGTGAGTGAGTGAATAAATGAATGAATAAAAATACATTTAATGAATGCTTACTTATGTTCCAGGCACTGTGCTGGGTGTTCAGGCTCAGGCAGAGTTTCCACATATAAAAGAAATCCAGTCCTTGCCTTCAAGAAACTTCCACACTAATTAAGGGATGAGTGTTGGCCTGGGAGGTCTTGGGGATGGTGAACATGGTTGATTGACATGACTTGGCAGGCATACTGGCAGTTTTGATTTGACTGTTGGAAGCTTTGAAGGCTCTGGGGAGGGTGACTGGGGGCAGTGGTGTGATAGATCGATCACAGGCTCTCTCCCCATCCAGGGTGGCCCAGCAGAGTAGTAAAAGTGAGACAATGATATGAACACTCAAGCAGCCTCCCTCCCTCCCCCCAAACTTAGTTTTCCCCAAAACTGTGTACTCTATGGAGTACAAAACGAGGGGGCGAATTGGTTCTTTGGCAGTCTACATGATTCAGGTTCACTGGATGTTTGCTGGCAGAGTATAGCACTGCAGGATTTGTCAAGGAGGCAGGGCAAGTATGATTAACCCCATTTTACAGATGGGGAAACTGAGGCTTGGAGCATTGAAATGGTTCACCAAGATCACGTAGCTTTTGAGATGAATTTAATCAGATGAAAAGAATCTGGCAGGAGAGACGCTGGAGGCGAGGGGACTGGAGGTGAGAGACTCCTGTAATGTATGTAACAGCAGCAGCAGCAGCTAGCTTTATATGGTGCTTTCAGGTCTGCAAACACTTTAAAGAAAAAAAAATGTTCTAAGTGGTGTGATGGTTAGAGGTTTGGAGTGGAGTCCAGAAGACCTGAGTTCAAATGTGACCGTAGACATTTATGAGCTATGTGACCCTGGGCAAGTCACCTAACACCATCTTTGCTAAACCTTTAAGTGTGCGTGTGTATCTTTACATATTTATCTATATGGGCAGCTAGGTGGTGCAGTGGATAGGGCACTGGGCCTGAAGTCAGGAGGACCTGAGTTCAAATCCAGCTGCAGATACTTGGTAGCATTGTGACCTTGGGCAAGTCACTTAACCCAGTTTGCCTCAGTTTCCTCATCTATAAAATGAGCTGGAGAAGGAAACAGCAAACCCCTGCGGTATATCTGCCGAGAAAATCCCAGATGGGGTCATGAAGAGTCAGACTCTACTGGACAACCACAACATGCTTTATGTATGCTTATAAACATACATGCATGCATACACGTAAATGCGAGCCATTATTACTTTTTCATGTCCTTTGATCTTTACAACAGCCCTAGGAGACAGGTGCTAGTACTGTCTCCATTTTACAGGTGAGGAAACAGGCTTGTGGTTTGGGGGGGAAGGAGAGAAGGAAGCATCAAAGATGGGGGAATGGGAAGAAGGTGGTACCCTCCACAGAGATAGGGCATTGGGAGTAAAAGCTAGGTGGGGAAGGGGAGGGGAGAGATGATAAAGCCAGCCCATGTTGAGCCTGGAGTTTGGGCAGAACCCTCACTGGGCCTTGGGGGTCAGGGGTGGGTAGCACAGAAGTCAGTAAGAATGTGAATGTGGGCACAGCGGGGCACAAGGCCATCCAGTGGGGCAAGAAGGGAACATATGTGTAGATGTACACAAGACTCTCTGGTTCTCACTCCCAGCCTGTCCCTCAGGGAATCCCTTAGGGAAGTAGGGTAGGGTAGCTATTACCTTGGGAGGAATCATGGAAGCCTGCTTTCCTGAGGTGTCAAGCGCTTCCCCCACTGACTTATGCCAGTGCCTGGGCCAAAGCCCCATTGACCCTGTGCTTTTTCCAGATTTCGGTCCTAGGAGGGTATGGGAGGAAGCATCCTCTAGGTAGCCAAAAATCTGAGTTTAGACAGATGTCAGTGCTGTTATATTGCCCACAACAAGGATTCCTAACCTGGGGCCCGTGAACTTGGTTTTTAAAAAAAATTATTTTGAGAATTTTATTTAAATATAATTGGTTTCCTTTGTGCTTTTATGTATTTAAAAACATGATGTAGAGTAGTGGTTCTCAACCTGTGGGTTATGTTCAATTTGTAACAATGAAAATACATCCTGCATATCAGATATTTACATTACGGTTCATAACAGTAGCAAAATTACAGTTATGAAGTAGCAAAGAAAATAATTTTATGATTGGGGGTCACCACAACATGAGGAATTGTATTAAAGGGTCACGGCATTAGGAAAGTTGAGAACCACTGACGTAGAGGAAAGGTCCGTTAGCCTTCCCTAACCGGACAAAGGGGTCCATGACACAGAAAAGGTGAAGAGCCGGGCCATGAAGAGAGCCATCCACATAGAAGGTGGGGCTGAGAATTCCAAGCTTAGAGTCATGGGCCTGAGTTTGGATCTCTCTTCTGCTTCTTGACATCTGAGATGTGATAACCAATGAGATGATATCTGTAAAGTGCTTAGCACAATGCCCAGTGCATAGCAGGCACTTATTAATGGCTTGTTCCTTCCTTCCCTCCTTGGGCAAGTCACTTCTTCTTTCTGGGCTTCAGTTTCCAAGTCTGTGAAATGAAGCTATTTGATAAGTGAGTCCCTGGTTTGAAATCCTCGGGCAATTTCTTTTGGATTTGATCAGGCCCTCATAGCTAATTATCCTCTAAAGTAGGTGAAAGGTAAGAATGAGTGAGTCTGCAGGGGTGGCAGGGAGGGTGTGGCTAGACAGATGTCTTGGGAGTGGGAGGAGATGGAGGAGCCACTGATCTGATTCACTCCCTCTTCTCCAGATGGACTTTCTCCTGGCCTGGGTTTCAGAGTGTGGAATGTAGGTGTGGTTGGGTAACACTATGGGAGGGCTGAGCCCAGTTTAGCTCCCCACTTTGCTGTGTGGTATTCCTGGGGCATCCTGTGGCCTGGCAAAGCCGATTCTGGTCCACTATGCCAGCTTATCGCCCTTGGAATCTCTGAGGCTCCATTTCCAAACTTACCCCTCTGACCCTCTGCCAGTTCCCAGGGTAGAGAGGAAGGGAGGGACTGCCCCCAAGACCAACTGCTTTGAGAGATGAGAGTTTGAAGGTTTGTGGTCAGGATCCAGGAGTAGGCTAAGCCTTCCCCTTGGGATCTCCAGCCCTACACATAAGAGACCAGAACAACTAGTGTCTACAAGGCCCCAGCACAAGGAAAAGATATTAACTGGGAGGGGTAGATCATCAAATTGTCCTTACCCAGTGATGCATTAATCCAATTACATTTATTTAGATTAACTTTCACCTGGCAGGGCCCTAAGGGAATTGGATAGAGGAAATCTGAGGCAAAGTTCTCACGAGGCTCATGAACTCATAGATTCAGACTGGAAGGGACTTCAAAGGCCAACCTGACCAAAACCTGAAAAGGAATTCCTCTTACAGGATAGCTACAACATTTTCTTGAAGCCCTCCAGTGATGGGAAGCCCACTATCCTTTTGAAGCAGCCCATTCTAGTTTAGGGAAGCTCTCATTGTAAGGATGTTTTCCTCCTATCCAGCCTCAGTTTACCCTTTTGTAACTTTCATCCACTGCCTTTGGGTCCATTCTTTGGGGCCAAACAGAGAAGTCTTTTCCTTCTTCCATGTGACAGACTTTCAGATATTTGAAGACAGATTTTGTGTTTGCCCTGAAGTTCCTTCTACCCATCAGAGATGAGATAGATCTATGTACAATACAAGATCATGAGTGATTCAGACCCTCAATGACTAGGGGGTCTCATTATTGGTTGAGATGGTTGGAGAAAGCTCCCCAGTGCTGTGACTTGAAGGATGAGTAGGATTTAGAAGAGGGTTATGAGTGCTCTGAGAGCCCCCATTTGTGTCTCCATTGGACTGCATGGCTTCGGATAGTCCTTCCAACTCCCATGTGCTCTGCTTCTTAAGTTAGAAGGGCCTCCAAACAAACATGGGCAAAGGTCAGAGGGGATCTCAGAAGTTGGCTAGACTAGCACCTCCATCTTTATAGCTGAAAGAACCGAGGCACAGAGGGAAAGTGCCTACTCAAGTCCACACGGGCAGAACGGTTCTAAATTAAGCAGACACAGCAGCCACTTTGATCTCCTGGCCAAGCAGGGAGGTATGGCTTCCAAGGGCAACATCCGTTGAGAGAATAAACTAATTTGCAAAACATTTCAGAGGAATTTGATTGGTGGTTCTGAGGAGTCTTGCATCACGAACTAGTGAAAAACAACAGGAGAGAAAAGGACTTAAGAAGATCTGGTGTGAGAGCTCACTAGGGCAGATGGTGCCAAGAAGGTTTATGGGGCAGAAGAACAAGAACAAGGAAGCAATGAACTAAATCTGCCTGTGCTTTTATACTGAGCTGTGCTCATCATTGGTCAGTCAGGACCAACCCAATTGGACCCAATGCTTCAGTTCTTGATGTGCCATATGAGGAAGGAGAAATGAGATGAAAGAAGATGAATAGGGAAAAGTAACTTTATAGGAACAAGGGCACAAAAAGCATCTGTGTTGTAGGCAACATGGTTTGAGCTTTGAGGCATTAATTTTTAAGATATCTAAAAGAGGAATGACTGATTGGAAAAAAAACCATAGGTGTTAGAATTACCCCCCCCAAAAGGGACCAGGAGGGTATCAACAACTATTGACTCATGTGAATGCTTTGTCATCTCTATAAAATTATCAGATAATCAACATTTATTAAGCACCTACTGAGTGTCAGGAACCAGGTGAAGCATTGGGGATATGAAGATAAAAATGAAATAGTCTCTCAAGGAACTTACTAAGGGAAACAAGAGATAGATAGATAGATAGATAGATAGATAGATAGATAGATAGATATAGATGGATAGAGAGATAGATAGATGATAGATAATGGATGGATGAATGGACAGATAGATAGATCTACACCATACATACACAGATATATACATATTCTATATTGAATATTGATTAATCGATAAAAGTAAATTCGGTAGAAATGAGTTCTCGATCATTTTGAAAGAATCGTAGAAACTTTGGAGTCACTGAATGAAAGTAGATGATGTCACATGGGAAACATTTTGGGATTGGTGGAAGAGAATAGGTCATGCCCTATGGACTGTGTATACCAACCACAAGCTAGTTTGGATAAGACTCGAAATTCAGGAGCTGAGGAGTCCAGGTCCCTGAGAGGGAATATGTCTTTGGGGAAAGAGAGTGTCGCCCTCTCTGTCTTCCTGCTCCTCAGTGACCATGTTGTTGGAGAGATGAATGAATGAGAGACAGTGAAGCCAGCTAGAAGTAGGAAGGGACCTGCTGAGGAACAATGAGAGGCTGCCAGCTGGAAGATGTGAAATGGTCCAGTGATGGAATTGGCCAGGTTACAACCTTGTGAACTTTGAAGATTAGAAGATGTGGATGCCCCATCAGCCTTGTTAGGGACGAGGGCTATGACTGCATCGGGAGCCAAGAGAAACGCTATAAATCAATGAGGCATATTGAGCAAAAGCTTTTATTGGAACTTGCCATGGACAGAAACCCTGGGAGTTCATCAGAGAGCTGCACCCAAGGGGCAACTCATGGGGGCTTCAGAGGAAGACAAGGACCTCTGGGAACCAGGATCCATGAGCTCCTTTGGCCCCATGGATTCCCTGTGCAGATGCCCCCTACCATTTTACTTGAAGTCTGAATCCATTCTCCCTAGGAATCTTGTATAGGCATTGGGAGATTGTGCCCCAGTTTGGGGTATTATTTCTATAGTAAACATCCTTGCCATCTCTGCTTAGAAAATGCCCTTAGCTAAGAGCTAGAAAGAGGTCCAGTAACCAGTGCAGAGTCCATCAGTGGGGCTTCATGAGCAACACCCCTAGGGTTTTCCCTGGAATCCTGAGGAAAGTTCTCAGCTGCCCTGGGGCCAAAGGAACCCAGAGGGAGGTGCATGCACAAAGAAAATATACGGTAATTTGGAGGTACAGGGGAAGGAGCCCTTGATGAGAACATCATAAGGTCCCAGGTGGGTGTTCCCAGTGATATTGCATGCTTGGAGTTAAGAAGACCTGAGTTTGAATCCTGCCTCTGTCACTCACCAACTGTGTGGTCCTGGGAAAGTCATTTCGTTTCTCTGGCCCTCAGTTTCCTCATTTGTAAAATGAAGGGTTTGGACTCACTGACCTCCAAGGTCCCTGCCAGATCTACATCTTGCACCCCATGATTCTTGCAGTCACACAAGTAATAGTAGCTGGCATTTATACAGTATTTTAAGTTGTGCAAAGTACTTTACAAATATTATGGTTTTTATACTGGCAACAACCTGGGATGTAGGTGCTATTATTCTCTTCATTCTATGTGTGAGGAAACTGAGGCAAACAGAGGTCACGTGACTTGCCTAGAGTCACACAACTAGCAAATGTCGGAGACCAGATTTCAGTCTAGTTCTTGCCTCCAGGCCCATCGCTCTGTCCATCCCACCGAACAGCCTCCTAAGTAACTGGAAAACGTAGAGATCTCCCCGTCCTTATTGCCTGTGAATTTTTTAAAAAATTGACTTGATAGTATGAAATGCAGCCTTAAAGGCTCATCTCCCATGCATGTATTATGATCATACAAGATTCCTTGATACATGCACCTCCATAAATTATTTTATTCAACAGTCTTCTGCATAGTAACATGAAGCAAGACAAAACATAGGGAGCCGTGTATTTACCAAAGGTGCAAGTTACTGTTCTTGAGCAGGCCTTCCCCAAAGTCCAAATGGAAAAGAAGTAGGAGAGATCCTGTAGATGTGATTTGCAGATGTCATTGGGTCAATGATATTAAGGCCCATCACATTGAAGAGCCCGCTTGTGTAGATCTACAATCATTCCAATGAGCTTGGCCTCACAAGCTAAATGGGGAAAACCAAAATGGATGAAGAATGTCAAATGTCTAGAATGCGGCACGCAGGTCATTGAAATGGTCCATCAAATGCATGAATCTTGGACGAGTTCTGAAGAAGTCCAATGGGCTGACGCGAGTCAAGTCGACAGAATTGACTGGGAGAATGAGAGCAGGCTGGATTGAGTTTGGGAAATATCATCAGGATTTTAGTCTTGTGAGCTGATCCTTAACAGGACAAACTGCTTTTCTAATATTCACTTTCTTCTGGTGATGATCTGTGGTTTCAAGTAGTAGGCTATGAATTTCTAACAATAACAATTACAAGATCGATGCAAAGTGTGACCCAAGGTTAGCATAAGTGGGCTTGCCCCCATTAGTAAGGATAATTTATGCTCAGAACATGATTTTTACTTATCTTAATAAATTTAATTATATTTAGTTTATTTTATGACTGTCCTAGATTCCCCTCTGTATGTCTCCTCTGCCTCATTTCTAGAGAACTATCATCTACAACAAAGACTTTTTTTCCAAAAAAAAGGAAGAACAGGAAAAAAAAATTAAACAAAAGTGACCAACACTTTGAAAAACATCTGATGTTCTATGCCATGCTCCACACCCACAGCCCCCCACTTCTGCAAAGGAGAAGGAGGTGGAGTCTTCTCATAGCTCCCTGGGGCCAAGTTTCTTCTCTGTAACTTTGTAACATCCAATTTGGATCATTTTGTTCTGTTTACATTGTTGTAGCCATTGCAGGCGTTCTTTTCCTGGTTCTGCTTACTTCATTTTGCATCAGTTGTGTAAGTCTTTCCCATGCTTCTCTAAACCCATGATACTTGTCATTTCTTTTAGCTCAGTGAAACTCTGTGATATTCAAGCCCTTTGTTTAACCATTTCCTGATCACTGTGATTCCAAATATAACATTTTATTTTATTTTATTTTAATTTTGCTTTTTTTTTGGAGGGGGGAGAGTTGGGCAATTGGGGTTAAGTGACTTGCCCAAGGTCACATGGCTAGTTTTTGTGTTAAGTGTCTGAGTTTGGATTTGAACTCAGGTCCTCCTGACACCAGGGCTGGTGCTCTATTCACTGTGCCACCTAGGCGCCCCTGAATAGAACTTTTGATCAAAGCTAACTTTAAAAAAGTGAGGATCATAAGATGGAAATCCAAGTGCTACCCTGGTACCCACAAACTGTTCAAAGAATCATAGTGTCATAGATTTAGGAATGGAAAAGCTCTTAGAAGCCACCTAGTCCAGTTCCCTCATTTTGCAGATGAGGAAACTGGGGCCTGGGTAGGGAAGTGACTTGCCCAGGGTCACTGAATATACTAAGTGTCAGAGAGATTTGATTCTAGAGACAGTGCTCTTTTCTACCCTCTGAGTAGGTAGATCTGTCCCCACGGAGGATTCATCGAAGGAGAAGGATGAGAATCACCCAGGAGAGGAAGGGTTGCCATATGTACTACAGAGCTTCCTACAAGACTGTAGACCCACAGAGGAGTAAAAGATTGATTTCTTGGTTTCTCCATCCTCAGCCCCCACCCTCGACCTATATTCCTTCCCATTTGACTGTCCTTTGGGTTCACAGAGGCAGCCTGGCTCTGCCATATACTATGTGGGTAACCATGGGTAAGTGACCTCATTTTTTAGACCTTCAGTTTCCTCATCTGTAGAATAAGACTAATAATCATGCTGACATTAGCAGCCACTTGGAGTTGTGATGGAAAAAGAGCTGTCAGAATGGCCATTATTATAGGTAGCAGATTTTTGTTGGGGTGCAGGGAGGGGAGAAGGCAGAGTTCCCTGTGTCAGGGAAGGGTTGCCTGGCTGGGTCAACGTTCCCCAGGGAACAGGATCCGCTTCTGGGGTATGGCCCACACTTAGAGAGGCAAGCTGACCAAATGGCTGAGCTCTCTGGGTTCTGTCCCAGGGGAGCCCAGGTCACAGAGGAGCCATTATGGCCCCCTCACAAAGGAGGTCTTTGTGCCCAGGGCAGGAGACAGAATTTTTTCTGTCACTTTTGAAGGAGAGCAAAGACTAACAAATAGGTAAGCTTCTATAAAGTAGTGGGGTCCTCAAGCCAGGGTGTGAGTGTCAGGAAGGTGCAGGAGTTATGGAGAGGAGAGGACTCTGCAAATAGAGTGATTGTAGATTTTGCCTTTGTGGAATCATTGATTTTGGAACTGGAAGGAACACCAAGTTCAGCCTTCCTTCTATTGCACTTGGGCAGTCTCTGTAGCCAGGCCTTGGGTCAATGCCAGGGTGGAAGGTGACCCCCTCAGGGATCTCCTCAGGCTGTCCCCTGGCTCCCTGGGTCCCCTGGCATCATGTCTCACCAACCAGGGCAGCCTGCTACTCCCCTCATATTCCTCCCTTCAAACTTAGCTGGAGCCCATTCCCTGGGGATCCTACCATCTGTGTGGGAATGGTGGCTAATGGTTCAGTCAGATTTTGTTGGTGAGTTATTTTTCAGTTGTGACCTCACTTGGGGCTTTCTTGACAAACATGTGATTTGCCATTTCCATTTCCACCTGATTTTGCAGATCAGGAAACTGAGGCAAACATGGTCGAGTGACTAGCCCAGGGTCACACAAGTAGAAAACATGTGAGGCTGGGTCTGAGTCTTCCTAATTCCAGGCCTGGTGTTCTAATCACTGTGCAACTTAGCTGACTTTTTAATCAGTGAGATTAAAATGTCTCCATTCAAATGCTAGCTCCTTAACACGTTACCTCTGCCAGGTAGTATAGATCAGGGCAATTTAAAAGAGTGATCTTAGGGTTTCTGGCATGTCTAGACTATCTGAAGGTGTCTGGATAGGATTCAATCTAGAGCCTAAAACTGAGAATGATTGAAGATTCTCTTACCCTTTGCCTCCAACAGACTGCCCTTGGAGTTACAGATGTCATGGTTTAGGAAGGACACTGACAAGCTGGGTAGAGTCCAAAAGAGGCTAACAAGGGTAGCAAAGGGCCTCATGATCCTGCTATATGAGGACCACTTGAAGGAAATGGAGATGTTTAACCCGGTCTTTTAAGTATTTGAAGGGCTGCCATGTTGAGGAACAATTGGTCTTGTTCTGCTTGGCCCTAGAGGCAGATTGAAGAGCTGTCTTTGGAAGCTGAAGAGGGGGTAGATGAGTCCTAAAACCTGAGCTTTCCAAGAGGGGGATGGGTGGTTTCAGGAGGTGATAGCTTTGTCTTCATTAGAAGTGAAGCCTCAGGCCAAGGCTGGATGAATGACCACAGACCACTCTTCCTGTTCTGAGGTTCTCCAACAGTTTGGGGAATTTCAAATGTTGGCAACAGGTTGGTAAAGGTGACATTTTGGAGTTAGTAAGTTTCCTGGTGTTCCTTCAATCCCACCACAAAGAGGGCTTCCTATTCTCCCTGAGCAAGCACAATAGCAATCCTGGGCCCAGGGCCCCTGCCTTCACGGGGAGCTCAGAGAGACCATAGGAGCCATCAAAGCCAACCCCTCCATTTTACAGATGAAGATGCTGAGACCCGAGAGGGTACATTCAGCGTCACACAGCTAGCAAGCGTCTGAGACAGGGTCTGAACTTCCTGACTCCAAGTCCACCATCCTACCCACGTCCCCACACTTCCCCGCCTTCCTCGGATCGTGGAATCTTAGAGCTGCCATGAGCCTTACTGATCATTTAGTCCAACTCCTTTGTTTGACAAATGGGAAAACACGTACAGAGGAGACACGGCTGGCCCAGATCCATGTGGCACAGGAGCCTTGGAACCAGAAGACCCAAGTTGGGGGCCTGGGTCTGTCACCTCCTGGGTTTCTAATCTTCATTCATTTACTCTCTTCCTCACTCATTCATTCAATTCGACAAATACTTGTCAGACACCCACTATCTGCCAAGCACTGCATTAGGTGCTAGGACTGTGGACACAAAAGCCAGAGCGGTCCCTGGGGAGATGATGCTTTAGTGTGTGTGAGGATGAATGCTTAGAGAATAGACAGAGGGTGCCAGGCAGTGTGGTCAGTGCCCCTTCTGTCAAGGAGCCTAGATTCTATGAGGAGAGACAATATGTGTGCACACACACAGATATACATACACATGGATGACATAGATGCAGAATAAACACATGGAGAATAAACACAAGCAGGGGAGGGCACAGTCAGACGAGATTCCCACATGCGGCATGAGACGAAGGAGGAGCGTATCTCAGACATACAAGAGACACCAGAGGCTCAGAGATGGGAGATGGAGTACTGTTCATGGGTAACTGACTCAGTTTCCTCATTTGTAAAATGAAGGGCGGGCCAGCTAATTTCC
Organism: Pseudochirops cupreus; assembly: GCA_028627135.1. Taxonomy (NCBI): domain Eukaryota; kingdom Metazoa; phylum Chordata; class Mammalia; order Diprotodontia; family Pseudocheiridae; genus Pseudochirops; species Pseudochirops cupreus. The sequence goes on along the minus strand of CM053582.1, from coordinate 550,191,447 downwards.
AAGGCCTCTTCCAGCTCTGATGGTCTATGATTCAGGACTGCCAGTTCCTGGAAGGCAGGAACTGTGTCTTTCTCTTCCCAACAGTACTGAGTACAGGGTTGATTGATGTGGATTGATGGGTTAATGAGAGGAGGAAAGAGGTGATAGTCAATGGGCTGATCTTGCCATGAATAAGAGGGATCCTTCCTTTTCTGCTCAGGGCTTTTTTCATGTCTTCAGGGATCGCAGATTTAGAGCTAGCAAGGACTGCAGAAGTCAGTTAGCGGGAGCCTTACCTCAGAAGCCCACCAGGCCAGCTCTCTGCCCCTTCCCCACCCCTTCTCTCTAGACAAAGAGCTGAGGCTCAGAGAGGTTGAGTGTTTTTTCCCAATATCACACAAGTACTAAGTAAGAGAGCCAGGATTTGAACCCAAGGCCGCTACTTCTGAATCCTCTGCTCTTTTTGAGTGTGATCCAATAGGGGAGGGCTCCTGGGGCCTCGTTGTCACCCAAGAGAAGTGTTCTCCAAGGGAGATTTTTTCAAAGCCTAAGAATGGCCTTTGCCTCAGTGAGAGACTCCAACTGTTCCAGCCTGAACAATGCGTCCCATTCTCCCCCCCAAGAACTCGGGCTTCTTTCCCACAGATTTAAAAAACCAAACCAAACCAAACCCACAAACCCAAAATACACGAGGATTTTTTTTTCATCTGCTGACATATTTCCCTTTTTGCCTTTCCATTGGGAATAGCTTCCTCTGGTCACTGAGTCTCTTTTATTTCAGGGGCTTAGAAAACCGCCCCTGGTACTCCAGATTGCCATGGCTTATAATGAGGAGATTGATAAAGTGCCACCAAGGGCCCAGCTGAGAGAGGAGGGATGGTGTGGGGGAAGTGGGGTAGGGAGGAGGAGGAGGAGGAGAGAAGCTACCCCTCCCTAGAAAGGGAGCACAATGAGCAAGCCAAGTCCTTGGGCCAAGCAAAGACGGAAAGTCCGACTGAGATTGAGGCAGAGGACTTCAGGACAAATCCGAGCTCTGCCTCTTTTTATTTATGTGACCTTAGTTCTTCTCCCTTGACCCTTCTCCCTTGACCCCTGTGGGCCTCAGTTGTCTCCCCTCTATAACCAAGGCATTGGATCAGATGATTTCTAAGGCTCCATACAACTCTCTATCTCTGTGAGTGATTGACTCTTGGAGTCTGATTCTCCCACTGTTATTGTCCGTGGCAGCCTTGGCTTGTTGGGGTATGTTGTAGGGGAAAGCTAAGATGTTGCTTCAATATTGGCCCTGTTGATTGTTTGTGTCATCAAATGTGTTCTTGGTTGGAGCAAGAGGCAATTTGGGAGCTTGGGACTCTCTCTGATGCCCCTATACCTGCATAGGTAAGGCAAAACCTGTCTGTAAATTGTTCTCCTGGTTCTGTTCACTCTGCATCAGTTCATATAAGTCTTCCCAGGTTTCTCTGTAACCACTCCTTTCATAATTTCTTACAGCACAATTCCACATACCATATGGAATTCCACATGGCATTCCATCATATCCGTATGCCATAATTTGGTTGGCCATTCTCCAATTGATTCATGCCCTTAGCTTCTGATCTTTGGCACCACAAAAATGAGCTGCTATAAATATGTTTATACGTATGAATGGTTTTCCTCTTTCTTTGATCTCCCACAAGCATTTTACAAACTTGTAAATCTTAATGTGTTATATAGATGAAAGTTAATATTAACTGCCTTTGGCCAGGACTCAGAGCCATAAATTTGGAAAGCCAGTGTCCTGGTCTAGGGGAGTGTTTCCTCTTTCAGTCTCCTAGCTTTTAGACCCCAGTTTCTGATCTGTATGTATTTCCGTGTCTCTAGAGATGAAATCGACCTGGCTTTGGGACTGTCCAGATTCCCACTCCACCTTACTAAGAAGCAATGGCCAGAGCTTTTCCCTAGGTGCCATAGCCTCTTTGGAGAGAACACAGTACTTCCTAGTGGGGTGTTCTTTTTCTTTGAATTAGTAAGCAGACTACTCCTCATGGCTTGCAACTTTTCATTGGCCCCATAGGGGGGAATAGAGGTAGGTGGGCCCTGGGAGAGGCCCAGTGAATGGACACATAAGCCAGCGAAGATCAGGAAAGGATGGGTTCTCAAAAGGCAGTGGCTCAGCCGAGAGAGTGCTGGATCTAGAATCAGGAGGACCTGAGTTCAAATCCCACCTCAGATAATTACTAGTCATGTGACCTTGGACAAGTCACTTAACCTTCGCTTGCCTCAGTTTCCGCAATTTGAAAATAGGGATAATGACAGTATCTACCTTCCTGGGTTGTCGTGAGGACCAAATGGGGTAATATTTGTAAAGTGATTGGTTCATGGCTATTACTAGTGTGGCTTCACCCTCGGTTGTACTGTACTGCTGCCCCCCAAGCCCATACCCCAATTCACTCAGTCCTAGGTGCTGGGATTCTTGCTTGTGGTATGTATAGGACATCAAAGCTGGAAATCACCTTGGAACACAGAATGCAAATGTCAAAGGCCCTTCCAGAGATCATCAGATCTCATGCCTCATTGCCCATCTTTTTCTTGGAACGTTCCTTCATCCTTGTCCCTAGTTGGCTCCCCAATGCCCATAACTCAGGCATGGCTTTGCCTCCCTCTGCTGGCCACAGAGACCCACGGCCTGGGGTCCTGCTGGCAGCTGCAGACCATCCAGGGGACAGGATATCCAAGGATGCAGATAGTTCCAGGGAAAGGGACAGCCAGACCCTGCCTTCTGACTTGGTGTCTTGCCAGCCCCTGCCACGCTCCAGGCCCAGGCCTTGAATGCTTCTTGTCACCAAGTACAGCAACAACCCCAGCCAAGGAACGTCCTGCTTGATCAGACTGTCCATCCCCAGACTCGTCTCCACATAGTTAGGGCTTCATGAGACTGAAACCAGGGCACGTGGACTGAGGCAAAGAAAGTTGAAAGCAGGAGCCGATGGGAGTCCTGAGTGGAATTCTCTGGGTCAGCTCCCTGGTCAGCCAGAGAACAGCCGGATGAGCCAAGGACCCTCTCATGGCCGTGGGAAGGAGGCCCTCCTGATCTGAAGACCAAGTGGCCTTTCAGAAAATGACTGACTCATAACGGCAGGGACTGGAAGCGACCTTAGGAGGTCCTCTGGGTGAAACCCCTCATTGTCCAGACTGGGGAAACTGAGGCCCAGGGAAGGCAAGCCTCTTAGGATCATAGAATCATAGAGTTGCAAGGGACCTCTAGTTCAGCTCCTTCGTTTTACAGATGAGGAAAGTGAAGAGATTTTCCTAAGGTCATGTAAGTAGGAAGTATTGGAGGCAGGATTTGAACACAAATCCTATGACTTTAGAGCCTGGGCTCCTTGCTGTGTACCCTGCCTAAGATCACTCAGCTAGTCAGGGACCAGACCTCAGTGTCTGGATTTCCAGCCCAGTGTTCTACATTTCCATTCTTGTTAGGGGGAGATGAGTAGGCAGAGGCCTGTGCCTGGTGTTGGGGGGCCCTGGTTTGAGTGCCAGCCCTCCCACCCTAGGGCTGCCCATCTATAGCATGGGCTCACTCACATTTGTAATCTCTGAGTCATAGGGCTGTAATATAGAAAGGCATTTAAAGTAGAATGTGCTGTGGAAATATGAGTTATTCCATCCATTAAACTGGGTGAAGCTTCCTCCCTTCTGCATCCTGGGGGCACCTGGAGCCAGATCACTGAGCCAAACCACCCCCTTCTTGAGGGCCCCTTGAGTCGCTGCCTGAGGAACAAGGATCCACCTGTATTTGCTTAGCCATCTAATTTCAATAATCCGTTTATAGCTTACCTTCCTAAAAAGATCCTAGGGGCTTTGTTAAGCCTTGGCAGTCTATTCTGAATTTATCAATTATGTGGGCGCTCCACAGATGTTAGCTGTCGAATTTCGATGTCCTGCCCTCTATTTCTTTCTGGGCTGCCCACTCCCTTCTCTTTGATCCTAA